>CM031597.1:4381118-4388618 GCA_018398815.1 Conus ventricosus
CCACAAGGACGACAGCTGGGTTCTGCCACTTTCACCACTTCTCGCCACAAGGACGACAGCTGGGTTCTGCCACTTTCACCACTTCTCGCCACAAGGACGACAGCTGGGTTCTGCCACTTTCACCACTTCTCGCCACAAGGACGACAGCTGGGTTCTGCCACTTTCACCACTTCTCGCCACAAGGACGACAGCTGGGTTCTGTCTCTTTGACCACTTCTCGCCACAAGGACGACAGCTGGGTTCTGCCACTTTCACCACTTCTCGCCACAAGGACGACAGCTGGATTCTGCCACTTTGACCACTTCTCGCCACAAGGACGACAGCTGGGTTCTGCCACTTTCACCACTTCTCGCCACTGACACCCCTTCATTTCACCCGAGGAGGATGCATGCATCCAAACACGAAACCAAAGTGACAGGAGTCTTCTTAAACTTCCTCCACCTGTGCCACAGAACAAAAGTAAAGTGCAGTCTCACCGAACACAGAAATGCTTTGAACAGTATCACTGCAGCTGGCGAGGAATGTCAGCAGCATTGGGAGCTGCTGCTGCCGGTGACACTGGGTAACAGACTGAGACTGTAGGTGATGATCCTAGACTGTAGGTGATGATCCTAGACTGTAGGTGATGATCCTAGACTGTAGATGATGATCCTAGACCAGAGGGGTCACGATTTGAACTATCTCTCTGCTTTCTCACATTAAAGATAGGAAAAAGAGATGTGGTCATGTGATACTTGGTGTTTTGCCATGTAACACTGTGTTCATTGTGGGTACATGCACCGTTTGTTTTGTTGTTTTTTGTCTCTGTTTTTTTTTAAAGTGCACCACTTTTTCTGTGGTTTCCAAGCAACATCTATGTCAGTTCAGTGACGGAAAGACCCAGTGTACAACATCTATGTCAGTTCAGTGACGGAAAGACCCAGTGTACAACATCTATGTCAGTTCAGTGACGGAAAGACCCAGTGTACAACATCTATGTCAGTTCAGTGACGGAAAGACCCAGTGTACAACATCTATGTCAGTTCAGTGACGGAAAGACCCAGTGTACAACATCTATGTCAGTTCAGTGACGGAAAGACCCAGTGTACAACATCTATGTCAGTTCAGTGACGGAAAGACCCAGTGTACAACATCTATGTCAGTTCAGTGACGGAAAGACCCAGTGTACAACATCTATGTCAGTTCAGTGACGGAAAGACCCAGTGTACAACATCTATGTCAGTTCAGTGACGGAAAGACCCAGTGTACAACATCTATGTCAATTCAGTGACGGAAAGACCCAGTGTACTACATCTACGTCAGTTCAGTGACGGAAAGACCCAGTGTACAACATCTACGTCAATTCAGTGACGGAAAGATCCAGTGTACAACATCTACGTCAATTCAGTGACGGAAAGACCCAGTGTACAACATCTACGTCAATTCAGTGACGGAAAGACCCAGTGTACAACATCTACGTCAGTTCAGTGACGGAAAGACCCAGTGTACAACATCTACGTCAGTTCAGTGACGGAAAGACCCAGTGTACAACATCTATGTCAATTCAGTGACGGAAAGACCCAGTGTACAACATCTATGTCAGTTCAGTGACGGAAAGACCCAGTGTACAACATCTATGTCAGTTCAGTGACGGAAAGACCCAGTGTACAACATCTATGTCAATTCAGTGACGGAAAGACCCAGTGTACAACATCTATGTCAAAAAGACCCAGTGTACAACATCTATGTCAATTCAGTGACGGAAAGACCCAGTGTACAACATCTATGTCAATTCAGTGACGGAAAGACCTAGTGTACAACATCTATCAATTCAGTGACGGAAAGACCCAGTGTACAACATCTATGTCAATTCAGTGACGGAAAGACCCAGTGTACAACATCTATGTCAATTCAGTGAAGGAAAGACCCAGTGTACAACATCTATCAATTCAGTGAAGGAAAGACCCAGTGTACAACATCTATCAATTCAGTGACGGAAAGACCCAGTGTACAACATCTATGTCAATTCAGTGACGGAAAGACCCAGTGTACAACATCTATGTCAATTCAGTGACGGAAAGACCCAGTGTACAGCCATGAAATAAAATTCCGAAAAAAAATGGTGTTTTAGATGAGGCATTTCCGATTAACATGCAAAAGGAATGATGAAAATGAATCTGTTGGTCTACTAAGATACCACTCATTAACAAAAGAATGATGAAAATGAATGTGTTGGTCTACTAAGATACCACTCATTTAACAAAAGAATGATGAAAATGAATGTGTTGGTCTACTAAGATACCACTCATTTAACAAAGGAACTCATGACACATCTGTGTCCGGCAGCTCAGCCTCACAGATGACACTGCATGCAGGCACATTGTCAAGCAGAAAGCAAGGATTTAGACAGGCTGGCAGTGCAATGGTTTAAGGCATCGCAGCCTTTATAGCTCTTTCTGTGTGGTAATACATACAGGTGTGATGCCTCCATAAGTTGTGTGTTTGAGCATTAAGTGATGCAGTTAAAAATAAAAATTAATCTCTTTTTAACATAATATCAGAACTTAAAACCTCAATCGAATCAATGTTTGGAAAGATACGGTTGGCAGATCAATGCACTGATCATTATTCTCAACTGTTTTCCCCACTTCTCTACAAGATCATTTGCATTTTGTTCGGTAATTGTAATTTCACTGAACGTATCACAATAACCTCATCATAATGACTGATGTTACGTTTTGAGCATTTGCATCAATGCTTGTCGGCTGCTCAGCAGATAACTCGCACTAACTCGGTTACTCACTAATTGCACTTACTCGTCTCTCTCACTCATTGTGACTGTTGGAACTGATATGATACAGATGAATCATGAAAGTAAAACTGAAAGTCTGTTCACCCTTGGAGAAGCTGAACACACACACACACACACACACACACACACACACACACACACACACACACACAAATAATAATAATACGTACAAATAAACTCATGACTCTACATAAGTGCAGAACTATAAAAGCAGCATTGGATTTGTTACACTGAACTTGTCTAAAATCACCCCAATCATACTTACTTGTCTAAAATCACCCCAATCATACTTACTTGTCTAAAATCACCCCAATCATACTTACTTGTCTAAAATCACCCCAATCATACTTACTTGTCTAAAATCACCCCAATCATACTTACTTGTCTAAGATCACCCCAATCATACTTACTTGTCTAAAATCACCCCAATCATACTTACTTGTCTAAAATCACCCCAATCATACTTACTTGTCTAAAATCACCCCAATCATACTTACTTGTCTAAAATCACCCCAATCATACTTACTTGTCTAAAATCACCCCAATCATACTTACTTGTCTAAAATCACCCCAATCATACTTACTTGTCTAAAATCACCCCAATCATACTTACTTGTCTAAAATCACCCCAATCATACTTACTTGTCTAAAATCACCCCAATCATACTTACCTGTCTAAAATCACCCCAATCATACTTACTTGTCTAAAATCACCCCAATCATACTTACTTGTCTAAAATCACCCCAATCATACTTACTTGTCTAAAATCACCCCAATCATACTTACTTGTCTAAAATCACCCGAATCATAATTACCTGTCTAAAATCATCCCAATCATACTTACTTGTCTAAAATCACCCCAATCATACTTACCTGTCTAAAATCACCCCAATCATACTTACTTGTCTAAAATCACCCCAATCATACTTACCTGTCTAAAATCACCCCAATCATACTTACTTGTCTAAAATCACCCCAATCATACTTACCTGTCTAAAATCACCCCAATTATACTTACTTGTCTAAAATCACCCCAATCATACTTACTTGTCTAAAATCACCCCAATCATACTTACTTGTCTAAAATCACCCGAATCATAATTACCTGTCTAAAATCATCCCAATCATACTTACTTGTCTAAAATCACCCCAATCATACTTACCTGTCTAAAATCACCCCAATCATACTTACTTGTCTAAAATCACCCCAATCATACTTACCTGTCTAAAATCACCCCAATCATACTTACTTGTCTAAAATCACCCCAATCATACTTACCTGTCTAAAATCACCCCAATCATACTTACTTGTCTAAAATCACCCCAATCATACTTACCTGTCTAAAATCACCCCAATCATACTTACCTGTCTGTTCGGACCAAAAGCAAACTGCTACGAAAGAAGACAGGAAGCCGGGGAAATGTCTTTTTACTGGAAGCTGAAGATGACGTAACACTGGTCAACAGGAAACACGGACTCATCTGTTTCTACCGCCTCTACGTCTTGCCGACCAGTGTCAATGTTGATATTCTGGTGATTCTGTCGTTTTCCCGGACTGTTGCAATTTGAAGCACCGCTGGATAATGACCATTATCTAATCTACCCTCTCTCTCTCTCTCTCTCTCTCTCACTCTCTCTCTCTCTCTCTCTCCTCTCTCTCTCTCTCTCTCTCTCTCTCAGTTATGTTCAGTTCAGTGGTTTATTTAATGTCTTTTCATCGCCAGCTGATATCAGACATTTATTCAAAAAACAAACAAACAAACAAAACTCCACACTCAACTTATCATCCATGTTAGTACTTTCAAACCCACATCTGAAATATGCATATTTACAAAAGTGAAATACCCTAGTGGTACACAAAATTGTTGATCTTTATGAAAATTTTGTAGCCTGTGACTGCGAAATAACCGTAGCAATTTCAGCTACATATGAACCATATAAAACAGTATTGACATTATCAAAATTATTCATCTCAATACCTTTGTCCTGATAGAGCGGGGTCAACACTGACCATTCAAACAGAAGATGATGTACAGAAATGTTTTCTCTGCAGACACAAGTAATACCATGAGAATGTTTAGTGTTCCAAGCACTCAGACTTAGTTTATGAATTAAATTAATCTAACAATGCGCCTTGGGGACGATGGTAAAGTAGCCTTTTTTCACCAAAATTTGCTTATGTATATACTTGTCCACAATTTGAATTAATTCACAAGAGGACAAATCTAAGGGATGTTTAATAAATGTTCAGCGTCTCTCTCTCTCTCTCTCTCTCTCCTCTCTCTCTCTCTCTCCTCTCTCTCTCTCTCTCCTCTCTCTCTCTCTCTCTCTCGTAGGGAGCTGAACTTTGGGGCCTTTATGATTCATCTGCTTATTGTGAAAATGCTCATTTATTTGTGCAGAAGAAGTTTTTACGAGTGAGAATGCAAACACCTAACGATTTCGCCTAATCTATGGTGAAGTAAGTATTTATCCGATATAGTAAGCTTACTATTTGTATTCTGCCGCCAAGTGTGCAGTTGTTGGTCGAAAATAACACTGATGGAAATTTCAAGGTTGCCCAGGAAAGTATTTATGTTGTACGATTTGGATGCGAGAGGAAGAGTAAAATGGGTTTCAAATGGAGGGTTACATCACATGAGCTCGGTTTTGGTTTCGTGTGGTTACAACAGGGTGTCGGAGACATAAATGAATTCCTTCGGATATTTCGGAATAGACGTATCGACGGCAGGTGGCAAGAATATCCAAGTCATATTCAGGAAAGCGACCGTTTTGCTTTGTACAGACAGTTCAGACGACCGTTTTGCTTTGTACAGACAGTTCAGACGTCAGCTTATGCATTGTGTGCCAGCATATCTATCCATTAAAAAGGACAGTTATTTAAGGTATATTATGACAAAGTTCAGGTTAGGTATTTCCAGTCTTTTTGTTCATGATTATCGTTATAGGGAGCATAGCAAATGTGATCTTATCTGTCCGCTCTGTAAAAGTGCCGGAGAAAATGAGGTTCACTTTGTGTTCTGTTATCTGAGAAGTCAATTGATTGATCAAAAATATTCCGAACATCCTTCTTTATTTCAATTATTTTTTACTCATGGCATCCACAAAGGAAACTGCCATAAAGCGTTTTGCTGTTTTCTTGTTCAAGGCATTTAGGATTCGAAGTATAGCATGCAGTTAAGAATTAATTGTTGTGTACTGTTTGATGTTTGGTTTCTTTCTTCTTCTTCTTTTTTTTCGATTACCTGTTGCATATTGACGGATATTTGATCGACTTATACTTGCTTCTTCTTATGAAAAATATCGTTCGCATTACCCCCTAAATTAGGGGCTATGGCCTATATGAATCTCTCTCTCTCTCTCTCTCTCTCTCTCTCTCTCTCTCTCTCTCTCTCTCTCTCTCTCTCTCTCTCCATTACTACTACTACTACTATTACTACTACTGCTGCTGCTGCTGCTGTTATTATATTATCATTATTATTATTATTATTATTATTATAATGAATACTTATATAGCGCCTATCCTCAGCTTGAGGCCAAGCTCTAAGCGCTTTACAATCCACACTCGTTTACACAACGGGCTGCCTACCTGGGTAGTGCCGACTGAAGAGCTGCCAGACAGCTGACTCCAACCAAACCTGCCCGCCAGACAGCTGACTCCAACCAAACCTGCCCGCCAGACAGCTGACTCCAACCAAACCTGCCCGCCAGACAGCTGACTCCAACCAAACCTGCCCGCCAGACAGCTGACTCCAACCAAACCTGCCCGCCAGACAGCTGACTCCAACCAAACCTGCCCGCCAAGTCCGCCAGACAGCTGACTCCAACCAAACCTGCCCGCCAAGTCCGACTCCAACCAAACCTGCCCGCCAAGTCCGCCAGACAGCTGACTCCAACCAAACCTGCCCGCCAAGTCCGCCAGACAGCTGACTCCAACCAAACCTGCCCGCCAAGTCCGCCAGACAGCTGACTCCAACCAAACCTGCCCGCCAAGTCCGCCAGACAGCTGACTCCAACCAAACCTGCCCGCCAAGTCCGACTCCAACCAAACCTGCCCGCCAAGTCCGACTCCAACCAAACTTGCCCGCCAAGTCCGACTCCAACCAAACCTACCCGCTAAGTCCGACTCCAACCAAACCTGCCCGCCAAGTCCGCCAGACAGCTGACTCCAATCAAACCTGCCCGCCAAGTCCGAGTCCAACCAAACCTGCCCGCCAAGTCCGCCAGACAGCTGACTCCAACCAAACCTGCCCGCCAAGTCCGCCAGACAGCTGACTCCAACCAAACCTGCCCGCCAAGTCCGACTCCAACCAAACCTGCCCGCCAAGTCCGACTCCAACCAAACCTGCCCGCCAAGTCCGCCAGACAACTGACTCCAACCAAACCTGCCCGCCAAGTCCGACTCCAACCAAACCTGCCCGCCAAGTCCGACTCCAACCAAACCTGCCCGCCAACTCCGACTCCAACCAAACCTGCCCGCCAAGTCTGCCAGACAATTGACTCCAACCAAACCTGCCCGCCAAGTCCGCCAGACAATTGACTCCAACCAAACCTGCCCGCCAAGTCCGCCAGACAATTGACTCCAACCAAACCTGCCCGCCAAGTCCGACTCCAACCAAACCTGCCCGCCAAGTCCGCCAGACAGCTGACTCCAACCAAACCTGCCCCCCAAGTCCGCCAGACAATTGACTCTTAAGTGCTGCAGGT
>CM031597.1:4391118-4403618 GCA_018398815.1 Conus ventricosus
TACCACATATCAGTTTAACGGTATTCGGACTTCCCATCCCCTAACTTCTCCCTCTTTCCTTTTTACCTGCCTTTCCGATAGGAACAAAAAAGAACGCTATAATCTCTCTCTCTCTCTCTCTCTCTCTCTCTCTCTCTCTCTCTCTCTCTCTCTCAGACCGACAGACCCAGACGGAAACCCAGAGACAGTGTCAATCGGTCAGGCCACATTATACCAGGATGCCACCGGCCTTCCCTGTATCACAGCTGGCCGAGTCCTTGTCAGCCTTATCCCCACTCTTCGCGCCACCCTCCGCTCCACCCTCCGCTCCACCCTCCACGGCACCCTTCACTCCACCCTCCGCGGCACCCTCCGCTTCAACCTCCGCCTCATACTTGCCCCACAGCTCCTGGACCAGTTCCATCAACAGGATGTCGTTGGAGTTCATGGCCAGCAGACGGAGGACGAACACACCGTCATCCCGCAGGTACTTCTTTAAGAATCCACGGGCTTGGATCCTACCGTCCTCGCCGTGAAGCTTGTCCAGGATGCCCAGATACTTCTCCACGAAGCTGTGGCTGCTTTGCTGGAAAAACACGCGCCACACCCAGAGGGCCAGACTGCCCGCAGTGACGACGGACACCCCACAAAGCCAGAACCACAGGAAGAGGAAGATCTTCTCGTTGTACATGTTGATGGGCAGCACGCACTGCACCGTGAAGCGCTGCACGTTCTGCAGCTGCCGAATGTCCACGTCGCACAGGGTGGCCCTGGGAAAGCGCGACGACTCTCTCCACTCGCTGTCACCGAGGAGAGCGCGGAGCACCTGCAGGCCGTAGGGGCCGTACCAGTCCCCCATGAAGGCGTTGAGGAGGAAGAACTGGCTGACGACGTTGACCACGTACATCAGCTTCACCGAGATGTACAGCCTGGTGAGGTAGGTGCCCTCCCGCTTGCCGAAGAAGCAGAGAAGCCAGGACAGCCGCTGCCGGAGCCGGGGGAAGGTGCGGTGATGACGGCGGCGGTGAGCCTGCAGCCAGCGGTCCACGTACAGTGCGATGTGACGGATGGACTCCTTCCGCTTCTCCGGAGACTCCGTGTCTATGACGCCGGCCATGGTGATGATCCTGTCCAGGCTGATGGCGGAGGCGCCATTGAGAAGCCTCCAGACGAAGCAGGGGAACTTGAAGAGCAAGGCCATGAACATGAGGATGAAGGGCACCCACTGATAGTAGGTCAGCTGCCGCGACTCCCGCCTGACGGTCTCCATAGGGATGCTCTGGTCCAGGGGGACGTAGTAAGTGTTCTTCACCCAGCAGTAGGACCTAGTGTAGCCTATGTAGGTGCCAGGGAAGTTGGCCGGCATCCAGCACTCGATGGGGCTGTTGACGAACTGACCGCCTGATGCCACGCACGTGAAGATGAACAGGATGACCACGGTGTAGAGGTGGTTGATGCGATCCACGCCATCATCGTCGGCTGTTCCAGTCAGCCGTGAAAAATGGGCTAAGTTCAGAACGCCGTGCACCCTGCCACATAACGCAAAGATCTGTAGTAGGGATGGGCAAGTCTGAACTGGTAGAGAGAGAGCGAGAGCGAGAGGGGGAGAGAGAGAGAGAGAGAGAGAGAGAGAGAGAGAGAGAGAGAGACTGACATACAGAGGGAGGGGGAGATATATATATATATATAGAGAGAGAGAGACAGACAGACAGACAGACATATAGACACAGAGACAGACAGACAGACAGAGGTCATAGCCCCTTATGAAAGGGTGGTGTAGATTTAATTTTTGACCTATCAAATAATGTGCAACCTAGTAGTAAAATTCAGTATAAGACAGTTCCATGTTGAATTCTTGATTATGAAAACTTTGTACACAAGTAATTTGTTCGTACGTAGATAATGTTAGCACCGACTGTCTGAGCAGTGATGGCTGCCTAACATCCGTCCGAGGTATTTATTCAACATTGACAACTGAGAAAATGGAACACAGGACATACTGACACGACAACCGTTTTTAGAGGCACTTTCGCACAATGGACAAATAACATTTCAACCAGTTTGTCGCCCGTAATTATGATAATGTTACAACAGATAGAAAATTTCAAATCTGAAACTGCGATGTAACATACACAGATATTTGTTAATAATCATAAATGAATGATTCGGAATGCGAAGAGGCAAAGAGATTTGCCCGTACAAAATTTAATAAGATCCATATCTGTCTAGAACGCGAGTCGACTGTTCTTGCCATCGGCAATCGATCCAGTACGAAACAGATGCACACGACCATGTGAACCATGGATTTCTTTCCCCATTGATATGACCCTATTGAAACAAATCATGGTTCATACGAGAGAGAGAGAGAGAGAGAGAGAGAGAGAGAGAGGAGAGAGAGAGAGAGAGAGAGAAGAGAGAGTCGGATTTCATCACCACACCTTCTTTTTTTTCTTTTCAGGAAAATGATCCAGTAACATTTCTCATTTTGCAGCAGGTAGTAGCTATAAGTGGCCACTTGATTGTGATGATTCTTGTTTTATGCATGTTGTCTTGTGATACTTTTTATTATGCACCTATCTTACTTTCTCATCTTTTGAGATAAGAAAGTATTCACATCATATCATATCAGAGAGAGAGAGAGAGAGAGAGAGAGAGAGAGAGAGAGAGAGAGATTATAGTCAGTCAGGCCACTGCCTGTCGTCAAGGGCTGCATGTTAATCACAATCTCATAATCATTGTTGAATCCTTAAAAACTGCGCACAGTTACAGCAAACTGTCAGTCAGACGAAGGTGGAGGGGGGGGGGGGAGAGTGGGAGGCATATCTTCCCTTCAAATATATGTCGGAGGGGGGGGGGGGGGGGAGAGAGTGGGAGGCATATCTTCCCTTCAAATATATGTCTTCGCAGATTTCTCACAGTTTGCCCATAGCTGCATGCCGTTCATTATTAGTGTTGATTTAAATGGGTTTGGGACTTATTAAATTTCAGCAATATATAATAACAAAACCACGGACGCTATCCGGACAAAGGCAAATCTAAAAAGAAAAGGTAAATGAAAACAGACGTCTGTAATCTCTAACACCTGCTCAAAACATGGACATCACAGCAGAAAATGTGCTATCAGTATAGACAGTTTGTCCATTCTTGTAAGATTCTGCTATACCAGAATTTCCTGCGGTACCTACAATGCCTCCTTGGGAGCACCTAAATGCTTCTTTTGATTACAAATACACTTTCATAAAGAAAAGTGATAATGTAAATATTTTAACAACTGAAGTTCGTGAACATTTAGAAAACAGCTATCTAAATCATTTGAAAGTGTTTACAGATGGGTCTGTAATGGAATCCTCTAACAGTGGTTCTGGCTTTATTATACCAACTTTAAATGTCAGGAAATCATATTATTTTGGAAGGGGTTTTCAATCTATACCTCAGAATTACATGCAATACTGAAGGCGTTGACTTACATATGTGATACACTAATTGTTCTCTATAAAAATTTTACTTTGTGTTGATTCCAAATCTGTTTTACAATCACTAGAGCGTTGGGACTGCAAAGCTAGAAAAGATTTGCTTTTTGAAATAAAACATCTCCTGCATTGTTTCATTACACTAGGCATAAGAATTGATTTTTGTTGGGTCCCATCTCACTGTGGTATAAAGTGGAATGAAACAGCAGACAGTCTTGCAAAAGAAGGAGCAAATAGAAATGCTGAAAATTTATTAAATAATCCCTTAGATTTATCCACTTGTGAATTAATCCAAATCATGGAAACATATATACATAAGAAGAATTTAAGTGAAAAAAATGTCTAGTTTACCATCGTGTCCCAGGCACATTGTCGGATTAATTCATAAATCAAGGCTGAATACTTGGAACACTAAATATTCTCATGGCATTACTTGTGTCTCTAGAGAAAACATTTCTGTACATCATCTTTTGTTTGAATGCTCAGTGTTGACCACGCCCTATCAGGAGAAAGGTATTGAGATGACAAGCTTTGATAATGTTAGTACCGTCTTATATGGTTCACATGTTGCTGAAATTGCCATGGTTATTTCGCAGTCACCGGTTGCAATATTTTTTATAAAGATCAATACTAGGGTATTTCACTTAAGTAAGCATGCATATATCATACGTGGGTTTGAAAGTACTAACGTGGATGATAAATTAAGTGAGGAGGTGTTTTTTTCTTTTTTTTCCTTTTGTTTTTCTTTTAAATAAGTGTCTAATATCATCTGGCGATGAAAAGACATTAAATAAACCACTGGACTGAACTGAAGATTGAGTCGCTTTGTTGTGATGTCAATTCTGAAAGTAAATTTGGAAACATTGGGAGGGGTGGAGCTGGTGTGTCTTTAGATAGAACTTGATGCAGGTAAGCTGTGGGTATTCAGTTTCTATGAATATCATAGCCGTGCTCATAGCTTGCTGTTTTCTGTTTGATGTCTACCTAATGTTGCTGAGACCGTATGTTGTATAATACAAGTCATCTTCTTCAATTGACTGAGAATTGTACATCCACTATGCGATTTCCAAACACCGTGCACAGGAGAATAGAATTTACAAGCACTTTTACTCAGTGTGAAACAACGATGAGTACACTTTTTCAAACTGACCATGTATATGATAAAGAAAATGAATACTCACGACATTATGATGAAATACTGGCACCAAAGTGATGATTTCGTAAAGCTGACTGCTAAATCTTTGCACGTATCCGCTCACACTTCGAAGACACACAACTGACAATTTCTTGAAGCTTTCTGCCAAATCCTTGTCCGTATTTGCTCACACTTTAAAATGAACAGGCACCAAACTGATGATTTCTTGAAGCTGACTGCTGAAACCTTGCACGTGTCCGCTCACACTTGGAACTGAAGTGATAACAAATGGCTAGTTGACGCGGTCGTGACGTTTATATACGCACAGGCCACGGTTCATTCACAAAGACGCCCTTTATCCGTTCAGTCACGGGAGCACTGTTAGTCAATCCAATTACAGAGCAAATACGTCCACCTGTCGTGTGAACAATGTGTCAGCCAATCAGAAAACCAACGACTGCAGTCGGAGACAAGGGCGGCAATAACAAAGGGACTTAAGCCTGATTGCTTTAAGTTGGCGCCACCTGTTCGTGGAATGTTGAGGAAACACACGGTCAAGCACTTAAGTGGTCGTGCGACGATCGGTAGCCACAGGGCACGGAGGGTTCAAGACCCTGAGATGGACAAATTACCTGCCGTAATCACCGCTTCACGCAGACCTCGCCTTCCCTACCCTTGTCCACTTGAAGGACGCCTTCGAGGCGTTTTTGTGAACTTCTAAAGATTGGCAGGCACCAGTCGAAAACGGTGCACGTGGGAAAGTGTTAAAAACAGGCGAACGTAGTAGAGTGGGTGGACAAGAGGGAGGGGGGAAGAGCATGGATGAGGGTCGTTGGGGGATCAGGGGGAGATGGTATTGCTTAGGGGAAAGGCGAGGGGTATCTCAACTGCCGCAATACAGTTGTAGGGAGGAAAAGATGAGAAAGCAAAGAAAAATTGAGAATTTAGAAGAAGGAAAACAAGAAGACAAAGTGCTTCAGTGCGTTATGAGCCTATTCATTGCTAATGTGTGTGTGTGTGTGTGTGTGTGTGTGTGTGTGTGTGTGTGTGTCACAGAGTTTGGCTTCAGAGTGTTTCCATGATTGACTGACTGCAGTGTGTGGGGTGTAGGGGACATTGGGAATGACTGACTGCAGTGTGTGTGGTGTAGGTGACATTGGGAATGATTGACTGCAGTGTGTGTGGTGTAGGTGACATTGGGAATGACTGACTGTGCAGTGTGTGGGGTGTAGGTGACATTGGGAATGACTGACTGCAGTGTGTGGGGTGTAGGGGACATTGGGAATGACTGACTGTGCAGTGTGGGGGTGTAGGTGACATTGGGAATGACTGACTGCAGTGTGTGGGGTGTAGGGGACATTGGGAATGACTGACTGTGCAGTGTGTGGGGTGTAGGGGACATTGGGAATGACTGACTGTGCAGTGTGTGGGGTGTAGGGGACATTGGGAATGACTGACGGCAGTGTGTGGGGTGTAGGTGACATTGGGAATGACTGACTGCAGTGTGTGGGGTGTAGGGGACATTGGGAATGACTGACTGCAGTGTGTGGGGTGTAGGTGACATTGGGAATGACTGACTGCAGTGTGTGGGGTGTAGGGGACATTGGGAATGACTGACTTTGCAGTGTGTGGGGTGTAGGGGACATTGGGAATGACTGACTTTGCAGGTGTGGGGTGTAGGGGACATTGGGAATGACTGACTGCAGTGTGTGGGGTGTAGGGGACATTGGGAATGATGACTGCAGTGTGTGGGGTGTTGGTGACATTGGGAATGACTGACTGCTGTGTGTGGGGGTGTAGGGGACATGGGAATGGGCTCCACATGTTTGGTAACGGCGAAGGAAAGAAGATCTTTATAGAGACTTTGTTTCAATCTCTCTGGGAAGGGTGAGGGGGGGGGGGGGGGGGGGGGGGGGGGCTTATCAGTCTTCTTCTCCTTCTTGTTATTATCATTATTATTACCATTATTATTATCATTACTGTTATCATTATTATTACGCCCTTTATTATTATCATTTATTATCATCACCATCATCATCATTATTATCATTATTGTGGTTGTCATTATTCTTTATCTTATTATTATTAATATCTATTGTTGTTTTGTTGTTGTTGTATTATCTCTATTTGTTACATTATTATTATCATTATCAGTATTAAAGAAGACCTCTGTAGCAAGTATTCATAGAGCAATAGTGCTACGCACTATAGAATCACATTAAAATATTTTGTTTTTAAAATCCCTGTCTACCAAACATCACATGAAATAAAACGACGGAAACTGTCACGCACTCGTATGCATTCTTCAAAGACAGCAAGCACACACACACACACACCACACACCACACACACACACACACACACACACACAGTGGCCTAGCAAGCATGCACATAGCAACTAAGCAAACCAGCCGACACTCAATTTCAAAGTTAGTTTTATCAATCAAAACACAAATACTGTTGAACGCATCAATCATTTCAATGCTTCGCCATATCAAATAAACGATCAAAAAATACAGGTCGATGGCAGTGTCATCAATGACCAGCATGAATGGCAGTTAGTCAAAGTGTTCTGTACATCCTTGTCTGTGGTAGTGTATTGTTCGTGTCCATTGTTAGAGTGTCCACGATGAACAGATTTTCGTGTTTGTCTGTTTCACTTGCTCTCATTCTGTCAGTTTTTCACCCAACACAGTTCTTATTTCAAACTGGGAATTCCACTAATTATGTTAGTATTGTATAACTAGTTTGAAGTCCTCGCTGGTGACAAAGTTGTTAAGACGGGCAGAGAAAACCCGTTTGGCGCGTGAGAACTCGACCTTTTGGCCTTACAACACGATTCTCCAAGCTTGTAGTGTAGGTTTTGCTTGCCGAGGTGTGGAATGCTGTTCCGATCTCTGGAGAGAAAACGCTGTGATCTCCAGCTGCCATTCACCAACGGCCACTCTGACCGTTGTCCACTTCATTGCTAACCGTTCAGCTGGCCCCCTTGGAAAGCTGTTGTGTGTGACGGCGCGGCAAACCTTTGAACTGATAATGATGTCGCTGTAAATGGACTGGACGTGACTTTTGTCAAGAGCCCTTATCTGCGATTAGCCCAGTGATTAGTCAAGTAGGATCTCGAAAACCTTTAGGCGCATGTCGTGTTGCGTATATGGGCTAGTCCGCACGCAGTGATTCCTCCTTGATGAAATTGAAACTGACTAAACCTCGACGCTGAGACGGTCAAAATTGCTTACATGTCTACAATGACCGTACAGACAACTTTTAAACAGGACGACTACGTCGGCTGTTCACCTGCTCAACACCTTATCGATGATTAAGTGTCTGTTGACTCCCCAGCAGCCAAACGGCCTGCCTGTCGTCACAGTTGAGAGCCACTGACAGGTGTCAATTGCTGAGTGTCCGCTTCCCGAGGGATTTATCCTGGGGGCAGCAAGCGTCGGCGTCGTCCCTTGATCTTGTGGTCAGGGAGTCGAAGTTGGATGCAATTACTTCTCAAGTGGCTCTTGAAATTGGTCTCTACCGTCATGATTTAAGTGGTTTAATTACGAGAGAGAGAGAGAGAGAGAGAGAGAGATGAAGCGTGAAGGGGAGGTGTCGGTAGCTCCTTCTCTCAACTCGGACTGTGTGAACGGTGCATGCCTGCAAGGCAAATGGCTTTGTCCGTGCGCTCATTTGTTCGTCCTGTAAACGTCATCCATTTCCCCCAAACCTTTATTATCAATAGTTTTTTCTTTGTAGTTTCTTTTGTTTTACCTCGGGGTTGTTTCATTTTTTACCCTGATGTGATGACATTGCCGGTGGATAGACGATAATATTGCAACCTAATGAAAAATGATTAATGCAGTTTCCATTTCTTTTTTTTTTCACTTTTCTTTAAATTATGGTATTGGAAAGTACAGCATCATTCAGTATTTGCATGTGCATGTAGTGTATACACAGAGAAGACACAAACATGATCAAATAAAGTGGATGATAAGATAAGCATACGAATGACAAAAGGCAAAGGAGAACTATTTACCCATTACTGACCATTTTTTCGTTTTTCATTTAACCCCCTCTCTCTCTCTCTCTCTCTCTCTCTCTCTCTCTCTCTCTCTGTCCGTCTCTCCTTCCCTCCCCTTCCGTCTCTCTCTCTCTCTCTCTCTCTCTCTCTCTCTCTCTCTCTCTCTCTCTCTTTGACGAGTTCTGAACTACAGTCACTAAGTGTTTTAAACAGATGGGAGTTGTATATGTTGAAAAGTATTTAAACAAGACCGTAGCTGGGTGATTGAATTACTTTTAGCAGAATCAAAATTTAAAAAAAAAAAAAATAACCAACGAGAATGACAAGAGGTTGATCACTGATCTGTAGGCGACAGGAAAAATGCCTATGTTTTGATTAATTAATTAATCAATTAATGATTTTATTTACTTATTTATTTATCCATTCACTTATCTATTTTCTTACTTGTTAATGTCTATGGCGTCATGTTTATCTTTGATCGTAAAGTTCTGTTTCACATCTATGTTTCAATTCTCTCCTGACTACACAATGAGGATGCGTTTTACTGTCATACGTACACACTGATATAAAAATAAAATTAAAATTGTAGGATAAAATGCAAGACATGGCTGCTCATACAGCTGGTGCTGTTTTTAATTAGAACTTTTTTTTAAACTGCAAGTTTTGAGTTTTGGGACAGCTGGCGCGACTGATCTTTTTTTTTCTCTCCAGCTCTGAGTGAAAAGATTTGCCAGGATTCATCACCTATACTCTCCCTTTTGATTAAAATATAAACTACATTCTTTGTAAGTCCTTATTAGAGTTTTTAAAAAAAAAACATGTGCTCACAATCCCAGGAGTCGTGATCGAGACTCTCCTCTTGATTACAATACAAACTACATTCTTTCTTTGTCCTTATTTGAATGGAAAGATCTGCTCTGCTGATAATCCCTAAAGTCATGACTAATACTTTTGTTTGTGTTGTTGTTGTTGTTGTTAAGGTGTAAACTACATTCCCTTCGTCCTATTTTGCTTTTCTTTTTCAAATCTTTTTCTCGTTCAATAAATGCAGCTGCTGACCCCCCCCCCCCCCCCCCCCCGTCCCACCCCCCTCCCTCCCGATGATCTCCCCAACCTTCCCACCACAGAGGCCCTCTCACCGTGACCTCCCCTCCTCCTCATCCCCTTCACCCCACTCTCCACCACCCCACCGTTCCCGCCTTACAACCCTCCACTTGCACACACACTCTCTAGTGTTACGCCAGTGCAAAGACAAGCAGCACTGCCGAGCCTGGGGGCAGTCTACACCAAGGCGCCTCTGCAGTGGCCAGCTCTCCCTACACAGTTGACAATAGCAGGCCGGTTCTGGGCTTTGAACCCTTGGTGCCCTCTGGCTGTCTGTCACAGTTTGTCCAACTTCAATGAAAAGCTCGTACACAACGCGGTGAGACGTATTAGCGAGGCCTGTGTGTGTGTGTGTGTGTGTGTGTGAATACTGAAAACCGGACTGAACGCTTTTATCCAAAATGCAACAAATGTCAGCATCAAAGAATCAGACCACCACAAACTTTGTCGAAAATGAAATCGTCGCTCTACTACCGAGTGTGGACTGTACCTGTTCACATGCATGAAACAGACGGCAATTTGGAACACATTGGCCCAAGCAATCATAATAGGTAAGGTGTAGGGACGAAAGTTTTCTACTGAAGAGGAATAACTCTGATATAGGATTTCACGGACAATAGAACAAAGTAATAAACACACCAACCTATATATAGGGCCCTTTTTAAAGGGCAAAAGTGACAACGTCCCAAAGGAACGGACCCCCAAATAAATTTATGGCTTTTTTGGTTAACCCAAAAATTTATTGGAAATTTTTAAAAATTGAAAAAAAGGTGGGGGAAATTTCATAATTTAGGTTTTTGTGTGTATGTATTATGTAAATTATTAGTATGTTGTAAGTATGTAAGGGATGTATGTATGCATGTAGTATGCATGCATTTATGTATGTTTTTAGTTTTATGATTTTATTTATTTTTACTCCTTGCACACTGTATTGTCCAATTCAACGGAAAGGGAAATAAACGTTAATGATGCCTGAGGACCCGTGAACTTAAAAAAAAAAGCCCCCAAAGAACGGAACCGGGGGACTACAAACCCCTTTTTTTTTTGTGGGAATTTGGGGGGTCATTGCACAATACGACACAGGAAAACAGACCCAAAAAAAAAACTGACACAAAAGGGCCCCACGGGCAGACAGACAGACACACAACACCCAACTTTCCCTTTTCTTTCCCTCCCTCTCCTCTCCTTTTTCTCTCTCCATCATCTCTCTCTCTTTGGGTTTTGGCTCGCACATATACACACAAGCCCCAATTTCAGATACAGACCGGGCAGACAAAAGTCGATGCCCCGACAGACAGCACACACACACACACACCCCCACCCAACAACACACACCCCAACAACACCCCCACAAACACAAAATTCTCTTTTCTCCCCCCCCTCCCCCCCCTTTAGAGAGAGGAGAGAGAGAGGAGAGGAGAGGGAGAAGGGGACCCACCCGACAGAGTAGAAAAAGAGCTGGAAAAAATTCCCCTTTCTTGGTGGGCGGGCCTTTAACGGGCCAGAAAGTTTGGGGGGGAGTGGAAAATATGGACATGCAAACAGACATGGCTGTCAAATGACCCCCTGTGTGACATGTCTGACCCACTGTGTGGGCACCCGCAGTGATCCAAATGTGGGGAAAACCGTCAAGACCCCCTGTGTGAACCCGTCCGTGGAAACCCCCTGTGTGACCCTTTGCCCGTGACCCCCGTGTGACAACCCGTCAGTGACCCCCCCGTGGGACACCGTCCGTGCCCCAGTGTTAACCCGTCAGTGGGCCCACTGTTTTGAACCCCGTCTGACCCCTGTGTGACAAAATGTCAGTGAAACCCCTGGTGAACCCGTCAGTGACCCTTGTGGACACCCGTCAGTACCCTTGGTGCCCCCTGTCCCCGTTTACCCACGTGTGACAAAATGTCCCTTTATCCCTGTGGGGACACCTGTCAGGTGATCCACTGGGGGCACTTTCAGTGTGCACTGTGTGACACCCGTCAAAAGGGTCCCCGTGTGACACCCGTCCGTGGGCCCCCTGGGGTGAAAAATGTCAGTGATCCACTGTGTTTACCCATGACCCCTGTGTGAACCTTCTGGTTTTGACCCCCGTGTGACACCTTCGTGGGCCCCCTGGGGTGGGCACCTTCTTTCAGTGACCCAAGTGTGAACCTGTCCGACCCCCAAAAGTGTGGGCACATTCTGTCAGTGATCCACTGTGTGAACCTGTCAGTGATCCACTGTGTGGGCACCTTTTGTCAGTGACCCCCTGTGTGACACTGTCAGTGACCCACGTTTTGAACCTTTTTGTCAGTGACCCCCCTGTGCGACCCCTTTGTCAGTGAAACCCCCTGTGTGACACTTGTCATGATCCAAGTGTGACACCCTTTGGGCGTGCCCCCCCTGTGAAAACCTGTCCCGACCCACTGTGTGACACCTTCTGTCCGTGACCCACCCGTGCGACACCCTTTTGTCAGTGGGCCCCCGTGTGGGCACCCTCTGTCATTTACCCCTGTGGGACACCTTCTGTCCCGTGACCCCCCTGTGTCCAAAAAGGTCAGGGAAAAAACCCAAAAAAAAAAAGAAAAAAAAAAACCTTCTTTTTCAGTGACCCACTTTTTTTGGTTGGGGTTTTACAAACCGTCAGTGACCACTGTGTGACCCTTCTGTCAGTGTCCAAAGTTTGACAACCCTTTTAGTGATCCACTGTGTGAAAACCCTTTTGTCATTTACCCCCTGTGTGACACCCCCCGTCAGTGACCCCCTGTGTGCCCCCTTTCTGTCAGTGACCCACTGTGCGACCCCTTTGTCCCGTGACCCCTGTGTACCC
>CM031597.1:4406206-4408706 GCA_018398815.1 Conus ventricosus
CGCTCCCCATGTTCCTCTCCGTTGTCCAAATGGACCTGTCATCTCAGACTGAACACCTCTCCATTGTCCAAATGGACCTGTCATCTCAGACTGAACACCTCTCCATTGTCCAAATGGACCTGTCATCTCAGACTGAACAGTCACCTGGAAAAAAAGAATTGTTTTACAACGTAACCATGGCGAATACAATCAGTTGTTCTTTTCTTGTAGTAGTCATGTATTTGTTGTTCTAATCATATCTTTTGATTTGTTTGGTCAGTTAATGTTAGGTGATGTTTGTCAGTATGTTTATTTCTTGATATTGTATTTAAAAGTATCGGATTGACTTTTCCTGTAAGTAAACCTCAAAACGTTCAACAATCACTTAATCACGAGGAATTATGATTTCTATGACCATTGATATGAAATTAATCACGAGGAATTATGATTTCTATGACCATTGATTGAATTTCATATGACCAAGAACAAGAGCAATTACCACAATAATGACAGCAACAAAAATAGATAAATAGAGAAATAAATAGAGAAATAGATAGATGAATAAATAGAGAAATAGATAGAGAAATAGATAGATGAATAAATAGAGAAATAGATAGATGAATAAATAGAGAAATAAATAGATGAATAAATAGAGAAATAAATAGAGAAATAGATAGATGAATAAATAGAGAAATAGATAGATGAATAAATAGAGAAATAGATAGATGAATAAATAGAGAATAAATAGAGAAATAGATAGATGAATAAATAGAGAAATAAATAAACAAATAAATATGTACATGAATAAATAAGTAAAACAGAAAAGTAAGATTGAAAGAAAATTAATTCAAACGTGAAGAAAGTGAAATTAATTCAAACGTGAAGAAAGTGAAAATTAATTCAAACGTGAAGAAAGTAAGAAAGAAAGAAGGAAAGAACGAAATAAAAACGGGATGGTTATCAACGCTAAACGACAACGATAACTGTGATGACATGCACCTCCATGTGTCGTCAGGGATGGTTATCAACGCTAAACGACAACGATAACTGTGATGACATGCACCTCCATGTGTCGTCAGGGATGGTTATCAACGCTAAACGACAACCATAACTGTGATGACATGCACCTCCATGTGTCGTCAGGGATGGTTATCAACGCTAAACGACAACCATAACTGTGATGACATGCACCTCCATGTGTCGTCAGGGATGGTTATCAACGCTAAACGACAACCATAACTGTGATGACATGGTTATCAACGCTAAACGACAACGATAACTGTGATGACATGCACCTCCATGTGTCGTCAGAACGAAATAAAAACGGGATGGTTATCAACGCTAAACGACAACGATAACTGTGATGACATGCACCTCCATGTGTCGTCAGAACGAAATAAAAACGGGATGGTTATCAACGCTAAACGACAACGATAACTGTGATGACATGCACCTCCATGTGTCGTCAGGGTCGCTGATGGCAGTGGCGTGGGTGCTGGGTGCAGGACTGACCACGGCCATCTCCCGCTACTACAAGCACTGGCTCAGCAACCGTGTCTTCTGCGGCACCAGTCTCTGGTTCCGGTGAGATTCCTGCTGTCTCTTAACTGTGGCACCAGTCTCTGGTTCCAGGTGAGATTCCTGCTGTCTCTTAACCTGTGGCACAGTCTCTGGTTCCAGGTGAGATTCCTGCTGTCTCTTAACCTGTGGCACCAGCCTGTGGCTTAATGTGAGAATTTCTTGTGACTTCTCTAGCATCTGTCTATGATTCCAGGTGAAAACTCTTTTGCATTTCTGTAGTATCTGTCCTTGGTTTATGCTGTCAGTTCTGCTATTCTCGGTGGCACTGTCCGTAGTTCCAGGTGAGAATTTTACTATCTCTTCTGTGGCATATGTCTGTGGTTCCAGGTGCGGATTTTTACAATCTTTGTAGCATCTTTTTCTCAGGTCATATTTCTGCTGTCTTTTGTAGCGTCTGTCTTCGGTTCAGTTGAGATTCTGTGTGTGTCTTCTTTGGCACCTGTCGTGGCTTCAGGTGAGAAGTCTGCATCTCTTTGACTTTGAAACTGATTCATCGTATACAGACCGACCGATAGACTACTGACTGATCGACGATAGATTGATTGACTTGTCATTCGGATTTACTAACTGGTAGCTATCACAGATTAACTGACAGACTGACTAACTGACTGACTGACTGTGTGCCTGGTTAGTTCTGTTTTACCCTTTTCAGATTTACCCAACGGTAGATATGACAGACTGACGGACTGACCGACTGACTGACTGACTGGATTACTGAGCGGCTGGCTGATGGCTGGATTGCTGATGGGATTGTCCTGTGTGCAGATCCACCGGGCGGCGGCCATCACGGTGGGGGTGCTGACAGGGGCCAGTGTCACTCTGATGATTGTTACATTGGCGGGTTTTGCCAAGGTACTGCCTAGCAGCAAACACTAGGGTTTGCCAAGGTACTGGCCTAGCAGCAGCACTAGGGTTTGCCAAGGTACTGCCTAGCAGCAAC
>CM031597.1:4418706-4421206 GCA_018398815.1 Conus ventricosus
GTGTTGTGGTGTGTGTGTGTGTGTGTGGGTGTGTTTGTGTGTGTTTGTGGTGTTTGTGTTTGTGTGTGGTGTGTGCGTTTGTGTTTGTGTGTGTTTGTGGTGTGTGTGTATGTGTGTGTGTGTGTGTGTGTGTGTGTGTGTGTGTGTGTGTGTGTGTGTGTGTGTGTGAGTGTGAGGTGCACGCGCGTGTGTACGTGCTAGATGCGTGCATTGTGTGTGTTTGTGTGTGTGTGTGTGTGTGTGTGTGTGTGTGTGTGTGTGTGTGTGTGTGTGTGTGTGTTAGAGAGAGAGAGAGAGAGAGAGAGAGAGAGAGAGAGAGAGAGAGAGAGAGAGAGAGAGAGAGATTTTTATGGTGTTCATTAGAAATCAATGTTCGTGTTCTGTCATTCTCGGCCAATCTTTAACTCCTTTCCAAGTTAACGGCAGAGAGGGGGGTTGAAAGCGGAAGGGAAGGAGGGTGCGGAGGGGTGGGGGTGGGGAGGGAAGATATAGGGAGGGAGAGGATGGAGGAAAAGTATCTGTTTAATCAAGGATTGAAGATGAAGATGGGAAGGGGGTGGGGGGTGGGGGGTACTAAAAAGCCGACTGGAAGAGGTGAAGGGCGACCACCCATTAACAGAACACATATTTGGTTAAAAAAAAGACTACTAAACTTACTCAGTTACTTCCAATTGGACTTAGTCAGCACAGTGTATGGTCATGTTACTATATCTTGATGCATGAATACATGAACACACGAATGCATACGTTCTGATACATTTGGATTCAAATGCCTTAAGTGTGTGAATTTACATGGATTGTCATGAGTCGGCCGAATGTTCTCGAGCATTTAGGCAAATTAAGGGTAGTTGCTGTTGTTGAGAGCAAGTTCCTTGGATTATTCAAGTGTGCGAATTCAGGCATAACCAGAAGGTAATACCCCGAGTCGTATACTGAAGGAGGGAGAGTTACTGGAAGTGTTTCGCATGTCCGAGGGATAGTAACAAGAACATGCTGACCTGCCGGTCCTGGGTAGAGAAGAGTGTCCACTTTGAGCACTGGCTATTCACTGGGCTCTCCCGTGGACCTGAAGGGAAGGCGATCGTGTCAGGTGACCGTCACGGGTAGGTGACCGTCAGCCTGCAGGCAGAGTACAGCGACCATTCAGTCGTCCTTGTTCTGAGGAATGAATGGAAGGCTGCGGCCTATTGAGTGGTTTGCGCCTTGTTGTCTATAGAGGTAGTAACTACTTGAAGCATCAGTCTTGGCTGGTAGAGAAGTCCAGGCTGTTAGTACAATGGGTAGCTTCGGGGAATCGAACATGAGTTTGAATAGGAGGTTATGCATTAACCACTGGGTGCCCAAGTCTTTGTTGGCGCTAGCAGCTGTGGTGTGTGTGTGTGCATGTGTAGGTGACTTGTGATTCCATTGGTGGAATAAAAATAACTTGGGGATTTATTGGTACAAATCGTGTGATGTGTGTGTGCCAGTGATTCCATTGGTTGAGCCAGTTAAACTCGGGTTCTCTCTTGTTTGAGAATGAATATAAGGCGCTTGGAAAACCAGGAAGTGTGTGACTCACTTAAGGGAAAGTGAACTCGCCCGTCCTGCTGAGGGCTCAAGAAAATACAGCGTGAAGCAGAGGTTAGCTGTCGCCTCGTTGTCTCCTGGGTGGGGACGTAAGACAGTGGAGGTTGCTGTAGCCTCGGAGCCGACGACGAGAAGAATTGTCTCCCGTGTGGGGACGGTCGACAGCAAGACGTGTCAGCCTGTTGAAGCCTAGACAGGGAGCTGCCAGACAACGGTGGGGTGTTTGCAGCCAGAGAAGACCTGTGGGAGAGGCCGACAGGAGCCCTTTCCGTGGAGAGGGCGAAGTACGGTGGAGTCCGGGAGACTCGGTGTGAGGGTGCGACTCAAGCTACGTTGCCAGTGTCCCCCAACTGGGATTTGGCCAATCGGGAGGACACAACAGTGTGGCAGCTTCAGCTCGTGGTCGTACAGTGGATGAGAGAAACTGACGGTCAACCAAGGAATGCTGGCAAGTTATGGACGTTTATTTGCTCTTAAGGTTATAAGTGTGCAAACAGAATAGTGGAATATTGTCTTTCCTGGCTAAGTAAGAATAACTGAAGAACAGGGGATGCGATTTATGAAATTGTCTGCATGCTGTTTACATTGTTGTATGATACAGATAGTTGTGTTGTGTAGTGACGGGTGGGGGCTCGGAGTCAAGTTAAATAAAAGTTGATTATTTTCTATGAAATGTTATTGGTTTCCCGTCACCTTTGTGCGGGCCCGATGTGAGTGACAGAGTGCGTGTGCCTATGCGAGAGCGCATTTTGGTTGTGAAAGCGTAAATACTTCTGTCTATAACCCCCTGCATCCCTGAATATGAAAGTCATATTTAAATAACGAGGGGGAGCGTCGGAGACCCGTCACATGGATCTTTTGTTTAGTTTGGAGACCCGTCACATGGATCTTTTGTTTAGTTTGGAGACCCGTCACATGATCTTTTGTTTAG
>CM031597.1:4431206-4438706 GCA_018398815.1 Conus ventricosus
AGTTCAGTTCGTGCCTGACTTCTTTAGCTATTCAGTCCTTGCCTGTCTCCACAATGGTTCCTGTACAACAAATCTTGAGTCTGTCCAGCGCTCGTTGGGCCGCCGAGCATCGGAATCATGGATAGATCCAAGTATCCACGGAATCAAGAGAGGAAGGGTTCAAAGGTCGATGGATCTAAGATGAATACATCCATAAAAGTGCCGGATTCAGGTGACAATTTTGGCGACAGAACGTTTTTTTTTTCTACTGTCAAATATTTGAACCATATAATTATTATTAAGTTAGCAAGGACAAGAATGGTTTTCTCGTTAAAAAAAGCAAGATAATGCCGGAGAAATAGACTAAAACGTAGGCGCAGGGAAGGGAAAAGAAGGGGTGTGGGGAAGCGGGAAGGTGGAGGGGGAAAGGTAGAAATCAAGGTACAATGTCAGAGTGGCATCCTCTTCTAGAAAGATGATGAAGAGAAGAGTGTTAGACAGAGATGATGAAGAGAAGAGTGTTAGACAGAGATGATGAAGACAAGAGTGTTAGACAGAGATGATGAAGAGAAGAGTGTTAGACAGAGATGATGAAGAGAAGAGTGTTACACAGAGATGATGAAGAGAAGAGTGTTAGACAGAGATGATGAAGAGAAGAGTGTTAGACAGAGATGATGAAGAGAAGAGTGTTAGACAGAGAGGATGAAGAGAAGAGTGTTAGACAGAGATGATGAAGAGAAGAGGGCTAGACAGAGATGATGAAGAGAAGAGAGCTAGACAGAGATGATGAAGAGAAGAAGGCTAAACAGAGATGATGAAGAGAAGAGGGCTAGACAGAGATGATGAAGAGAAGAGAGCTAGACAGAGAGGATGAAGAGAAGAGTGTTAGACAGAGATGATGAAGAGAAGAGTGTTAGAGATGATGAAGAGAAGAGTGTTAGACAGAGATGATGAAGAGAAGAGTGTTAGACAGAGATGATGAAGAGAAGAGTGTTAGACAGAGAGGATGAAGAGAAGAGTGTTAGACAGAGATGATGAAGAGAAGAGTGTTAGACAGAGATGATGAAGAGAAGAGTGTTAGACAGAGATGATGAAGAGAAGAGTGTTAGACAGAGATGATGAAGAGAAGAGTGTTATACAGAGATGATGAAGAGAAGAGTGTTAGCAGAGATGATGAGCAGAAGAGTGTTAGACAGAGATGATGAAGAGAAGTGTTAGACAGAGATGATGAAGAGAAGAGTGTTAGACAGAGATGATGAAGAGAAGATAAGATAAGATAATGTTGCTTAGAGCCCAGCCGACCGTAAAGGGCCATATCAGGGCTGTACAAAGATGATGAAGAGAAGAGTGTTAGACAGAGATGATGAAGAGAAGAGTGTTATACAGAGATGATGAAGAGAAGAGTGTTAGACAGAGATGATGAGCAGAAGAGTGTTAGACAGAGATGATGAAGAGAAGAGTGTTAGACAGAGAGGATGAAGAGAAGAGTGTTAGACAGAGATGATGAAGAGAAGAGAGCTAGACAGAGAGGATGAAGAGAAGAGTGTTAGACAGAGATGATGAAGAGAAGAGTGTTAGAGATGATGAAGAGAAGAGTGTTAGACAGAGATGATGAAGAGAAGAGTGTTAGACAGAGAGGATGAAGAGAAGAGTGTTAGACAGAGATGATGAAGAGAAGAGTGTTAGACAGAGATGATGAAGAGAAGAGTGTTAGACAGAGATGATGAAGAGAAGAGTGTTAGACAGAGATGATGAAGAGAAGTGTTAGACAGAGATGATGAAGAGAAGAGTGTTAGACAGAGAGGATGAAGAGAAGAGTGTTAGGCAGATATAATGAACAGAAGAGTTTTAGACAGAGATGATGAAGAGAAGAGTGTTAGACAGAGATGATGAAGAGAAGAGTGTTAGACAGAGATGATGAAGAGAAGAGTGTTAGACAGAGATGATGAAGAGAAGAGTGTTAGACAGAGATGATGAAGAGAAGAGTGTTAGACATAGACGATGAAGAGAAGAGTGTTAGACAGAGAGGATGAAGACAAGAGTTTTAGACAGAGATGATGAAGAGAAGAGTGTTAGACAGAGATGATGAAGAGAAGAGTGTTAGACAGAGATGATGAAGAGAAGAGTGTTAGACAGAGATGATGAAGAGAAGAGTGTTAGACAGAGATGATGAAGAGAAGAGTGTTAGACAGAGATGATGAACAGAAGAGTGTTAGACAGAGATGATGAACAGCAGAATGTTAGACAGAGATGATGAACAGAAGAGTGTTAGGCAGAGATGATGAACAAAAAAGTGTTAGACAGAGATGATGAATAGAAGAGTGTGGGGTAGAGATGATGAACAGAGAAGTGTGGATCAGAGATGATGAACAGAGGAGTGTGGATCAGAGATGATGAACAGAGGAGTGTGGGACAGAGATGATGAACAGAGGAGTGTGTGACAGAGATGATGAACAGAGGAGTGTGTGACAGAGATGATGAACAGAGGAGTGTGTGACAGAGATGATGAACAGAGGAGTGTGTGACAGAGATGATGAACAGATGAGTGTGGATCAGAGATGATGAACAGAGGAGTGTGGGACAGAGATGATGAACAGAGGAGTGTGGGACAGAGATGATGAACAGAGGAGTGTGGGACAGAGATGATGAACAGAGGAGTGTGGGACAGAGATGATGAACAGAGGAGTGTGGGACAGAGATGATGAACAGAGGAGTGTGGCACGGAAATTATGAACAGAGGAGTGTGGGACAGAGATGATGAACAGAGGAGTGTGGATCAGAGATGATGAACAGAGGAGTGTGGATCAGAGATGATGAACAGAGGAGTGTGGGACAAAGATGATGAACAGAAGAGTGTGGGACAAAGATGATGAACAGAGGAGTGTGTGACAGAGATGATGAACAAAGGAGTGTGGGACAGAGATGATGAACAGAGGAGTGTGGGACAGAGATGATGAACAGAGGAGTGTGGATTAGAGATGATAAACAGAGGAGTGTGGGACAGAGATGATGAACAGACGAATGTGGGACAGAGATGATGAACAGAGGAGTGTGAGACAAAAAGACAATAAACACACGGTCCAATCCTGGTTCCAGACCTCTCGTGGGTTATCCCGGCAATCATGGACCTCCGGATTCACTAGTGCTCTGACTTATCGATGATTTGTTCCGTCGTTCTTGAATGTATCACTCTGTAGATCAGCCATTATTTTCCACTTCATGCCCCTCGCCTTTTCAATTAAGCGTTGGATCTATCAGTATCTGTACGCATCTATCCTCAGACACTACAAAACGTGGATCTTTGACCCGTTGATCTATCTACCGGATACATCCATCCTGGTTGTATAGATCCTTGGATCTATCCAGCTAATGTTTTTTTTTTTTTTTTTTTTTTTTTAAATACAGAAGATTGTGCCACTAGTCGGACATTGCACCGGCGACCATGACACCATTGATTTGTGTACGGCGCTGTGTGGTTCTTTGTCATGACACTGGCTGTATTGGTCTGCACATGGACAGGACATCGAAGATTCCCGTGGGGTTGTCCCAGAGCTGTTCTGAACGACTCAAGTCGTTCTATTAGTCGTCCAGCTCTGGTGCTTTGAACTCGCATCATGGTATAAACACTGTGCAGCTGAAACTGAACGCTTTGGAAACACAGCAAAGTTTTTTCATGATGTCGATTTCAGAGTGGTTGAAAACCACACCCACATTAGCTGACCCTGAACTCCTCATCCGCCACAAAGCTGGCTGCACAGTCCCCGTTGGACGAAGAGTGAAGGCAGTCGATTGGTTCCCCGCCTTCTCCGCCCCTTCCGTAAGCCCCCTTCCCATTGGTCAGGGCCTGCCGGTCCGTCACGGTCACGTGGGACAGCGGGTGGAGGGGCGTGGTCTCCACCATCAGCAGGCAGGTGCTGCCCCCGGGGAATTTCCCCGCCCCCTTCCCGCTCCCCCTCCCCCTCCCTGCCCCGCCCTGGGGCTCCAGTCTAGGGGAGGGCTCGGAGGACGCCAGGGAGTCTCCGTGGTCCCCCCGCGTGACGTAGGTGAAGTAGTTGGAGTGGGGGTGGCGGCCCCCTCCCGGACAGCCCCGCCCGGGGCACGGGCAGCAGCAGCACACCTCCACACTGTGCGTCAGCCTGAAGCGTGCCCACGTCTTGCGGAACTCCCCCTGGACCTGACAGACACACGGACAGACAGACAGAGGAAGGCCTTAGTCCTGAGACAGACAACGGACAGACAGACAGAGGAAGGCCTTAGTCCTGAGACAGACAACGGACAGACAGACAGAGGAAGGCCTTAGTCCTGAGACAGACAACGGACAGACAGACAGAGGAAGGCCTTAGTCCTGAGACAGACAACGGACAGACGACAGACAGAGGAAGGCCTTAGTCCTGAGACAGACAACGGACAGACAGACAGAGGAAGGCCTTAGTCCTGAGACAGACGCACGGACAGACAGACAGAGGAAGGCCTTAGTCCTGAGAGTAATGACGGAGGTGACCACACGAAGCCTTTTCAAGGCTGTCCAATTCTTAGAGCTTCAAAGTGAGGTGACCACGGGCTGAACTCAAAATATACCTGAAAGAACGTGTACTGTTCCTCTGAACACAACATATACCTGAAAGAACATTTACTGTTCCTCTGAACTCAACATATACCTGAAAGAACATTTACTGTTCCTCTGAACTCAACATATACCTGAAAGAACATTTACTGTTCCTCTGAACTCAACATATACCTGAAAGAACATTTACTGTTCCTCTGAACTCAACATATACCTGAAAGAACATTTACTGTTCCTCTGAACTCAACATATACCTGAAAGAACATTTACTGTTCCTCTGAACTCAACATATACCTGAAAGAACATTTACTGTTCCTCTGAACTCAACATATACCTGAAAGAACGTTTACTGTTCCTCTGAACTCAACATATACCTGAAAGAACGTTTACTGTTCCTCTGAACTCAACATATACCTGAAAGAACATTTACTGTTCCTCTGAACTCAACATATACCTGAAACAACGTTTACTGTTCCTCTGAACTCAACATATACCTGAAACAACGTTTACTGTCCCTCTGAACACAAGAGACAAACAAATGACACGACAAAACAAGGCAGGAAAAACAACGGTCAGATCCTTAACACGTCAAACTGTCAAAAATCGATTATATCCGAGAAAAGAAGCCAACGATAAAAGCAATTCATCACGTGGTAGCTGAACTATTGGCATTATAATGGCAAGTTAAACTAGGCATAAGGCATTCCCACTCGCTTTCATAATGACGTGGGAAAAAAGAATCGTAAAAAATGAATAAGAAAATCATCTTTATGCCACAGATAAATACATTAAACTACCTTAACGACAAACTGTACTTCACAATGGACACAAAATCTACTTCACAATGGACACAAAATCTACTTCCCAATGGACAAAAAATCTACTTCACAATGGACAAATAATCTACTTCCCAATGGACAAAGAATGTGCACCTGAGGGCAGTGTGCACAATGTTCACTATCTAATTGCGAGACCGACAAAAAGCTGACATGTCATCAATTGAGGCCGAAAATACATGTTAAACAGTTTCCACAACAAAGACAGGAGAGTCGTCCACAAAGGCAGAAAGAATATAAAAAAAAACAAAAAAAAAACAAAGACAAGACGAAATAATCAAAAAAAAAAGAGGGGAAGAGGAGAATCGTCAAAGAGTGACAGCAAGGAGGAAGCAACAGGCAGAGAACTTCCAGAAAGGTAGGAGACTGAGTCACCGTCCTCACAACAAAGGAGAAAGCTACTGGTAGAGAACTTCCAGAAAGGTAGGACACTGAGTCACCGTCCTCACAACAAAGGAGAAAGCCACTGGCAGAGAACTTCCAGAAAGGTAGGAGACTGAGTCAACGTCCTCACAACAAAGGAGAAAGCTACTGGCAGAGAACTTCCAGAAAGGTAGGACACCGAGTCAACGTCCTCATAACAAAGGAGAAAGCTACTGGTAGAGAACTTCCAGAAAGGTAGGAGACTGAGTCACCGTCCTCACAACAAGGTGAAAGCCACTGGCAGAGAACTTCCAGAAAGGTAGGAGACTGAGTCAACGTCCTCACAACAAAGGAGAAAGCTACTGGCAGAGAACTTCCAGAAAGGTAGGACACCGAGTCAACGTCCTCACAACAAAGGAGAAAGCTACTGGTAGAGAACTTCCAGACAGGTAGGACACTGAGTCAACGTCCTCACAACAAAGGAGAAAGCTACTGGTAGAGAACTTCCAGAAAGGTAGGACACTGAGTCAACGTCCTCACAGCGAAACGTTCTTAGGGGCAAGTTGGAAGCTGGCGCGAGCAGAGTCTTTGTTTTGCAGACTCATATGCTGGCAGGTTTGTATCGAGTCGGTATCTGCAGACGGGGGAAGGTACCCAGGGTAGTTGGTTTCTTCAGGCAGAAGGCTCAGTGACGTTGTTCGCTCGGAGACAGTCAGTGTTTTCCTGTTTTGGGGTAAGTCATGGTGATGGTGTCTTCCTCGTGGCCCGGGCGGCCGTCTTCGTGCTGAGTGGCGACGGTCCTGTGCCGCGTGAGGCCGACTCTGAAAACGTGTAGAACAGAAGTCGCCAAGCCACTGCACGTAGATCGGTGTCCACTCTGTGCCCATGAGGAACGCCCCGCCCTCCCCATCCAGCCAAAGGGAGGGCCCTGCTGATCATGCAGGCCACTGGTGAAGTCGCCGAATGGAGCGCCTCGTCGTCAAACTGCCCCACAGCCTTCAGAGCCGTCCCCCGGCGACACAGGCCAGTCCTGTCGTCACTGCAAGGTGTTCGTTCATAGGTAGTCGAACTTCTTATAAGCTGGGGAGCTGTTTACACTGAAAGAATCCCCCGGGTTCGTCACAGGGTACGAAGGAAGAGGGTGGTCGCTGCGTCGGTTGTAGAACAATGGGAGAGAAAGCATGTGTGGCGACGACCTCGAGCCAACAATGCTGTTACAGATGTGTAAGCCTGGATCAGTTACCATCATTCAACATAACATCTCGGGCTGATATCATGATATTCACTGGCCACCGGCTCCGCGACTATACAGTTATTATTGTCTTCACTAGGGGTTTAGCAGATTCCCTGCATATGTCAGATCAGTACGGCACCACTGAACAGCTTGAAGTGTAGAGCGTTGTCTCCTCTGTCAATCAGTACACCACTGAACAGCTTGAAGTGTAGAGCATTCTCTCCTCTGTCAATCAGTACAGCACTGAACAGCTTGAAGCGTAGAGCGTTGTCTCCTCTGTCAATCAGTACAGCACTGAACAGCTTGAAGTGTAGAGCATTCTCTCCTCTGTCAATCAGTACAGTACTGAACAGCTTGAAGTGTAGAGCATTCTCTCCTCTGTCAATCAGTACAGCACTGAACAGCTTGAAGTGTAGAGCATTCTCTCCTCTGTCAATCAGTACAGCACTGAACAGCTTGAAGCGTAGGGCGTTGTCTCCTCTGTCAATCAGTACAGCACTGAACAGCTTGAAGCGTAGGGCGTT
>CM031597.1:4443706-4446206 GCA_018398815.1 Conus ventricosus
CAAGATGAAATCGTGAGGCCGTTGATTATCCCCACTCTGCAAGCCATGGGACCCGTGCCACCCTCATGGACGACAACGCCACTCCACACCGCGCCCGTGTGGTGAACGACTACCTGAGGCAGCAGCAGGTTCCACGACTGGACTGGCCATCGCGTTCGCCTGATTTGAACCCTATTGAGAACTTTTGGACCATCTGGAACGCCGCGTCCACGACAACCACCCTCCTCCTGTTGACCTCCACCAACTGTTCCAATTTCTGCTGCAGGAGTGAACGCCATGCCTCAACAGACCCTTGTGACTCTGATCCAGTCCATGAGGCCTAGATGCGTGGAATGTGTGGGTGCAAATGGCGGACATACGCACTACTGAAGCTTTTCAATAAACTTTCTTGTGAATTGTCAATTTTGTGATTTTCAAAAAGAGGGGTTATAATGTTTGATCCTTGATTTTGTCCAGAAAAACTGAATTGACACAATTGCAATGGCATTGACATGAAAGCTAAAGACATGAAATAAAATACGGTATAAGCTGTTTTCCTGTGCGCTATGTCGTTTTATTTTGGTGAGAGATTTTCTGTCTGGCCCTTAACTTTTTGTGACTAGCTATATATATATATATATATATATATATATATATATATATATATATATATATATATATATATATGAATTATAAACAAAGCTTGCTCTTATGTCTTAGATTGAAGAAATAGGGGGAGATAAGCATTCATATCTGCAGTGGTAGATGATTCTGCCTAACTAACAGTATGTGCTTGAGTGGGTGAATGGGGAAAAAAATGCTTCTCACAATGAACCTTCAGCAAGCTTATAGTCTCCAAGGGGGAGACACCCTCCAATAGGGAGGGAAACTCACTAACATATAACTCCTGGTCATATACCGATATTTCGAAACTTGGTGGTTTCTCCTCAGTGACCGCGGAAAGTGGTAATTTGACTCCTCTGCCTTTTCAGTTTTAAGAAGACTGCAATCTCAGAAAAGGCTGGTGTGCAATACCGTAGTATGTTTGTTGAGTTTTCAAAAAACCAACCAAAGGTGCCACCTAAGAAGCAAAAGAAAATGATGAAAGAGCAAAACAAGCTACATTTTCTTGTGAAAAGTAGAAAATATAAAAAGATATCCTCTTATCCTCTTACAGAGCTGCTCTGTAAGTTGCTGGAACGGTGCTCGGTACTTATCCTTGGAATTTATTAGTTTGTTATATTATATGACCTCCGGTGTCTCGGCATCGAGAGAGTTAAGTCTGATCTCCTCTGCAAGAGACTTAAGAGGGAACAATTTTGGATTGATAAACTATGCACACTAACACCAGATGGCCTGAACTCAAGGGACAGAACATACAGTGTGGCAAGTAGTGTCATCCCAGTCTTCCAGTAGAGTGTGCGTGCATGTGATCTGTTTTTTTTTTTTTTTTTTCCCCACGACAGAGTACAGCTGAGATAGAATCTCATGAAATGCAGGACACTATTTCCATCCCGCCTACCACACTTTCCCCCTTTCCCTTCCTTTTGTCCCCTCCCATTCCCCTCCACCCTCTTCCATCACTATGCCCCTTTCACCTATTCCCCCTTCCCCCCCCCCCCCACCCCCCCCACCCCCCAGGTTGCCCCTACCCTTGGTTACTTGAATGACGTCTCCTGGGGCAGCAGGGGACAGCCGAATGAGGGTCTCTGTGAGAGAGAGACCTGCGATATTGAGTATGAATGTCGTGAATGTGAGAGTCCATCGTCTTCACGCCTCCACAATATCCCCTATCCCCAACCCTTTCCCCTCACTTCCCCCTTCCTCTCCAACCGCCTCTTTCCCCTTCCCCCTTGCCCCCCCCCCCCCCATCCTCCCCTCCTCCATCCTCACTTTCACCTCAAAACTTCCCCTCCCATTCCCTCCACCCTCTTCCATCACTGTGCCCCTTTCACCTGTTCCCCCCTCCCCCCCCACCCCCCACCCCCCAGGTTGCCCTTACCCTTGGTTACTTGAATGACGTCTCCTGGGGCAGCAGGGGACAGCCGAATGAGGGTCTCTGTGAGAGAGAGACTTGCGAGATTGAGTATGAATGTCGTGAATGCGAGAGTCCATCGTCCTCACCCCTCCACAATATCCCCTATCCCCAACCCTTTCCCTCACTTCCCCTTCCTCTCCAACCGCCTCTTTCCCCTTCCCCCTTGCCCCCGCCCCCCTCCTCCCTCCTCCACCCTCACCTTCACCTCAAAACTTCCCCCTCCAATTCAAGTGAGTGATGTTCTTTATCCCTTAGCTGTGGTTGTGATCTGTGTGTTGTTCAGTTAGTAGTAAATAAAGTTTCTCTGAGGAAGGCAAGATTGCCGAAACGTCAAGAAAAATACGTACAACTTGTTGTGTTGTCTGTCATCACTGTGATCGGTATATATATATATATATATATATATATATATATATATATATATATATATATATATATATATATATATATATATATATATATATATATATATATATATAATAT
>CM031597.1:4453706-4456206 GCA_018398815.1 Conus ventricosus
TTGGAAATACTCAGTTTGTCTAGTCCGTAGAATTTCTCGACCAACCGTATGAGAATTCTATTATTTTACTTCCCACAGATTTCCTGTTTTAAAAAAAAAAATATATATATAAAACTGTTTTTCTGCTTTAATGCAGACAACTTCTTCGCTAGTCCTACTTACATATGTAATATGAATCACTGGTTAACATATCACGTTTTAAGTTTCTTGTGTCTCCGATAAAACATTTGATGAATATTCTTTCACTTTCTGTGCTCCTTCTGTTTGGAATTGCCATCCATATAAACTCCGTTATTATGTATCTGTTCTTGAATTTCGTACAGCTGTGAGAGTATCTTTTACTGCAATGGAAATATGGCACTAAAAACGTGAAAAAATGAGGACACTAGAAAACGCGTTATTGCTATTATCTTTCTCATTATTTTTTTATCACTATTTTTGTAACGACAACAACGACGATGATGATAATAACAGCAACAACAACAACGACAATAATAATGATAATAATAATATGCCTTCGAGAGATGGTAATGGACAAAGAGGTGAAGGGACATCACTCTCTCACCGCTAATGACGTCACAATGGGGCCCTTCATGATCCAGAAATACTCTTCCGTGGGGTGTGTGTTCCAACATCTGAAAAATAATATCACACACACACACACACACACACACACACACACACACACACACACGCACACACACACGCACGCATGCACTCACGCACGCGCACGCACTCACGCACGCATAAACACACACACGCACGCGAACGCACGCAGACACACACACACACACACACACACACACACACACACACACACACACACACACACACACACACACACACACACACATGTCAACACGTTTCAGACAGGAGACAGAAACAAACAAACAAGAAAACCCAAAGAAAGAAGCAAACAAAAGGCAGGATGTAACTTCAAAGAAACTAGAGGAGCAATGAGGTTTTACAGATACCCTAAGCGTCGAAATTTCAGACAGGAAAAATGTAAAATGCGTGGGATTGTTTAGAAACTCTTACTGGTGAAGCAGAACAAAACGAAACAAAACAAAACAGAGAAATTAAGGAAAAAAGAGAAAGAAAAAGAACACCGGCACTTGTCCAACGAACATTCATGAGGCGACTGATTATGCAAATAAAGTGAACGGTGTTTATGTCGGTTTGAAAGTGGTGATTTGGTGGGGAGCTGAACGGGACAATATGACAGCACAATATATGAATCAAAGACAGAGACAATAAATAAGTCTTTGAAATCGAACAGGCTTCAAACAAATTAAACGTCAGGGGAAAAGTAGCTCCAATCAATATAAGTGGGGTATTGCTGAAGATGTGTCTCTCTACTATGACGCGTTTTGTCGAATTTTCAACTGGCAGAATGCGCTGTTCCCAGTCTGTTGAAATAGCCACTGTTTGAAGAAAAGAAGTCTAATAACTTAACATAGTTATCATCCCATAGCTTCGAGTTCCTTTGCCATGAAATGCTTTGAAAAATTGTTCTCCGTCACCACTTGATTTTTACAAACTTGCACACTTGGTCCCCTTCAAGTGCTAACACACCCCGCAGAGACAGAGACGCGTTCCTATAAATATTTCCACAAACAAGACTCTTCCATCCCATCCCTTCATTGATTTATCTTCTCCTTTGAACGCAAGAAAAATCTCATCTCTTTGCTGAAAGAGCGTTTGATTTAGATGCTGATCCGAACTTTACTCCGTGCATTGTAGGATTTCTGTTGCACAGAACACAGAGTGTCCGTTTCCAATCTGCGATCTCCTCTCAGCGCTCCAGTTCCACTCGTGCACCTAAAAATACAGTGGTTTCTCCTGTTTATATTTTAGCGAGGCTTGGAGAAAACTCCTGTCATCAACTACTCTTGACAATTCTGCCATTGAAAACCTTTCCAACTCTGATTCTCATGGAAAAGGTTTGTTTCAAATTGAACTGATTAGGCGAAAATTGAAACAAACTTAACAGAAAAATGACTATTCCGGCGAACGAAAGAGACATACAATTTACAAGACAACACACGACGTGCTTGGAGCTCGCTGGTCTTCTGTAGGCAAGGCAAACAGCATTCGGGACAATGAAAACGAAGAATGAACAGTCCCTTAGCTCCTCACATTGGGAGCAACATGAATGTGGAATGTAATTGAGTAGAAATGTGATTGTTCTTGATTGTTCGCCGAATGATTTCTGCACAGGAACTTTTGTCTTTCCAAGAGACGCAAGTGATTTCGCAGACACAGCGGAAATGGAACTGGTCACGTGATTTTGTGTGTCTGTGCAACGGTCCTTATCGCTGGGAGATCACATCAACGGCTTTGCAGACCACCACTTTGGTCTTTGACCGTTACCACTTTTTTCTTGACCGTTGCTACTTTAGTGTTGACCGTTACCATTTTGGTCTTGACCATTACCATTTTGGTCTTGACCATTACCACTTTGGACTTGACCGTTACCACTTTGGACTTGACCATTACC
>CM031597.1:4471206-4483706 GCA_018398815.1 Conus ventricosus
ATGTATGTTATGGTATGTATGTATATACGTACGTCCCCCCCCCCCCCTCTCTCTCTCTCTCTCTCATAGGTAATACCACAGCAGTCTCTGACCGACAGCTCAATCAAACTACCCCAAAATTCAGGATCCGTCTTCCCCCGAAAGGCAAAACTTGTCAACTTCATTGTGGGGGATTCTAACCTTCAGTATATTGACCGACAGAGACTGGACAGGACGGGGCAAACTTGTCAACTTCATTGTGGGGGATTCTAACCTTCAGTATATTGACCGACAGAGACTGGACAGGACGGGCTCACCCATGTACGCACAATGCCTGGGCAAAGGTGACTGACGTCACTGCTGCCCTCAAAGATTGTGCAGTACGAGAGGATGTGCAGCGGGTGGCATTGCATGTGGGGGAAACGACCTTCACAAACACTACTCTGTAGACACGCTTCAGCAGGACTTTGGTCAGCTTCTGGGACAGGTGAAAAGAGTTTTTCCTGCTGCCAAAATTGCTGTCTCTGCTCTACTTCCTAGAAAACCTATTCCTTTGAAATTCATTAATTTGATGAATAGGGAACTGCATGTCCTATGTGCAGAAACAGGTGCATGTTTTTTGTTTGAAACAAATTTCGTTGATCAAAATCTTAGGATCGTTCAAAGCTATTTCACATCGGATGGTATTCACCTGTCTGCCAGTGGCTTGTCGCTCTGGTTACGGCAAATCATTCAGTTTCTGGCACTCCGTGTGAACCGGCCTCCACGGAATACGGGTAATGGGGCAAACCCAGAGCTATGTCAGGAACAGCCCATTGCAACAAACCGTAACAGATCACAGTCTTCAAAATTAAAAAAAACCAAGCAAGCCTGCCCCTACTGATTCCCGCGGAGTGGCACCCCATGTCCCCCCAGTCTAGGAAATTTTTGTCCTATTCCTATCCTAAAAATTTACCCCCAAGACTTTTAAACGAGCCAAACAATCATTTGGGACAACCCCCTAAAATTGTCCACCAAAATCCTTTTTTCTTTAAAATGAAACCTTTTCCCACCATGCTCCCCACCCATGCCTTTTTACAGACCCCCCTGAACGCCGGGGTTTCCCCCCATGTGGCCTTTCCCCCCTTTCCCCCCCTGCCTTTCCCCTTTGGACCCAAAATGCACCCTTACTTCCCTCCCCCCTGCTAACAGAAATTTCGGTATCCGGTTTCAGAAACAGCTTGCTGTCTCCCGAGCCCTTGCCTCCCTTTTCCCCCCCCCCCCCCCCCCCCCCCCCCCAAAATTAAATTCCCCCATCCCCTGCCTTCAGCTCCTCCCCCCCCCCCCCCCCTTCCCCCCCCCCCCCCCCAACCCGTGTCTTCTTTCCCCCTGCTTGCCCCCTTCACCTTCCCCTTTCCCATCAGCACTGACTCCCCCTCCCTTCCCCCCCCCCCCCCAACCCTGGAGGCTTGTTCCCCCCCCCCCCTTCCCCCGGGTATCCCTTATTACTTGGATGCTGATATTGGACCCGGACAGCTTGAAAGCGCTTTGCTTGGTTGGTCATATTTTCCCCTGAATATTGTTTTTTTCACATGTTTTAATTTCCTTTGGACTGAACTTCATGCCTCCCTTTTTTTGGTTTGTGTGTTTTTGGATTTTTTATGATTGCTGTTTCATATTTTAATTTTGTTGTTAGTATTGGATTTTATTTTAATGTGTTGTAACAGTTTTTTTTTTGTTTTATTGTCGGCTTATTCCTAAATTAAACAATGGACCATGAAATGTAATTAATACTGATCTGGTTTACGCTTTGGTCACCAAAATGTTTTCTTCTCCCAAATAAGATTCCGATGTCTGTTTTCTTCAAAACGAACCCCCTTTCTATTACGTTTGGTCTAGTAAAAACTCCCCTTTGCCCCCTTTCACGATACAGCTTTTCCTAACAAACAAACTTTGTCCGACGCGATGCACATCACTCTGGTAAAGGGGACTGGGAATATATATCAAAAGCACCCACTTAAAAAAGGGGCGCGTCCCTTGAGCCTGAAAATGTTGAATCTGTGGCTGCAGGTAAAACCCCCCAAACTCACCCTCTTCTAGTTGGATATGTGTCAGGAATCCCGCTGCCACTTTTTTTGGGTAGGCAATTTTGTACACTGAGGGATATGATATAAAGCTATCCAAATTCATTCTTCTGGGGTTTTTTAACATTTTTTTTTTTAAACGGCCCCTGCCGGGGATCGACCAACCCACTCTTTGGTTTGCACAGTTTATTCATAATCCAACTAGAATCGAAAAGACATCTTCAATTGCGGGATAAAATTTTTTACCGAAAACAAGCCGGTATCTAACAAACAGTGGGAAAACAAAAAGCATTAGCGACCCTGTCTCATTTTGGCCTTTTTGTAAATTCCAAAGCAACAGAATAAGGGCCAAAACCTTAAAACCCGCTGCTTCAAAAATTTCAGAAGGATGATTTTTCCTCGACTTAAGCTTAGCTCCTTTTTCAAACAGTGTACTCAATTTACACAGTCCAAATGAAGCGTATAATACCTGGTAATATTTTTCCTCTCAATCGTGAAAACATGCCCCATTTTGAAAAAAAGGTAAAACACAGAGTACTTCCCATGGCTGAAAAAAAAATTATTATAAAATGGCATAAGGGAGCACTTAAAACCGCAAAAAAAGTAGATGAATATAAAAAAAACAGAGAAACAGAGTATATCATTAAAAAAAAATTGGCTTTGGAAATTAAAAGCAAAACGGGATAAAACCCTTTTTGGTTTTTAATGAAAAACAAAAATCGAGAAAAAACGATAAACGCACTTTTTTTTTTGTCGCAAACACTTTAACAATCATTTCCTTCAGGGAACTGAATCAGTACAAACGGCTGCCAGTGCACTTTTTTTAATCGATTGAAACTCCAGCTGTTTTCAATCGTTTTTTCAAAAACTTAAATCTAAGAAATTTATCATCCCCTTGCTTCATTAACGATTTGGTTCCTTAAATTTTTAAAGCTTAAAAAAAAAAAGCAATGGGGCCCAATACTTTAAAGCTTCTATAAATCAACTTGCCTACCTACATGTTGATACCCTACGTTGTTTTTAAAAATTTTGTAGTTCAAAAGTTTTCCCCTTGGTCTAAAGGCAGCAAAAAATGATTCCCAAAACCCAAATCAGAGATCTCAATTTTAAAAATTTTTAGACCAATATCTCTTTTATTTTCCCTTGATCGAAACCTCTAGAATTTCATGTTCAAAAAACCTAACTAACATATGGAACATCACAAACTTTCCCCCCATTTCAGTCAGGCTTTCGTCGAAAACACTCTGCCACCGGCCCTTAAAAGCCTCTGTGAACAGGGGTTTGCCCTCAACAAAGAAAACCATGGGAAAATGTTTTCCTCGATTTAAGAAAGCGTTTGATCTTGAGCCACAACATATTTAAAAAAAATTTAGATAAGTTTTAAAATCCCGGGAGGGTTTTCCCTTCTTTTAGTCATATCTTGAAGCAGGACCCCGCGTGTTTACTTAAAAGGTACTTTTTCCTTGAAGGGAAATGACTGGGCGTTCCACAAGGCTCTGTCCTTGGACCCTTCTCTCTTATTTTTTAAATGACCCCGATGCAATTCACGTGTCAGCTGTGATCTGTCGCTGACGATTTTCTCTTCAGTATGTACAAAATCTGCTGTACAAATATCGTTTTAACGTATCACGAGCTTAGAATGGGCAACCAAAACCCAATGGTCCTTAATCCGCACAAACAAAATGTTGTCCTAGCCGAGCGAAATCAAACAGCTCTTTGTTACCTAAAAAAAAGTCCCTTTATCGGGGGGGGTTTTTCCCAAAACCCTTTCTTAGGGGTGATCTTTAGAAATTTAATGCAATCAAATAAATATGTTTTCAAAAAAGTTGGCTCGCAATTTGTTTTACTCAAAAAACTCATTTTTTTAGTAACCAAACCGAAATTATTTTTTTAAGCCCATTGCCTTTTCACATCAACATGCGTCCCTGTCTGGGGTGGTGCCGGGGAAAAAAACATAAAAAAGATCAACTCAGCATAACGGGGGAATTTAAATGATTCTCCCGCAAGTCTCTATCAACCCGGCAAATTTTCAAATAATGTGTTACCCCAAATGCAACCAAAATGACCATAATAAGGCAGTAATGTTTAAAGTCCATGCAAAAATGGGCCAAAAATCTTGCTGAGTTTTTCCAAATGGAAAAACGCGATATGATTTAAATAATACTTCTACACGTGCCGCATTGATTTGTTCAAATCTGTTTTGCATATTTTGGGGCCCCTGTGGGAACTCTCTTCCTCCTCTGCCAAAAAATGCAATCATCCGTCCTTCAAACGAGTACTTAACTTTATTGAAAAAATAAATCTAAAACCTTTTGATATGGTCTCAAAAGCCCTATTTATGCTGGCCTCTATTTGCTAATGAAAATGTGGGTGTGTGTGTTGGTTGTTTGTTGTGTGTGTTGTGTGTTGGGGGTATGGGTGTGGATGTGGGATGCGCATGCTGCGTGTTGTGTGGCGTGTGCATGCATTGAGCCGTGCGCGATGGGTCGATTTGTTTGTGTAATTTGTAATGGATTTTTTTTTTTTTTATTTTTTTTATTTATTTTAATAAGATTATTCTTTTCTTGTTATTGTTAATAATAATGTTCTATTTTTTCATTTTTTTCTTCATTTTTAATATGTGCAATTTTTAGTTGAATGCTGTAGAATAGCAAGGACGATTGGAATAGGACTGCCTAAAATCTCTTCCTTGAGTAATAAATTTTTGAGTTTTAGTCCTGGGTTTTCTTTCCCCCTGTCTGTCTGTCTGTCTGTCTGTTTTGATATTGTTGTATATAGTACGTCTCTCCTCTCCTTCTCCCCTCTCTCTCTCTCCTCTCTCTTCTCTTCCTCTCATACAAAGCACACTCACAAGATGTTAGCGACAGAAGATTGAGGGAGTCACGTGCAAAAAATTTTTTCCCAAAATTTAAAGGTTTGGGGGTCCAACTTTTCATTCATTAAGTGCCTTAATCTTTGGGTTTTCTGGAGACATTTCTAACTCAGGGCAGAGAAAGGTCCTACCGTGTTTCGGAGGTGGGCTTTTGGTTAATATGAAAGTGCTTCTCATTCAATTATGACCAGGATACCAGAAGGAAGCACAATGAGGAGGAATGGGGAGACTACATCTCAGAGGAATGTCAGATTTTAATTGATAAAGAATAGGTTTAAAGTCAATCATTCAGAAAGAGTGTCAGATTAGCATTGTACATGTTAGTTTAAAGTCCCAATAATTTCAGGCCAAGAGTGTCAGTTTCTAATCGTACAGATTCGTTTTTTTTGAAGTGAATCATTTCAGACGAGTGCTGATTTTCACTCGTACACGGATGGTTTAAAGGCAATCATTCAGACGAACGTGTAAGATTTTCATTGTACTATGTCTATAGGCAATCATTATTTTGGTCTAGTTTTGTAAGAAAATGCATTCACTTAGTTTAGGTTTGGCAGTATAGAAGCTTGCTATGCACTCCCCAAGACCCCCATTACATACCGTGGAACCAAGCAACCCAATACTGCCGTTTGTTAGGGCGTCAGCAATAGAGGATGAAATTCGTTTCATGCTTTTTGCTGTCCAGAGTTGATTCATTTAATAAGTAAATTTAATTTTTGTATTATAATTATATAGTAGACGATCTAGTTTTCTTTGGTATTTAATGTTACCGACATTGTCATTTACATGCAAATGTATATATGATAGTCCCTTCAGTTGGTCTTCTTGGCCTTATTGAATGACATTGTATTATTCATTCAATCATCATTTCTTCTCTCTTTCTTCTCTCTCTCTCTCTCTCTCTCTCTCTCTCTATCTCTTCCCTGCTTCTTCTCTCCTCTATCTCTTCTCTCTTTAATCTCTGTCCCTTTGTCCCTGTAATGTCTGTCTGGCTGTCTGTCTGTCATGTATGTTTATGGTATGTATGTAGATTTAGTTCGTCCCCCCCCCCCCTCTCTTCTCTACTCCTCTCATAGGTAATCACCACAGCAGTCTCTGACCGACTGCTCAATCAAACGCCACAAAATTCAGGATCCGTCTCTCCCCGAAAGGCAAAATCGTCTACTTCATTGTGGGGGATTCTATCCTTAAGCTTTATTGACCGACAGAGAACTGGAAAGGGACAGTGGCAAACTTGTCAACTTCACTTGTGGGGATTCTAACCTTCTGTATATTGACCGGACAGAGGTCTGGACCAGGACGGGGATACCATGTACGCACATTGCCCTGGGGCCAAAAGGTGATGACGTCACTGCTGCCGCAAAGATTGTGCAGTACGATGAGGTTGTGCTGCTGCGCGGGGGGGAATGCACGTGGGGGGAAAAAGACCATCACAAAACACTAATCTGTAGACCGCTTCAGACTGGACTTTGTGTCAGCTTCTTGGGTCAGTGCACAAGAGTATTTTCATGCTGCAAAAATTGCTGTCTACTGCTCTACTTCCTAAGAAAACCTATTCCTTTGAAATTCATTAATTTGATCCTACATAGGCGACACTGCATGCCTATGTGAAGAAAACAGGTGCATGTTTATTGTATTGAAACAAATTTCGTTTGCATCAAAATCTTAGGATCGTTCAAAAGCTATTTCACATCGGATGGTATCACCTGTCTGCCAGGTGGCTTGTCGCCTCTGTTACCGCCAAAAATCATTCAGTTTCTCGGCACTCCGTGTGAACCGGCCCTCCACGGAATACGGGGGTTAATGAGGGCACCAAACCCAGAGCGATGTTCGGTAACTGCCCACTTGCACACAAACAGTAACGATCACAGTCTCAAAATTAAAAGCAAAACCAAGGTCAAGCAGCCCTGTCCCTATCCTGAGTTCCGTCGGAACCAGGCCCCATCAGTGTGCAGCACAATGTTTCCCCCCAGTCCAGTAGGAAATTGTCTGACTTCCATATCCATACAAATTTACCCAAAGAGGACAGTTCACGTAGCTCAACAATCACTTGGGACAATGCTCCCTTAAATTGACCACCAGAAATTCCAGTGTTCTTTAATTGATAACCTTTTACCACTCTTGCACATGACTCCCATGCCGTACTTTAACCTGCACTACAATGAAATCAAAGCCGATGGTCTCCACCAATGTCGGCCCGTTATCCCCTTCCCTTTTTTTTCCATTACCTTTCAATCCTGGACCCAAAATGCACCCTTATTCTTCACCTCTACCCTGATTAACAGGAAATTCCGGCTATCCACGGGGAATTTATGTGATAACAGCGGGCGTGTTTTTTTCTCGCCGAGCCTTGACTACCTTCACCACCACCCCCCACCCCCCCCCCCCCCCCCACCCCCCCCCAACACCCCCCCCCCCCACCCCCCCCCCCACCCCCCACCCCCACCACCCCCCCCCCACCCCCCCCCCCCCCCCCCACACCCCCCCCCCACACCCACCTCCCCCCCCACCCCCCTACCCCAACCCCCACCCCCCCACCCCCGCCCAAATTAATTACCCTTCCCCTGACCTGCTCAGCTCCTCTAACCCACCCACCCCCATTCCACCCACTTAACCCCCAACAGTGTAATTCTTTCCATCCTGCTTCGATACCCTCTCACCGTTCTTCATTCCCATCACGCACTACTACTCACTCATTCCCCCCTCCCAAAAACCTTCCCTCCTCCTCAACTCGTGACCGACTGCGTACAGGTTGCCCTTTTGAGTTCTTGTTACCCAACAAACCATTTCTCAACGGTATTGTTACTTAGTTACTGCTGGCTTGACTGTACTATTGCGGGTACCGGTCAGCTTGAAAGCAGACCATTTGCTCTTGGTTGCGTCATACCTTTCACTGTTATTGTTATTATTAACCTGCGTGTAAGTGTCCTTGGGTAGGAATCTTCAGTAGACATGCCTTTGTCGGATTTTGTGGTTCTTAGGATATTTTATCGATTGCTGTTTTCATATGGTAATTGTTGTGGTATTTGTATTGCTGATGGTTTATTTTTATTTTGTTGTTGTAACATATACTATTTTGTTTATTGCTCAGGAATTTATTCTAGTAATTAATAAAATGGAACATTTTTAATGTAATTGTAATACTGATGCTGGATTAAGCACCCCTTGGCTATCCTAAAAATGTCTATATCTGACAATTAAAGTCATCACCGGATGTCCTGTTTTCTTCCTAAACCGACAATCCCCTTTATTCATCTGCTTGGTCTTAGTGATAAATCGCCTTGACTCCCGTTTTCACTGATACAGCTTTATTATTAACTAAACTACTTACTTTGTCCGACGCGATGCACATCACTCGCGTGAAACAGGACTCAGGAAATAACGATTCTTCAAAGCATCGCCTCAATGTTCAAAAGGAGGCGTGACCTTGACGCCTGGATAATGCTGAATGCACTGTGGCTGCAGGTCAAAACCCTCCAACTCCAGCCCATCTTCTGTTGCGATTTGTTTACAGCGCAATCCCGCTGCCACTTTCCTTTGGTATGACAACTTTGTACACATGATGGCATGATGTATATATAGAGACTATCCAAATGTCATTCTTCTCGGTGCGATTTTAACAATGATCTGTTTAAAAACGGCAGCCCGCCCTGGGATGCGACCCACCTCACTCTTTGGCTCTGCCATCCAGCTTATTCATAATCCATCTAGAATCGCAAATACATCTTCTACATTGATGGATCATTTCCTACACGAACAACAAAGACTTGGCACCACACTATATAACATAAACAGTGGGCAAAAAATGCAATTAGCGACCTCTGTTCTCCTTTTGTGCACTTGGTCTTGTAACACTTCAATGCACACAGAATTAGGGACACACACCATTACATATCGATGCCTTCAAAAATTTCAGAAGGATGAATTTTTCCTGACTTTAAGGCTTAGCTCTTTCTACCAGTTGTTACCTTCAATTTACACAGATCCAAATGAAGGTATAAATACATTGGTATAATATCTTTCTCTCAATCGTTCGATAAACATGGACCCACTTCAGACAAGAAAAAAGCGGGTTAATATGAAAACACAGAGTACTTACCCAGCTGGCTGACAAAAGACATTATTATAAGAGAAATGGCACTAAGGGGGATGCACTTAAAACCGCACAAAAAAAAGTAGCATGAAGATAAAAAGCAGAGCAAGAACAGAGGGTATCCAGATCTAGTTAGAAAATAAAAATCTGAGCAATTTTAGGAAACTGCATAAAACGCAAAAAGGGACCTACAGCATCAGTATGGCTGATGTTAATGAAAAATAACTGACAAACGTCGAGAAAGAAATCAGATAATACTGCGGGACTATGTGGTCTGACCAAACACTTTCAACAATCATTTCCCTTGTCCAGGCTTTACTGAATCAGATACAAACAAGGATGCCCAGTGTACATTTTTTAATCGATATGAAACTCCAGCTGTTCTTCAATCGTTTTGTCAAAAAAACGATTATATACTAGAGACGTTTCATTTATCATCCCCTTGCTTGCTTATTAACGCAAGTTGGTTCCTTAATTTCCATAGCTTTAAAATATAAAACAGCACATGGGGGTCCCCCGCCATAAATTAAATGATTATATACTTCAAGCTTGCCTCCTACCTTACATTGTTGATACCCTGACGTATGTTTTATAATTTGTGTATTGATCAGAATGTCTTTCCTGTGGTCTACAGCGAAGCAAAATGTGATTACCAACTACCCAAATTCAAGCAGATCCTAACTGATTTTAAACAATTTTAGACCGATATCTCTTTTATACGTTGCTAGAGAAACCTCTAGAGATGCATGTTACACATAAAACCTAATAAAATATGGAACATCACAAACTGTTTCCACCCATTTCAGTCAGGCTTTCGTCGAAATCAAATCATGCCACACGGCCTTAATAACGCCTATGTCGATCACCATGGATCCATCAGAAATCAACGTCAAGAAAACTCACATGGAAATGTTTTCCTCGATTAAACGAAAGCCCGTTTGGATCTTGTTAGACCACAAAATACATTTTAAATATAAATGACTGCATGTGTTCATAAATGCGCGCAGTTCTCCGTCCTCAGTCTTTCTCGTCATTTCTTGGATGGATAGCAGGATCCCAGCGGTCGGTTTTCTTAAACGGTACTTATTCATCTGAAGGAATTAGTGTGCTGTGCAGGTTCCACAAGGATCTGTACGTGGACCCTCTTCTCTTACTCGTACTTGTATAAATGACCTACCGATGCACATATATCATACAATGATGTCAGCTGTGATCTGTTCGCTGGGACGACAGGTATCTTCACTGTAGTCGATACATTAAGCCAGTATGTACAAAACTATATGTTTACACAATAGGTCTCCTGATGTCTTAGAATTGGTGCCAAACCAAATACGATGCGTCCTTCAATCCGCAACAAAACAAAATGTTAGGGTACTAGATCGAGACCGAAACATCAACGACTGCCATCTCTTCTGTTGAGCCTAAAAATGAGTGAAACACTTGATCGAGAGGGTTACCGTAAACAGTCCTGTCTTAGGGGAGTGCTCGTGAATCATTGAGGAGAAATTCAATGAGCTAATAACATAATAATCATGTTCTGCTAAACTGTTGGCTCGCTCAATTTGTTCTTACTCACAATAAACTCAGTTACTTAGGTTTGAACCTCATACCGGAAACATTATTTTTTTTGAAGCACAATTGCCTTTATAACCATTCAACTATGCGTCACAATGGTCTGCGAGGCGGTGCCGCGTGATGGAAAATCACATAAAAAAAGATTCAAACATCTATGCATAGAAGGGGAATTAAGGCGATTCTTCCCGACAAAGTCACTATCCAACCAAGGGCAATTTTGCCAAACAAAATAATGATGTTACCACTGCAGAGCCAAATGACCCTATTATAAGGCAGTACTGATGTTTAAAGTCATGCAAAATATGGGCGCCAACATATCTTGCTGAGTTTATCAGAATGGCAACAACGCGATTTGTTTCCATTTAATTACATTCTTTACCCTCGTGTCCACGCCTTTCGATTGCGTTTCAAATCCTATGTTTTGCATATATTTTGGTCATCTGTGTGCGGAACTCTCTCTCTCCGCTCATGCCAAAATTGTCAATCCACTTGCAAGTCCTTCAAATCAGCAGTACCTTTAAACATTTACTTGAACAATAAATCTTAACCCTTTGATCATGGTCCTCTTTGCCTACTTTTATTGCCATCCGCGGCTCTATATTAGCTAATGGTAAACACTGCTCCGTGTGTGTGTGTGTGTGGCGTGTGTGGGGTGTGTGTGTGTGTGGTGTGTGGGTGTGTCGGTAGGGGTGTGGATGTGGGGTATCGCATGCGTTCGCTGTATGGGTCGGGCCCCCGACTGTGCATGCATGTGAGAGCGTCGCGCGTATGTGGTCTGGATTGTTCGTTTGTGGAATTTTGTAAGGGATTTTTTTTTTTTTTTATTTTTTTTTACGTTATTTTAAATAAGGTATTTTTCCATTATTATCGATTGTTTTTGGCTAATATTCTAATGTTGCTATTTTTTAATTGTTTCTGTATTATTAATTTGTGCACCAATTGTTTAGTTGAATTTGCTGTAGAATAGAAAGGACAACTTGGACAGAATAGGCACTGCCTAAAATCTCTATCCGTGAGTAATAAAGTTTTTTTTGAGTCTTGAGTCTCTCCTGTGTGTTCTTGTCCCCTTGTCTTGTATGTCTGTCTGTCTGTCTGTTTGTATATATGTTATGTTTATATGTACGACTCCTCTTCTCCTCTCTCTCTCTCTCCTCTCTCTCATTCTCTCTCTCCTCACTCTCTCTCTCTCATTACAACAAGCACACACTACGATCAAAGATGTTCAGCGACAGAAAGCATTGAACTGGGACGTCACGTGTGCAATGCCAATTAGTGCGAAAAATCTACCAATTTCCCCTGTCACCCAGCCCTCACGGCGGCCGGTCTGATGCGGAAATGGCATCTGTCGCAGGCGCCTGTCTCTCCCGGCCCGTCTGGTCTGGGGAAATGGCATCTGTCGCAGGCGCCTGTACTACTCCGGCGCCGTCTGGGGCTGGTGGAAATTGCACTCTTGGCGCAGGCGCCTGTCTCTCCGGCGCCGATCTGGATGGGGAAAATGGCACTCTGTCGCTAGGCGCCTGTCTCTCCTCATCCCTCTTTTCTACATCTTTCCCAGGACCGATGGTGGGCGTTTCTTTGCGAGACGATGCTGGGCGTTCTTTGCAGACGATGTGGGGCGTTCTTTGCCAGACGATGCTGGGCGTTCTTTGCCAGACGATGCTGGGCGTTCTTTGCCAGACGATGCTGGGCGTTCTTTGCCAGACGATGCTGGGCGTTCTTTGCCAGACGATGCTGGGCGTTCTTTGCCAGACGATGCTGGGCGTTCTTTGCCAGACGATGCTGGGCGTTCTTTGCCAGACGATGCTGGGCGTCTTCAGCTCTGCGTTCTTTGCCAACGATGCGCGTTCTTGAATCGACTGGGCGTTCTTTGCCAGACGATGCTGGGCGTTCTTTGCCAGACGATGCTGGGCGTTCTTTGCCA
>CM031597.1:4493706-4496206 GCA_018398815.1 Conus ventricosus
GTACCAATGCAGGTCAGTGCATTGCAGAATGCTACAGCAAACAGGAAGATAATAATAAACCACACATGGCAAGGTAAGGGCGGACCGTGGATACAGCGCGCCATAGAAATATATTCCATGATAATACACAATGCAACACAGCACATATAACAACGCACACACACACACACACACACACACACACACACACGCACACGCACCCACGCACGCACGCACGCACGCACGCACGCACGCACACACACACACACACACACACTCTCTCTCTCTCTCTCTTCTCTCTCTCTCTCTCTCTCCTCCTCTCTCTCTCTCTCTCTCTCTCTCTTTACCGATCGGTTCTGCCTGAACATGACGCCATCGGCGGTCTGGATGACGTCAGAGGGGAAGCCGATGCCCTTGACCAGCAGGTTGTCCTTGAGGAAGGACACGGAGGCCCTCAAGATGAAGGACACGAAGAGGTTCAGGTGCACCGTGTTCCGCGGACAGTGCAGCCGTCTGCAACATCGTCACCAACAACTGGTTAGAACATCGTCACCAGCAACTGGTTAGAACATCGCCACCAACAACTGGTTGTAACATCGCCATCAACAACTGGTTGTAACATCGTCACCAACAACTGGTTGTAACATCGTCACCAACAACTGGTTGCAACATCGTCACCAACAACTGGTTGTAACATCGTCACCAACAACTGGTTGTAACATCGTCACCAACACTGATCACGACATCGTCACTAACACTGATCACGACATCGTCCCCAAGACTGGTATAACATGTGTCACCAACGTTGCCTACGACATCGTCCACTGGAATGGCTACAACATCGCCATATTCAACACGGGTTATGACATCGTCACCAATGATGCATACATCATCACCATTAGTGGTTACGTCATCGTCATTAACTTGTTACAACGTATAGTAACCAACGTTGCTTGCAAACATCGTCAGCAGTACTCGTTACAACATCGTCATCAACATAGGCTTCTAAGTCGTCATCAATACTGTTAGCTACATCATCACCAACGCTGGAAACGACACTGTCACCATCACTAGTTATAACATTGTCACCAAAGCTAGTAGCAGCATCTTCACCAACACTGGTTACAACTCCGTCATAAGAACTGGTTACAACATCGTCATTAACACTGGTTACAACATCGTCATTAACACTGGTTACAACATCGTCATTAACACTGGTTACAATATCGTCATTAACACTGGCTACAACATCGTCATTAACACTGGCTACAACATCGTCATTAACACTGGCTACAACATCGTCATTAACACTGGTTACAACATCGTCATTAACACTGGCTACAACATCGTCATTAACACTGGTTACAACATAGTCATAAGAACTAGTCACAACACTGTCTGCAACACTGGTTACACCATCGTCATTAACACTGGTTACACCATCGTCATTAACACTGGTTACACCATGGTCATTAACACTGGTTACACCATCGTCATTAGCACTGGTTACACCATCGTCATTAACACTGGTTACAACATCGTCATTAACACTGGTTACAACATCGTCATTAACACTGGTTACAACATCGTCATTAACACTGGTCACAACATCGTCATTAGCACTGGTTACAACATCGTCATTAACACTGGTTACAACATCGTCATTAACACTGGCTACACCATCGTCATTAACACTGGTTACAACATCGTCATTAACCCTAGTCACAACACTGTCTGCAACACTAGTTTACATCATCTTGAGCGCTCGTTGCACCATCGTTACACTCATTGGTTGAAATACTGTCACAAACACTCAATACAGCGTCACAAGCATTGTGTCTAATATCATCTGGCGATGAAAAGACATTAAATAAACCACTGAACTGAACTGAACTGTCACAAGCATTGGTTACTATTTTGTCTCCATAACTGCTTACAACACCATCCCCCAACACTGGTACAAACATTGTTACCACCACTGATCATAGCATCGTCACCAGCAGTGGTTACAACATCGTCACCAACACGACCAGGACTGGTTACAAACACCATGGCCAGCCTTGGTGTAGCCTCGTCACCAGCAGTGGTTACAGCATCGTGACCCACACTGCTTTGAGCATTGTCACCAACACTTGTAAGAAAATTCTCACCAACACTGATCATAAAGAACTGTGTATAGAATACCGTCACGACCACTGTTGTAACATCGTCACTAACACCGTGTTTAATGTCGTTCAAGATCATGTCATATTTTGGTTTATGTCAAAGCATTACAATCAATTATAATGACAGCAGAGACATATGTTAGGATCGCAAGGTAATATTATGCGGAACGTAGCGTAATAAAATGTGCGTAATTGTAGAACACGGAAGTGGTGTGATAAAAGAAATACGTGTCAGTGTAAGAGTTTGGGACGATGGAAGAACGTATCAGAGTTCCGTGTTCAGAACGCAGGCTGAGTTCAAGAATGCAGTGAAATTAAAAAGGAAGAACGTATCAGAGTTCCTTGTTCAGAGCGCA
>CM031597.1:4502385-4514885 GCA_018398815.1 Conus ventricosus
ATTCCATGTAAAGAGAGATACATGTGTTGAAGGATTGATTGTCTCTCGGTGTGAGGAGAGATACATGTGTGCAGATTTAATTGTCTCTCAGTGCGGAGAGAGATACAGGTGAAAATCTGTTTACAAGTTGTTGTTGTGACTTAGTAAAGTGTTTTCCCTGAAGAGAGGGGGAGAAGAAAAACATTCGGTAGTGCTCCTTTTGGGTGATTGGAAAGATTGCGTGTGCGTATGGAGTAAATGCTGTCATGAATGCGGGTATGCAATAGTGACAGTGTGACAATGGCCTATTCTGCTAATCAAGATTCAAATTCAGGTGTGTGGCCCAGCCTACTTAACATCAAAATCAAATCAGGCATGTAGCCACAATCCACAAAGACAACATTCAAATTCAGGCGTGTGCCCCAACCTACGTAACATCAAATCAAATTCAGGCGTGTGGCCACAAACTGCTCACATGTCTCACACACAGTATGCAAATCAAACATTTATCCTGATTTCACAACATAAGGACATTTTCACACTCTACCGAGCTGTGACAAAACAACATGAGCAAACAGATATCAACCAGAAAAATCAAAATCATAACACGTGAGCATGTACTGAATCCTGCCCATAATGGGCAATAAACACAAGCAACATCAACTGATAACCATCAATCAAAAAATGAGAAATAAACATGAACATAGGCTCAACCTCGCCCTATACTGGGCAAATAAAATCAAAATAAACCATCATTGTGGCAATCACCAGTTTCATGCACCAAAAGGTCAGATCTCTTACCACAGGGCTGATCTGACACCCACAGCTAGGTTGGCTGCTACTCTGACTCAACCACCTCTCCCATGCTTCTACTCATGAAGTCTGCTGCTACGTTCTGGCTACCCGGGATGTAGCGAACTCTCATAGAATACTCCTGGAGTAGCAGTGACCACCGCATGAGACGACTGCTGGTCAGTTTGGCTTGGGCCAAATACGACAGAGGTTCGTGATCGGTCTCGAGGACAAAAGTCCTCCCATACAAGTACTTCTGAAACCGGGACACCCCAAATACTATGGCGAGGCACTCCTTTTCGGACACAGCGTAGTTACGTTCCGCTCTGTTCAGTTTCCGACTCGCGTATGCTACGGATGTAACACTCCATCATGGCTTGGAGTATGACGGCCCCAAGGCCCAGATCACTAGCATCTGTCCTCAGCATAAAGTCCTTGTTTAAGTCTGGCAGCCTAAGTACAGAGCCGGAAGTTAGATGGTCCTTCAGGGACTGGAATGCCCCCTCACATTCCTCTGTCCACACCACCTTGTAGGGTGCACTCTTCTTTAGCAGGTCCGTGAGAGGTCCTGCTATGGTGCTGAAATGGGGCACGAACTGGCGGTAATAACCAGCCAGTCCCAGAAAAGCCCTTACCCCCTTCTTTGTTGTTGGTCTCTCCGCTTCCTTAAGCTGACTCACCTTGGCATCCTCTAGTGACAGCTGGCCACAGCTGAGACGATGTCCAAGGTAGTCAAGTGTCCGGAACCCTATATGACACTTGGAGGGGCGAGCGGTCAGTCCTGCTTCAGTCAGTCTTTCCAGGACAGCTCTCCAGACTGCCATATGCTCCTCCCATGTTTCTGTCGCGATGAGGAGATCATCCATGAAATTGTCCACTGGTTTTCCCTCAGTGGCTCCAATAATCTCCTCATCATCGCCGTAAAAAACACTAGGAGCATTCTCACTCCGAACGGCATGACCCGCCAGGTGTATGTCCCGTCCTGGGTGATGAACGCCAGCTTCGGCCGGTCTGCTGGCTTAACAGGGATCTGCCAATAGCCCTTGGTGAGGTCCACCTTAGAAAAAATACTTGGCATTGGCGATTTTGGCGAAGATGGCCTCCGGATCTGGCATAGCTTCTGCTTGGAAAGCAGTGACACAATTCAGCCTGCGATAGTCTACGCAGAACCGGTTTGATCCATCCTCTTCTGTACCAGTACGACCGGTGAAGCGTATGGTGACTGCGTTGGTTCGATCACCCCTAATGCCAGCATTTCTCTAATCTCTTCCCTAACGGCTTCCTGCCTGGCATGGGGAAGAGGATAGGGTTTAGATCGCACTGGTTGCTCATCAAGCAGTGTGACCTGGAACTCTGCGAGATGAGTGAGTCCCGGTCGTTCAGTCAATGTGTCCGGGAATTCGGCAAGCAGATCGCGAACTTCTTGCTGCTGCTCCCCTTGGAGCAGCGGATCTAACATGCAGTCCTCACACGTTTCTCTGCTGCCGTCAGAGGGGACTGGGAATTGTCCCGACTGTTCACAGTCCTGCTCACTTTCCTCCCTCACAAGGGTGGCTACCACGGAATTAGCGGCTTCCGCACGTCTCACATACCTCTTAAGCATGTTCACATGGTAAGTTTTAACGCAGTTGGGACCAACTGAATAGAGTAATTCATCCCCCCCCCCCCTTTGCTTCCACTACCATGAATGGCCCCTTCCAGGACAACTGCAATTTGTTATGCTGCTCTGGCAGCAAGAGCAGTACTTCATCTCCTGGCTCAAATGTTCTTTCCCTACAGCACGGCGATCATAGAAGTCTGCTTGCTTCTCTTGCGCCTGTGCCAGATTTTGTTGCGCTAGTTTGCTAGCTGTCTCCAGTCTTTCCCTCATTTCTGTTACATACTGGTATGTGGTCTGGACTTGGTCTTCCACCTTATCATCCGTCCAGATCTGCCTGAGTATTGCCATGGGTCCCCGTACGGTCCGCCCATACAATAGCTCGAATGGAGAAAACCCTAAGCTGGCCTGGGGCACCTCCCTGTATGCAAACAAAATGGCTGGGATATAACGGTCCCAGTCTCTGGGGTGGTTTTCACAACACTTCTTCCAGCATTGTCTTTAGAGTGGCGTGGAACCTCTCTACCAAGCCATTGGTTTGAGGATGGTAGGGAGTGTCGTTAGATGGTCGACCGAGAGGAGTCGGTTGACTTCACCATGACTCCACTAATAAACTGACGGCCTTGGTCCGTCAAGATTTCTTCTGGCACGCACACCCTGGTCCAGACCGTCAGGAGAGCTTCTGCTACTGTCCTTGTCTGGACATTCTTCACTGGCACCGCATCCGCATAGCGTGTTGCATAATCAATCGCTGTGATGATGTAGCGATTTCCTTGATTGGATGCTGGCACAATTGGCCCTACAATATCTACCCCTACCCGGCGGAATGGCTGGTCAATGAGCGGCATAGGTCTCAAGCGAGCGGGTCTCGTATTCTTGGGACCCAAGCGTTGGCACCTGTCACATGACCTTACATACCTCTTGACATCTCCATTGATCCCCGGCCAATGGAATTCTTTGACGATCCTATTTAGGGTCTTTGCTGTCCCTAGATGGCTCCTGTTAGGCTCTCATGTCCCATCTGGAGCACCGCCTCCCGTTTCTCTTTGGCACTACTACCTGTGAGATAACTTCACCACCCCTCCTAAATTCACGCACAATTATGCCATTGTGCTCCGTGAAGGCGCTCTTCCCGTTTGGCCTCTCGCAGGATGTTCCATCATTCACTCTCTTTCTGATGGCAGTCAGGATATCGTCAGCCTGCTGCAGTTTTGCGGATCTCCTCCGGATGAGAGTTGGTGGGATAACCACAGCGTCTAGCGGTTCCCGCTTTTTGGTGTGTTGCCCTTGTTTCCACGACATTTACCTCTCCTACTTGGTCAACCGACTGGCTGGGCTTTGGCAGAATGTACCTACACCCCAGTAAGTTGGGTAGGGAAGGTCCCTTTGAACTCCTGCGATAATGGTGTCCTTTACAAAATCGGACTCCACCCTAATATAGGCCAAAGGGAGCTGACTGATTCTTCCATCTGCGTATCGCACACAGATGGTCTCCCCTGTGTAGTCCTTATCGTTTACTAGACTGGGGTCTACCATTGCCGCTAGTGTTAGCCCAGTGTCCAGTAAACATGTGACTGCCGTCCCATTCACCACTGCCCTGGCACACTCCTTTTTCCATTCTCCTCGGGTTCTAAACACTACATATATATCAAACCATTATTTCTTTTGATAAGTAAATCAGTTATCAAATCCTTATCACGGCTTCAGTTTCCCGCTTTTTAAATAAAACTAATTCCTGAATTAAGAATGTAGAGTAAATAATTAATACCTAACTGAATCATCATCAATATCATCATCATTGTCATCATCATCATCCACACTAAAAACCAAGATATTTTTAAGCTGGGGGAGGACCTATCCGGAGAGTGTAGCAGATGGCTGACCCAGAGTCAGAACGTGAGTGTCCACCTAACACGGTCCACGCCCTCTCAGCCTGTTGGAGTGTGTGTCTACCCACTGCAAATGGCAGCCCGGAGAAATGGAAGCCGCTTTCTGCCAAGCAGCCAATCTCCGTCTCCCCATCCCCTCCTCAGATCGATACTGGACGCAATCAACGACTGAAATGGGCTGCATAGTGAGTACCAGTGAACTCCAGACTGACTGCGGACAGATGTCTTCAAAGACCCAATCAGACGGTACACACAGCGGTGGCAGGAAGAAACAAAGGACCTTTGGCTGGGCACAGAGAAGAGTTGTAGAGAACAATTCCATTTCCAGTCAAATCAAGAGGTCAGAATGGGATGTTTGTGAATAATAAGTTCATCTCACACCTCAGTACTCAGAAAACGTTCTACGAAGATGGAGATTGTTGGTTCAGCCTTTATGTTTCTACTCTGTCCTCAGCAAGGCGGAAATGTGTTGACGAGCTGAGACTCAAGCCATCAAACAGACCGTCACAGCCATGTCTGGACACAGAAAATGTGGGCAGCAAGCCCAGTGGTATCACAGAGTGTTTGGCCCCAATATCGAGACTATTTCAACTCTCTCTCTCTCTCTCTCTCTCTCTCTCTCTCTCTCTCTCTCTCTCTATCTCTGTGTGTGTGTGTGTGTGTGTGTGTGTGTGTGTGTGTGTGTGTGTGTGTGTGTGTCAGTAATGCCGTCAGATGATCGATGTTTCTGTCAGATTGGATGATGGACTGAAGTACCAGGTTTCCTTTCATTAGAGTGCTTAAAAAATTTCAATGAACCGCCATTGAATCATAAACGCTATCACATATTTGCTGAATCTTGAGAACGCAGTATACAAACAGAATCAATGAACAGCTGAGTGAGTGAATAAATGAATGAACGAATGAATAAATGAATGAATGAATACATGATTTATTCCATTCCCATTCCATTTTTAGTTTCAACTTATCATTAACTATGAATAAGCAGTCACTGACTGATCTCAATGATGATGATAAAGATGATGGATACATCTAAAATTTCGATGAGGGCATTAATTGTGAGAATGTATGCACAAGTCTGTTCCATACATTGGGGATAAGTTCAATGTTTTCCCGTGGGTATCAACAACATAAGTTGTGTCCAGCCATGCGGTCATCGTTTCAAGTGGCGCCGCCAGAGGTCCTCCATTCTGAGAACAGCGTGCCCCAGACGCCCTGCCACGGAAGAGGTCAGTGTGTGCATGCAGCTCTTCTCTATCACCCCGCTCCCCCTGCCTATTGGAGAGTGGCGTGCTTCACGTGAAAACCGCGTGAGTACTTCCTCTGCCACACACGCCACACCACTGAAAGCTCCAACGACCCCCAACCCCTTTCCCACTCACTCGGGATTCGCATGCAAGATCGGCGGAATGTGATCGCGGCATCTTAGCAACTATGTCACGAACTTCCCGTGAACAGGTCAGACGATTCGTTGTTTGTGTGTCTGCACGTGTCTCACGGGTCTGGATCGTCGTTTCGTTCAATTGCATCAAGGCTTAAGACCACCAGGATAGAGCTTTAATTCCCGCCCAATAGCACTGTACCACCTGACAGTTGTAGGCAGGTGACGTGTCTTCTTCCAGATCACACCTCTCCCCTCTCTTCGGATGATTCGCCCCTCCCCCCCCCCCCCCCCCCCCTTTCTTGTCATGGTTTTTGCCTGGCTGTGTTTCTCTGACAGCCTGTCGATTTGACGGGCATCAGAGACACGATGGGTCGCTCAACAAACAAACCGGGGACAGGAGTAGCAAGACAACCCCCACCATAGGTTGCAAGACTGATCCCCCAGTCTGATTACAGTGAGAAAAAAATATCACTGTTAAGGTGATTAATGAATGTTATAATTATTTTATGGTATATGATCAGTACTATCTGGTAAGAGAATCACTGAATACTATATTCTGACCGGATAGCATTAGTTCTATACTTGGTACGAATTTGTCAAGATGATTTATGAATGAAGTTGTTTACTACTTTGTGGTAAGCGACTCTAATCCACAGTGTGCTTGGCTGGACTAAGTGTATCCCAGTACCTAACTACTTCACATAAGTATTTGACAATATTGCAGAGTTGTTTCCCTTCAATTGTTTAGCTGGGTTTTTTTAACTGTCTCATACCATTTATTAACATCCACCCAAAACCTCAATGAAAAACCAAAATGGAGACTGGATTGCAAGGCAGATAAATCATGTTAGGCCGAGATCTCACTCTGTTACTGAGAGTCAGTGGGCAAGTGTGAGTACTCGTCCAGCCAGACTCCCAGCTACTTATCTACAAAGCAGGGCCTGTAATGTCAACAGACCCCCGGATCATATACTAGCAACAAACTCCGGCACAGAACACGATCAAGAACCCAAGCTGCAATGGCGCCGAAAGGAGCAGCATTGGAGAAGCCTGCCTACAGGACCAGTGGACCAGGAGCAGCATTGGAGAAGCCTGCCTACAGGAACAGTGGACCAGGAGCAGCATTGGAGAAGCCTGCCTACAGGACCAGTGGACCAGGAGCAGCATTGGAGAAGCCTGCCTACAGGACCAGTGGACCAGGAGCAGCATTGGAGAATCCTGCCTACAGGAACAGTGGACCAGGAGCAGCATTGGAGAAGCCTGCCTACAGGACCAGTGGACCAGGAGCAGCATTGGAGAAGCCTGCCTACAGGACCAGTGGACCAGGAGCAGCATTGGAGAAGCCTGCCTACAGGAACAGTGGACCAGTCAGGACAAGCTGGAGACAGATCCACAGCCTTCCTCAAGTGAAAGGCGAAGTGTCAGGGAACTCTCTGAACACCAACCCAAATGGTTGAAACATATCCTCTCCTTATGATAAAATCAAGTGAGGAGATGCTAGCCCAAGCAAAAACAGTGTGGTTTAATTGCAGTTCTAGTAATTTGTATATTTCAATCTTGTATATACAAGTATGGTTGGTGTGTACGATTGCACTTAACGTGTGTCAGCTAGTTGTTGCTTATTCATCATTTATGTTGGAACTTATTTCTGTCTGTGCACAAGCACTTTTAGGTGTATACGTCTAAGGTGAATAACTTCTGAGCAATCTTTGATTTTTAATAGTCCTGAGAAGACAACCAGTACAGGAACGTCACTGTTTCCACAATTAGTAAGAGAGAGATTGGAGTACAGGAACGTTACTGTTTCCACAACAAGTAGAGAGAGATTGGAGGTGAATGTTGATATATGAACTGCTCTATAATTCCAATGCAGGACCCACGCTGTGTGCCCCCTCTATATGTGATGTAAATGATAAAGCTGACTGCTGAAGTGATCTGCACCCCCAGATGACTAACGCTGTGTCCTCCCTCTGTATGTGATGTAAATGATAAAGCTGACTGCTGAAGTGATCTGCACCCCCAGATGACTAACGCTGTGTCCTCCCTCTGTATGTGATGTAAATGATAAAGCTGACTGCTGAAGTGATCTGCACCCCCAGATGACTAACGCTGTGTCCTCCCTCTGTATGTGATGTAAATAATAAAGTTGACTGCTGAAGTGATCTGCACCCCCAGATGACTAACGCTGTGTCCTCCCTCTGTATGTGATGTAAATAATAAAGCTGACTGCTGAAGTGATCTGCACCCCCAGATGACTAACGCTGTGTCCTCCCTCTGTATGTGATGTAAATAATAAAGCTGACTGCTGAAGTGATCTGCACCCCAGATGACTAACGCTGTGTCCTCCCTCTGTATGTGATGTAAATAATAAAGCTGACTGCTGAAGTGATCTGCACCCCAGATGACTAACGCTGTCAGATTGTACGACGAGCTGTACTGTTGGGAGTGGCAGGGCCTCGTGTTTGTTTCAAGGAGCCGTTATTATGATATACACACACCACTCAGGAGAACCGTAAGACTATGGAGTAAAGAGAATACAAAAGTCAGTCAGTCTATCAGTCATCAAATAAGTAAGTCAATTTTGAAATCTCCTACATCATCTTAGTTTCCATTTTGAATCTAATTAATTAATAAAAAAAACACACACACATCAAGAGTGGATTACTTAATTAACTAACGATCATCATCACCATCATCATCATTCTCGTCGCTGTCGTTGTCTTCTTCATCATATCATCATCATCATCATCATCATCATCATCATCATCATCATCATCATTCGTCGTCGTCGTCGTCGTCGTCGTCGTTGTATCATGGTCGTTGTCATAGTCATCATCATCATCATCATCATCATCATCATCATCATCATCGAAATAAACACCAAGGAAACTCAAGCTAGGATGGAGGACCTATCCATGAGAGTGTAGCAGATGGCTGACCCAGAGTCAGACGTGAGTGTCCACCTAACACGGTCCACGCCGTCTCAGCCTGTTGGAGTGTGTGTCTACCCACTGCAAATGGCAGCCCGGAGAAATGGAAGCCGCTTTCTGCCAAGCAGTCAGTCACTGTCCCCAAGCCCTCCTTCCTAGATGGATACTGGATGCAATCAACGACTGAGATGGGCCACTTGTGCGTACCAGTAAACTCTCTGCCGACTGTGGACAGATGTGTTCAAACATCCAATCAGTCACTACATACAGTGCCGTTAGACACTGTGGACAGATGTGTTCAAACATCCAATCAGTCACTACACACAGTGCCGTTAGACAATGTGGACAGATGTGTTCAAACATCCAATCAGTCACTACACACAGTGCCGTTAGACAGCAGGGCCCGCGGGGCCTCTCTCTGCTGACTGTGGACAGATGTGTTCAAACATCCAATCAGTCACTACACACAGTGCCGTTAGACAGCAGGGCCCGCGGGGCCTCTCTCTGCCTTGTGCCGGGACGACAGAGAGGAGGAATCTTTGGCTGTATGGGGAAGACAGCATTTCCAGGCAAACAGCCGGATGAAAATGGAATGGATGCGGACGAGAAGTTCATCTCAGAACTCGGAACTCACAGAACTTTATTTAGTCAAAGATTGCGATTTCAGGTTCAGCCTGTCTGTCCCTGATAAACTGACTCATGTATATGATTGATATACACTGGTATAGATTGACTGATATGTATGCCTGATATAAACTGTTATGAATTGACAGACAGACAGACAGACAGATAGATAGATAGATAGATAGATAGATAGATAGATAGATAGATAGATAGATGTGATAGATATAAAGTGATATAAATTGATTGATGTATTCGCCTGATATAAACTTTTATAAATGGTCTGATACATGACTGATATAAACCGGCATAAACTGACTCCGGTATATGAGGCACAATAAGATAAGGTGAAAGAAAACACACACACACACACACACACACACACACACACACACACACACACACACAACACACACACACACACGAGCATACATGCATAAGTACAATCTTACGATTCTTGGACAATCTAATAATAGGTGACGTACACTAAGAGTTTCCCTACATGTGTGTGTGTGTGTATAGGGAAACTTTTAGTGTATGCCACCTGTTACTAGACTGTCCAAGAGTAAAGAATACAGTGCACAAGGCTGGTAATAACATTACACATGATAGATCGACTCCATTGACATTACCAAAAATGTTAAACAATTATGCTTTTCTTTGTTCGTTATGCCACATCTATTACGTAGTCCAGTGGGAATTTATCTTTAACTTTCAACATCCCTTCATATACAAAAAGAAATTACAAACACACACACACACACACACACACACACACACACACACATGTTGTTGTGGAAGGGTCGTCATCCCATTGTAAACCAGTCTTGTCAGGTGTACCACAGGGAACTGTTCTGGGGCCCTTGTTTTTCTTAATTTATATAAATGACATAAATAGAAATCTCTCTCCTGGAACTACTATAAGGCTTTTTGCAGATGACAGCTTAGTATATAGAACAATCAGAAGCAAGAATGATACACGCATTCTACAAGAAGATCTAAACGCTTTACAAGAGTGGGAAAGAACTTGGAAAATGGAATTTCATCCCCAAAAGTGTAAAGTGTTGCGTATATGTAACAAACGCTCACCAATTAGATCAGATTATTCTATCCATAATACTATTCTTAAAGAAACTAATGCTGCAACATATTTAGGCGTGATTATAGATAGTCGTCTCAAATGGAAAGAACATTACAATTTAGTATGTAAGAAAGCAAATAACATCTTAGCTTTCTTATACAGGAATATCAATGACTGCCCCCAAAAGGTTAAAGACGACTGCTACAAAACACTGGTTAGACGAGTACTGGAATATGGTTGCTCAGTTTGGGATCCTTACCATCTAAAGGACATTGATAACCTCGAAAAGATTCAGAAGAGAGCAGCACGGTTCGTAACAGGGAACCACATCAGAGAAAAGGGGAATACTAGGAAGAACATGAGGAAATTAGAATGGAAACCCTTAGAAGAGAGAAGAGCTTTTATCAAACTTAACATCTTCTTCAAAGGCAGAGCTAAAGTAATTGATATTCCAATGGAACAACTAGTATTGAATAAAAGTAGCACCAGGAGTGGCGGTCAATGTTATACCATACCTGCATCAAATATTGACAGCCACTTACATTCATTTTATCATAGTTCTGTACGGCTGTGGAACTCACTGCCGGTGCCATCAAGATTGCCACAAATGCAATCTCATTTAAAAAACAAATTGATACGACAGTTTTGAGATCTGCATATTGACGATTTTCTATTTTAACTTCCCCAGATATTTTACTGTTACCTGGGCCTGAATTTGGCCATTGCTTTTAACTTCTTGAATATCGAGTGCGACCCCTTGTTGCCAAATTGCTCCAGGGGCCACCAGTCTGAGTCGCACTATTTTATGCTATTTTATTTTACTTTTTAACATGCGCGCTGGTGACCTACTCGTTTTTGAGTGAACCAGTATTTTAGGAAGAAGAAGAAGACACACACACACACACACACACACACACACACGCGCGCGCGCGCGCGCGCGCACACACACACACACACACACACACCATTACGCAATCCGTCTGCAATTACTTAAAGTGGGAAGACGTTAAATTAAAGAACAACAACATGCATAAGTCTGACGAGAGAGAGAGAGAGAGAAGAGAGAGAGAGAGAGAGAGAGAGTAAACTTGGTTGCAGAAAAAAACGACTCATACATTCGCATGACAAAATTAACGTTAATGACACTTTGTTGTTGTTGATTTTTTTTCTTTTTATGGAAGCAATATACACTAATGATGATGACAATATGCAAAGTGACATAATTAACATTAACAGCACAATATTGCTCTTTTTTTATGAAGGCAATACATAGTGGTGATGATGACAGAATGAGCAGAAGAAAATAATAATAGAAATGGAAAAAGGTAGAAAAAACAGAAGACCCCGTGAATATAATCTGCAGCACATGAACCTGGCTTGGTTTTTCTTCATCGTATTACCTGACTATCTTTCGATAGAAACACATAGCATTGTGTGTTGTTTTGTTTGTTAAAGACCTGTCGGGGAGATAGAAAGGAAAGATAATGTCGCTTACAGCCCAGCCGACCGCAAAGGGCCATATCAGGGCTATCATCGCGCTGAGGTCAACCCACAAGTGGTGGAGATAGTATCCACAGTGATATCATTTGTTTCGCCAGCGGAAGGTGTTGGTTATGACACGTGTATTGCTCCGTAGTCTCCCCTCCCCTCCAGGCTTACCCCCCTCTCTCCCCCCATTCCTTCTTGTAGAATCCCATAATAATTTCTGTTCAACCTCTCTCTGCTTGGTCCCTGGCCCCTAGTTGGGTGTCGTACATGGACAGATAACATACGTCCATTACTTCCTCTATGAACGAATGACGTGTAAAGGAGAGTATCTTGAATGTATTTCCTTCTCGTACCATAACCTGCTTTGTGTTTGAGAAAGTGACCGATTTAAAATGTTTCAGAAATCTTTCTTTTTCTCCAATAATTATCATGAGCCAACAAGGTAACCCTACAGTGAGAATTGTCAGATGGAATCGTTGTGGGCGATCTTAACAAATTTTTATGCAATTATACATACAGACAGCACATAAATTGGAATCGTTGCAAAGTATGTTTCGCAATGATGCAACCACACGTTACGACTATTTGATAGTAAAAGCGGTAAAATGACCAGCTGCATTAAGACGAGTACATACAATGACAAACGATTTGATCAACTGCTTTTTATCAAAGGAGCATAACATCACTAGATAAACAGTAAACAAGTGGGGTATTTTTTGCTCCCATAAGAAAACCTAAC
>CM031597.1:4519885-4557385 GCA_018398815.1 Conus ventricosus
ATTGTCATAATTAGGGACAATGCAGTCATTGTCATTATTAGGGGGCTCAGTGGGTGGTGTCCTGTGTATGTTGTATCAAAACAGGCATCACAGGCAGCAGTGCATAGTCGGCTCTGCTGGGTTACCTCTGGACGACCTGACACTAAGAGGTGGAAATGAACGGCGTGGGCGCTCTGCCAATGTGGCGGCACAGAAGACGGGGCAGAAGAAAAAGAGAAAATAAATCTGGACTCCCTGCTTTTTCTTGGGCGTTAATGGGTCCATGTTAAAGAAGCATGAGTTCTGTTAACACTGTCGTATGTTTCAAAGCTTCAGTTAATTCATACAGCAATGCCGGTCTTTCATGGAATTTAACGTATTTCAAGTTTACAAAAACAATGTATTTTTTTCTGTTTCATATTTGATTTTCAATACATTCTTGTACACAGCCACCTTGCGCATTTTCTTGTGTAATTTTTCATTTGTAAATAAAGAATTTTTCATAGCTGAAGAATAAGTCTAAAATTTCGAAAAGAAAAGTATTTTCGTTTGAAGAGAAAGAAAATAACATCCTGTTTGAGCTGTTTCCATAAGGTATTAACATGCGCACCAATCCAAAACATGCTCTATGCTGTCCTCTTGCACAGGCAGAATTCACATTTGGTGTCAGGCTTAGCGTACATAGGAGTCCAATCATTTGGTGTCAGGCTTAGCGTACATATGAGTCCAATCATTTGCTGTCAGGCTTAGCGTACATATGAGCCCAATCATTTGCTGTCAGGCTTAGCGTACATATGAGTCCATCTAATTTGTCGGTAGAACACTGTGCCCTAATCTGATTTGAAAACATATTGCTATTATTTCGTGCTTTTTTATCATAATAAAACTTCTGTTCTATTTGATTTATGTATTCAATTTGTTGTTCGACTTTTGGGGGCATTTTCTTTTCGTGCCATCTTCTGTGAGGGTATCATATTTTAAACTTTCACCCCTTTTAACTGAATTGAAAGTTCTAAAGCTTTGCTATTATCACATTTCAGATTGTTTTCAAAATGAATATTCAAGGTTGTTACGAGAGCTTTTACCCCCCCCCCTTGCCCTCTCTATATCTCACGCCCCCATCCCCTTTTTTGTTTTTGTTTTAAAGTAATTGCTGCATATCTTAAACTGGATGGCGTTAATTGCTGCATATCTTAAACTGGATGGCGTTAATTGCTGCATATCTTAAATTGGATGGCGTTAATTGCTGCATATCTTAAATTGGATGGCGTTAATTGCTGCATATCTTAAATTGGATGGCGTTAATTGCTGCATATCTTAAATTGGATGGCATTAATTGCTGCATATCTAAAATTGGACGGCGTTTTGTAATTGTTAATGAACTCAGTACAGGTCAGGTAACAGCAATCTTTCTTGCACAAGTTTCTAACATGACACACATTCTTATGAATCTATTCATTTATATTTCATGGAATATTGTTTAGATTAGTCTGATCATTGAGTAAACGCTCTTCAAAGTTTCGGAAAGCCATTTATAGCGTGTGGCGGTTTGGGATCGCACCTACCGTAATTTCAAACCACGCATAATGCATTTCAGGTCAAATCTGATCCCTCTTCCACTTACCCATTTCATGCAGTCATTCAGCTGATTCACTCCTTACCCATTTCATGCAGTCATTCAGCTGATTCACTCCTTACCCATTTCATGCAGTCATTCAGCTGATTCACTCCTTACCCATTTCATGCAGTCATTCAGCTGATTCACTCCTTACCCATTTCATGCAGTCATTCAGCTGAATCACTCCTTACGAAACTTACAGAAAACACGTGCAACGCCTCCAATATACGTCAGAATAATAGACAGCATTCCGAAGCTGCTACTTTTCTTAGAGGTATTGAAATTCATTTTGGACCGTGTCCTGTATCATGCTTCTTAACTTCTATGAATATTTAAAGGCAGTTTTTATCTATACAGTCAGCTGTATAAGAGGATGGGTGGGGAGGTGAGATGGGGTCGGGGGTCATTTGATTTTGAGATGCTCCAAAATATTATTTGTTATTGATGTTCTTTTCCGCCCGAGCCAGACAGCATATGCCTTACAATTCATATTTAATCAGGAAATCCTTCCGAATGTATTTACAATATTCATTGTTCTTAAAAACTCATATAATCCCAATTTGGGAAGTTTTGTGTGTGTGTGTAAGTGTGTGTGTGTGTGTGTGTGTGTGTGTGTGTGTGTGTGTGTGTGTGTGTGTGTGTGTGTGTGTGTGTGTGCAAGCGTGTGCGTGTGCATGTGTATGTGTGTGTGTGTGTTTCTTTGGCAGTTGAGTGGAAAGGTTAATTTCAAAGACGGCGAGAAGATGAGAAAGTTGGGAACGGGGGGGGGGGGGGGGGGGGGGGGGGGGGGGGGGGGAGGGTGGAGGCGGGGGGAAAGAGCGAGGGGGCTGTAGAAAACGACATGTTTGGCTGGTACACTCGTCTTGATGTGCAGTGTTACTGACAGACGGACAAGAAAAGAGCCGACGATGGTGACAACTTCACCTCCTAGGGGAGGTAATAAAAGTCGGCGCTTGCCACAGTCTTGGCACTCTTTCCCACAGACTGTCATCTTTTGGAAGTTTGTAACAAGTTCTGACTCGACTCTAGTTTTCCTCCGCTCGCTCTCTCTCCTCTCTCTCTCTCTCTCTCTCTCTCTCTCTCTGGAGGAGAGAGAGAGAGTAGAGAGAGAGGGAGAGAGAGAGGATGAGAGAGAGAAGAGGGCGGGGGGGGGTGAGAGAGAGTCAGACCGAAAAGACCGGCGGGCGGACAGACAAGCAGAACATACGACAAACACAGACACATATACACACACATACCAATTACAACGTACGGAGAAAACAGAGATACCAAGATGCAGACCGACGGTCGCCACACACACACACACACACCACACACAACACACACACACACACACACACACACACACACACACACACACACAGAGAGAGAGAGAGAGAAGAGAGAATGTGAGAGGAGAAGAGCGAGAAGAGAGAGAGGAGAGAGAGAGAGAGAGAAGAGAGATAAGAATGCGACTACGATTGATTTGTCGTTTCAATGTTTTAATCCATTCAGAATATGGGTAGAGGGAATGGGGGGAGGTAACTGAAATAATGGATGGAATGAAGATGAACATGAAATAAAGACATCCACGTTCCTCATGACACGGAAACCACATCAAGGAAGAATGACAATGTAAACATATGAACATCACAGTGTTATGCAAGGCACCTGAAGGAAAGTTGTTTAATTATTCAGTTACAGTCAGGTGGTATCCGATCAGGATTTCCGTCCTCACGAGCTGGGCTGGGGGGGAGGGGGGGGGGGTGGAGTCTTCTGTCTTCAAAACTGCCCTTGATATTCTCCAGCATTTTTGCATTATTTGCTTAACTTTACGTTGTTTTATGAAATGTGGTGTTTTGTCTGAGCTCTCTCACGACGAGTCGTCTCTCTCCTGGTTACTCTGATCGCCGGTGAGTTCTTCACAGATAATCGATATGGGATGCTCGTTGCCAGAAGACGTCAACTACACTCTCGGGACGTCTTACTTTGTACAGGCGTCACGTCACCGCTGCCGTCGATCGTACAGTGACTTTGTCGTGTGTCAGTTTGTGTGTTTGTAGACTGGGTTTCTTCACATTCTGCCGCACAATCAATTCCATCACTGATTACCAGAAAGGAGGAGGAAGAACAGCTTGCCTTTTTCTTTCGAACGTAAAATTCCCTGTGCTGCGGTCTCCTTTCTTGATCAATGGGACTGTTGTCTCGGTAACTGCATCGTAATGTTGACGACGAGCCCTGGTAATATCCAACCCCCCCGCCCCCCCCCCCCGCCCCCCCTCCCCACCCCCACACCATCCCCCCCCCCCCCATGCCACCCCCCACACCCCCAACTCCCCCCCCCTCACTCTACTGTCTGATCCTTCGATTGGAAAGGAAGGACTGGACCGTTTTGTTCAGCAGAAGTGAGAACACTTTCTACGTGGAAAGGGAGACTGTTTTTCCGGCATAGTGATCACTGTGTGGCTATTTTTGTTGACATTTTTGTCCGTCTGAGAAAGCCTCCTTGCTGTGCAGCCAGGGAAGGGAAGAAGCCTCAGAAGCGAGACAGAGAGAGAGGAGAGAGATGCGGTGAGGAGAGAGAGATGAAGAGACGAGAGAAGGAGAGAGGGAGAGAGAGGACACGAGAGAGGACACGACGGAGAGGAGAGAGAGAGAGAGAAGAGAGAGAGTGAGCGGAGAGAGAGGAGAGAGAGAGAGAGAGGGAGGAGAGAGAGAGAGAGAGGAATTCAGCTTCTTACTTTTCAACTAAGTTAAAAGGTCTGAATGTCAGATTTCATTGCTTATTTAGGATTGCCTGTTAATCTGTACGGCCTTTGTACGCGAATGTTACTTTCTTTTTGTGTTTCCTATTGGATGTTAGGCTGCTTTTATAGTTCATGAAAGTTTTGTAATTCTTAACCTAGATAAATCAAATAGGTATATAGGTGTTAATGTCAAAAGTGAAACTTGGTCTGACATAAAAAAAGAAAATGATGAAAACAAACACGAAAAACAAAAAAAAAAGCACACAATTAATCCACACGTCTGATTACGACATACACGGAACATTGACTTGTGTGTTTCCTGTTGCACACACCTCGTCCTATCTGTTTTTTCGTTTTTCCAGTTTTTGACCATTTGTAAGTTGTGCACAGGTGCTACACATCCAGAGAGAGAGAGAGAGAGAGAGAGAGAGAGAGATGAGATGAGAGAGAGAGAGAGGAGATTGATTGATTGTATTGATTGATTTGATTGATCTTTAATACCCCAAGGATGAAGATTTTAGGCCAAAGCTCGTCTTACAATCGGTCTTGTCATAGCTACATTATTTCTGCACTATATCATTCATACAGCACAATTCTACATAGCAACATTGATAATCTAATTCTACATGATTAAGCAAACTGCTCATAAAAGCACTAATGAGAGGGGGATGGTAAAACAAAATGGAAACTTACCAGCAAACAATAACAAACAAAAAACAGAGAGAGGGAGAGAGGTCAGAGGAGGTTGGGGGAAGAGAGAATGGTAGGTAGGGGGAGAGGAGAAAGGGATGGTAGAACAGAGTGGGAGTAGTGGGGATGAGCGATTTTAACGGGAGTAGGGATTTTATTGTTGTGACGATTTATCCAATGGTGTGGTTCACAGAAGACGTGGCGATTGGGGACACTACTCATTGTAACTCGAATAATTTAACTACTGAGACATAAAATTTTTATGGCAAAATGTTCCTTGAAGGTTTTAAATATTCATGGTTTTGTAGATTCGGTGGAAGTGAGTTCCAGACATATGGTCCGAGTAAGCTAGGCTTGTTTTGTATAGATCCATGCGGGGGTAGGGAAGAAGCGAAGATTTTTCGTCGCCGCCAGGAAGAAAAGCTGTTCGATCGTGTAAAAAAGGGCATTGGATAAACATGGCATAGTATCTGTCAAGATTGTAAACCATAAATGATGCTTGGTTGAATTCCTATTGCCTATTCAGGAGGAAGTATGTTCAGCGCTTTTAGTTTTTTCGTCTGTTGTTAAGAGATACAGCTGATGGAGTAGCTTTGCCTGCACGTATATGGAGTGAATTCAGCCTTTTTGTGGACGTCACTTCTGCCGTCCCACACTGTTGAGTCGTTACATTTATACGTGACATGATGTGCGCATTGAAGAAAAGTTTAAGCACATTACTGTTGACGTTAGCGCTTTAATTTGAGAAACAGGAAAGGTGTTTTGAGACTACCTTGCCATACGTATCTAGGATGAGATTGCCATTTCCTATTCTTATCTATCGTTAACCTATAAACACGAGCTCATCTACCTGCTCGTCGATAGAGTGCCATTCAACTGAAGTTGTTAGGCACAGAGGAGTCACCTGGTGTTTTTGGCGGGTAGCTCGAATTCATTAGATATGGTTTTGGCTGGGGTTGTTTGACATTGAGTTTGAATGACACCAGTCTGACACGTCGTTTAGACTTTCCTGGAGAGAAGTTTCTATTGTCTGTAGATCACTACCATCGTTGTGGAGCGACGAGTCATCGCAATATATTCTGTCGAGCCCTTTTCATCGGATACGGACAATGGTAAATCATTGATGAAGATAGGAATAGTAGGGGGCCTAGTACAGAGCCCTGTGGGACTCCATGTTGACAAAGTCTGAAGTGGAGGGTTTTTCCCATTTTAAGCGCCACATACTGAGTCTATCGTTCAAGTATGAATTGGGATATGAGATTGTCGGGTATTGTTAAGTAGACAGATAGTTTCTTTAGAAGAATGGATGATCAACAAGGATCAAACGCCCTTTTTGAAGTCAGAAAGACAACCCCCTGTAATTTGTGATTGGTTCATATTTGAAAAGCCATGAGTCACACCATTCGTGATAATGCTGTAGTGGCAGGAATGATTAGATCGGAATCCAGATTGGAGTTGGTAATAGTGTTTGTTTTTCTCATGAAACTGCGTAGATTCGGTGTGTGTATGTGTCTTTCAAAGGGGTTTGGATAGAATCGATAGTACGGAATAGGTCTGAAATTATTTGGATCCGACAAAATCATTTGATTTTGGAAGGGGGAATTACTTTGGCGTTTTGAATCGCCTGAGGGAAAACATTAGTTCAATGGATAGACCCCCCCCCCCCCCCCCCCCCCCCCCCCCCCTCCCCCCCCCCCCCCCCCCCCCCCCCTTTATATCTGTATGTAAGAGACTCACCAATTGTAAGGTAGAGCGAGTTTGAGAAGAATGTGGGTAGTTATCAGGTCCCATGGATTTTTTATTCTTTAATTGCGCTATGTGCATACTACTTCATGTACAGCAAGAAGGGGACTTTTTTAATTGAGTTACTGGATTTCCACGTTTTTGTTTGCAAAATGATAGTGAGGGATGTCGGGCATGTATATTATTTGGTGCTCTTATTGTCTGTGAAGCTTGAGTAAGGGTATCTGATAATGACAGAAAGTGGGTTATTTAAATTTTGTCCGGGGTGGATGTTGGTGCTTGAAGTTTGTGGAATTGTACGCTTGTTGCGTACAATAGTGTTTATTTGCCCCTCACTTGCGCTGCTGTATGGATTTTGCATCCGTTATTCATTTGACTGAGTAGTCTCGTTTGGCTTTTTCAACTTCGTTTGAAACAAAGTTTCTCTGCTCTTTGTATTGTCAAAAACAAATTTGCTTGCATTGAGTTGGTGACGTTGTACATTTTCTGCAGCAATTCTGGAGTTAACCACGGGTTCATCTGCGGCTGCCTAACGCCTTATTTGAATGTAACGCGCGTCCCGTGTTTATTTATGAGGTGAGGAATGTTGGTACCAGAAGGACAGTGCATCATCGACGTCCTGGTGTAATTATAAGTTAAGGACATGGAAATGTTTTAAAGTCATTAGCGGTTGCTGCTTCATTAAACTTTTTGAAAGAGCGGTATTGGATGGTCGTGTGACCTTTGGGTGGTGGTTTTGGCGAGCTTTAAGGACACGTGCTAGAAGACTGGACAGTGATCACTAATACCAGAATGTACCACTTAAACATCTAGTTCTTGCGGATTTGTTGTTTGTGTAGACATGATCAATAAGTGTCGCAGTTGTTTTAGTTATTCTCGTTGGGTGTTTGTACTAAAACTGATGGAGTGCTTTGATGTGATAGTGTACTTGTCAAGGGTTGTTGTGTTAACATATCAATATTGAAGTCCCCTAAACAGTAGTATATTTGAATTGATTGTGACAGATCCAATCCATCATTTGTACAAAGTTGTCATACCATTCGTATGTGGAAGATGGGTTGTCTATATAAATATCGTCCGATTGTTAATGGCGGTGATTTGGAGTTTTTTTATTTCATCCAGAGAGAGAGAGCGCGGGAGAGAGAGAGAGAAAGGGAGAGAGAGAGAGATGAGAGAGAGAGAGAATATGAGTGTGAGAGACGAGAAGAGAGAATCGAGAGAGAGAGAGAGAGAGGTAAGTATGAAGTGATGCGAATGGTTTCCTTTGACCCTTTGCCGATGAATGTTCTGTCTGAGGCCGGTGGGGCAATGGAAGGCGTCATTAGTTCGCTTGCCATGGTTCGAAAAGAGGCTTACAATAACAGTTCCTGCACGGTCGAAGTGGTTGATTTTTTCAATAGTAACAGAGCTGTGTGATTCTTTTGTGTAAAAGGAGACTCACTTCATTCGACTCGCGCGGACACACACACACACACACACACACCACCCACCCACACACCACCACACACACACTGTCACGGACGTAAATACTTTTGGTTTGGAAGATAATTATTTCTTTTAAACCCAGTTGTAACGTGGAGTGTTACCAGTGACATCTTTACTACATTGCGGGTGTGACCAGTGTGCTATTTTGTGTCATTCCCAGGTGCGCTAGTCCGTGCATTTCTCTTCATCCTTCCAATATTTCTCTTCATTTTTTTTTTCTTATAACGCCTTTCTTTTTCTGTTCTTTAATCGTTTTCCACGTGATTCGTCAGCTGATGGTCAGGTCCACAGTGAGTGTTTTGTTACCTGTTGCCATCTTGGTTTTAAGCTCGTGGTGTGGCACTCATTGACGGACCGTCGAGTCGGAGAGATCTCTTCTCTGCTAGCTGGGCTCACATTTCTTTATCCACTTCGGATTGTGGATGGTGGGAAGAGTCTTTCACCTTCAGGGGTCGGGAAAAGTATTGCCACTGGACACCTCTGGGATCCTATCCTGCCAGCTCAGAAGAACCACCTTTGGTGTCGGTCCCTGACTGGAGTCCTTCGGTGTGGGACCGGCACGGTATCGGTGCCACCCCTTGTGGACGTGGGAGCGAACCGTTTCTCACCTCGCCCACACGCATTTGGTAACTATATGGTCTGTTTTGGACAGTTTGTTTTATTTGGGCTTTTCTAACCTTTCAGCGCGTTGAGAGGTTTTTCTTTCTGCTCATGTGCTGGTGGCTCGGGCACACCTTTTCTGTGTTGAACTGCCCTCCCCCCCCCCCCCGGAGAGGAGCAGGTATGGAAATGATATCGACGATATGCCGTCTGTGGTAGAAATTGTAGAAACGCATTATTCTTTAATTGTGTTTATTGTCCTTAGCGGCTAGGGATTCTGTTACTTTGGACTAAGTTGAACATTGCATACTATATGATATCCCTTCTTCGGTCATGGATGCTGTTTGTTGTTTTCCGCTTACACAGGTTGAGGTCAATGCTTATTTCGCTCTACTATGTGATTTGGCCGGAAGGATATCCGAAATGTTAGTTTCATTTTTCTTGTTGCTTAAGACACGAGGTTCGGGGGAACGCAATGAGGTGCGACGGCTAAAACTTTAGACCGCGGAGTGTGGAATTCCTGCGTATCGCCCAATGTGTTCCGTTCTCGTTGTGTCCTTGTTTATATGTTTGTGTGGGACAGACGTGTGGATGGCTTCTAACTTGTTTTTATTCTGAGATTTTGACAAAGGATGTTATCCTTATTAGGGTCAAATAAAAAGCCAAAGATAAAGGGAAAAAGTTAATATAGTTTATTTGCCCTTTTATAAGTGACGAAGACATTGTTGACATTGATTACGGCATTGTCTGACCTTCGCACTGCACGCACTGCCGGACCCACTATGTTGCCACACACTGACAAGGACTATAGGATGATCATGACTTTATCATTGGTGACTGATTCGCCGTAGGGCGGTATTTTGTTGCCCTTGTTCTTAAGCTGAGCTCCGCGTCTTGGGCTGGCTGGACGACCGCATCCTGGGACCTGCAGTCATCTTGAGTCCGGTTACCAGTCGCTTCCCCAAACCTGTGGTCTTGTGGGACACTTACTTCACGGTGGCGGGAAGAGACGACCAGGCTTCATCAGACCCTGCATGTCATTTGTGTCCAGGCACCTGTCGTTTCCACACGGTGGACTGGTGGGACACTTGTTACCTCGGACTGGAAGACAGCATACTACGTGCGTCACCCTCTCCAGGGATCCACCTCCCTCAGTGTACCTCCTCGGTGCATGGACGAGTTTAGTGTCGTGTCGGCGATGTGTGGTGTGGGGGTGGGTTGGTGTGCGTGTGCGTGGGTCCAGGCGGTCACTGATTCGTTTTGTTTTGTTTTTTTTTGGTTTATTTTTGGTCTTATTTTGTTTATCTCTGGTGAGTAGGTCTGTTGGGATATCGTTTTGTTCTAATACTGTCTTTCTTCTGTCATTGTTGCTGAATATGTCTTGTAGTGGTTTAGTGGGTTAGGTTGGGACAGAGTAGCGGGATCCCTGGAATTATTGGAGGGTTTTTGTGGTCAATTCAATTTGCTTATGTCCCTAAGTCAGTTAGTTGCTGAATAGTGCCTTTTCTCTCTATGCCTATTTTTTTGTTCCTGTTTTTTCTTTTCATCTCTCGGCTATCTTTTCTCTTTGTTATGACCCTACCCCATCTAGAGTGTAGTGTGACGCGAAGGATTGTATTGTGAATAAAAATATTGTCTAAGCCTTCTTCCTCTTGTGGTCTGGTGGTGTGAGGGGATTGTGTGTTCCTCCGTTTCTGCCACTGCACAGTACCTGTATAGAACCCCCCCCCCCCCCCCCCTGTCAGGTGTACTCACACGTCGTCAATTCTGGTGGAGATGCGGGGGTAATAGGAATGTGATGTGGTAGTGTAAAAGCGGGACACTCTGAACTCACTACCGCCCCGACCTTGAGAGACCTGTCTATCTTCTTTATGGTGTATTTGGACGGGTGGTTGGTTGGGTGGTTCTAGAGTTAGTAGGGAACCCATTGGAGCAGGACCGGTTTTGGGGGTGCTGTCGGCAGTAGAGTTCCGTGCTCAGTGGTCAGACGTCGGCGCTTCTGTTCTGCGTTCGTCTCCGTGTTGTTTTTGTTTCGTCTAGTACCGCCGGGCTATTTGTTTCTAGAAAGAATTCCGTTCTCGCTTCTCATCAACTTAGAATAGGTAAACTTGGGTGGGAGAAAGAAGGGGGGTTGTGAACTCTAGATTAATAGGTCTGGTTTGTACAGAGTCGTCGAGGTCAGTGCTTGTTACCTGATTTAGATTTTGGTTCTGCATTTGCCTGTACCCAAGGAGCCGAACTGTGTTAGAACAAGGTACGTGTAGGCAGGTTTGCCAAGCATTGGTTGCTTTGTTTACAAGGCAAGCTTTGACACTTAGTTCCCCGCTCGTACCGTGGTTGCGCGAAACTCGTCCTTACGTAAGTGTCCACTTCAGTTCCAAAAAACAAGGAAAGACTATTCTTGGTGGTGTTTAATTGTGTTATTACACACTTGTTTGTTGGATCTGTGTGTTTAGTTCTAAGGGGATTAGCCCTTAGTTGATAGGCTTTCCTCTTCTGTCTAGCGCACATACAAGCAGTGTTATTTGCTTTTTATTTTGCTGCTGCATGTAGGGCTTTCGTCATTGTTCAACATAATTTGTGTGACGTGGTGCTTGGAATTAATAAATTTGTTCAGTCATGTGTGGAGAATGGAGTGTAGTTGTCTGGGATACACATAGTGTCTTTCCAAAGAGCCACTCGTTCTTTTTCTGTCGCCCCCTCCCCCTTTCAAATCTGTTCCCATTCAGTTACAGAGACAGAGATTTTAGCACGTGGTTCCCGTCGGTGACTTAGATCGTGTTACACGGGAATTTCGGCGCGTTCATCCGGGCCACCGGTGTTTGATCGTGTTGGTTCTGTCCTTGGTGCCCCAGTGACCGTGTGGGTGCACGTGCGCTTCCGTGTTTACGTCAGTCGCCGGTAGGAATTTCGGTCAGCGTTTGGCCTTGCGGTCGGGTCGTCGTTCTATTGTCGTCCCTGCCTTATGCGTGTTTGTCTTGTTGCTTTTCTCTTAGGAATAAGTTGGTTGCTGGTTGGTGTTAACGCGTTGAGTTATAAATTCCAGTTGTATAGGTTTGTGATTTCTTTGGCCTCTTTGCTGGGTAAACGTCTTTGAAGTCTTATTTGAGAAATCAACCTTTGATCCGGATATAGGTTTGTTATCCCAGGTGTGGTAACTTTGTTTTGGGGTCATTGGCACGCCGGTGCACAAGTGCAGTCGGTGTTACACATTGAAGAGTTGGTGCTTTGTTGATTTATTGAGGTAATTCCAACATTGTTGGAATTTGATTCATGGTTTGGATATTGTTTCATACAGGAAAAAAAAATGTTGAGCTTGGACCACGTTTTTCTGGTCACCGGTTTTTCTTTTGTTGATTGTTGCGTGTTCTCAACGCTTTGATAGTTTTATAAACATAACCTGGGTATTCCTTGTGGGAAATTCAGGGGAAATAACTCCCAGCTCTCTTGGCTAGTTATTGAATTTGGAGATACTCGGTGTTATTTGGTGAGAAGAGGTTAGTTTGCTTTACTTATTGAGCTTAGCCAGGGTTAATCGATTCAGTTCGTTTGGCTAGCTTAGTGTGGCAGTACTCTTGACTGCAATTTGGTTTGTGGAAGCATTCTTCTCTTAGAGTTTGAACGGTTTTGTGGATTGACTACACTTAGTCATAAAGTCATACATTGTTGACTTGTGTGTTCAAACTACTCTCTTGTCTTGTGAGACACACCTTAGCACGGTTGGAGACTTGTTGGTGTTGACTATGCTTAGTCAAAAAGTCGCATGTAGGACTTTGTCATTTCTCCTTCCCTGTTTTGGGAATATTGGTACAGTTATTGACTACCCTTAGTCATAGTTACATTTGTAGAACGTTGCTATTCCGTATTTCCTTCTCGTGGGAATACAGCTGCAATTTAGCGGATTGGAGTTGCTGATACGTTGTGAGCTTACACAGTTTCGGTTCCCATTCTTGGACTGTAACTTTTGTGTTCTATCTTGTAGGAACTTGGACTTTGGAGGGGATATTGTTGGCGGACCACTCTTGATTCGTTGGATAAAAGCACTTCCTCGTGGTGTTTTGTTAGGGTTGTCCATGCGTGTTTTGACTCACATCAACCCTTACGTCATTTCTCGTTATCTTTCAGTGAGTGTTGTCATTCTCGGTGAGGGTGGGTTAACCATCGTGTTGGTGTTACCCTATATGACTCACTGATTTAAGATAGTGCATTTCCTCTCCTTGGAAATTGGGATACTTCTCTTCAAACCTAGTGACTATTCACAGAATCTTGGATTTATATCCATTTAGTATCGTCCTGTACTATTGGCTTGGGGGTTCAAATACTTCGACCTTCGAAGTAGTCGACTGGGTACTAAGTGCGAAGTGGACATACACGTCGGAACCTTTGGGGGATTTCGTTCGTCAGAGTTCTGCGTAACTGTGCAAATCTTGTGTATCACTTAGTGATTTGGTGACTTCGTGTCTTGTGAGGTGTACTGTAAGTTATGGAACACGTAGACGACGTGCGCCGGATCACACGTTCTCAGACTCGTGGTGCAGGAATCCTACCAGGATGGGGAGCCCCATGACTCAGGCGACGACTGGCCCAACTACCCAGGTCGTGTTTTCTTCTGGTGGGATTCGTCCTCCAGTCACCGCAGTGTCCACAATACAGGAGATGACCCCTCCTGGGTCACTCTCTCCGAGACCTCTGCCCACTCCGGTCTCGGGACTTCGCCCTCCGCCGTATCTTCGAGACGACTTCCGCTTTCGGCCTTCGCCTATGCCGCATCCTCCTGGACCAGCGCCCATGGATCCTCTTATGTTGATGAGGATAGAGAGGGAAGAAAGAGAGGCAAGAGAGAGAAGAGAGCGGAGGAGAGAAGCCAAAGAAGAGAGACGATGGAAGAGGGAAAAGGAAGAGAGGTGAAAGAGAAAAGGGAGATGGAGGAAAGGAAGGGGGAAAAGGAAGAGAGAGAGGCGAAAGAGAGGAGGGAAGAGGAAGAGAGAGAGAGGCGAAAGAGAGGAGGGAAAAGGAAGAGAGAGGCGAAAGAGAAAAGGGAGGTGAGGAGAGGAGGTTGGAGAGAGAGGAAAAGAGGTTGGAGAGGGAGGAGAAGGAACGGCGATGGAGAGAGGAGATGAGGAAAGGAGACTGGAGCGAGAGTCGAGAGAAAAGGAACATTAAAAAGGGGAGGCCCAGAAACAGAAAGAGTTGGACTTTGAGGCTCGTTTGGTGGAGGAAAAAGAAAGACTCCGGCCGACTGGTTCAACAGTTAGATGCACCCGAAACAGTCTGTGGTTGCTTTCCGAGCATGGATCTGACCATCGGAAATAGCGATTTTCATCAGGGCGTGGTTATTCCGGTGGCTCCACCCAAGCAACATATGCCAGTGTACAGTGCCAGCGATAATATAGACACCTACATCGAGCACTTTGAGGCGGTTGCCGCTGCGTAACCAGCTAAACGACCAGAGTAAAGCCCTTTACCTCATCAGTAGCCTGACGGGGAAGGCTAAGGAGGCGTTTGTAGACATTCCCTCCCGGAGTTTCCTATACCGAATTAAAGCGGTTCTTCGCCGGAGACTGCACATGACTTCCAAGTCCTATAAAAAAGCAGTTTCGCTCCATGAGGAAACCTTCAGAGGAGACTTTTCACCAGTTCGGGGACGCCTCCGGCGCACTATGGAATACTGGATTGAGGCCTCAGAGATGGAATTGAAGGATTGTTTCCTCTTGGAGCAACTCGTGAATTCGTATCTCAGGAACTGCAGTTCAAGTTGGGTGAGGAGAAACCAAAGACATTCGCCAGGGCAATCGAGGTTGCTGAAGCCTTCGCAGATGCGCGTCGTCACTATCGCAGCCTGCGCCAGGATAAGTAGGAAACCCGTCGATCGGGAGTCACGTGATCCCAAACCGTCGTCGCCCTCCCAGAACGTTCTCTCCAGCGATTCCAGGAACCTTGGAGCCAAGCCCAAGCTTTGCTTCCTCTGTGGGGAAAAGGGGCATTTCGTTCGGGATTGTCCCAAGAGGAAGGACAAGGCAAAATCCGATGTCTCGCACTTCAGGGTGGCATTTGGAGAGAGTGAGGTCACGACCCCAACATGTCCTACTTTCCCGTCGGTAGTGTGTGGCAAGATAGTGGAGGCTATTAGGGACACAGGAGCCACAGCGGTCTTCATTGACGAGCAGTTAGTCCCTTGTGATGCACCTCGAGGGGAAGAATGCCAAGTGTCAGAATTGAATCATCCTTCAGGGCAACCCGATCTACAGCACTGGTAGATGTCTCTACGCCATACTTTAAAGGAAGGTGTGGGCAGTCGCCCTTCAGCGTCCTGCGTACTCCCTGCTGATTGGCAATTCAGTGTGCTTTGGAGACGGTCAGCGTCGGGAGATATCGTCAGAGTTGCCAGCAGAAGTGTTTGTGGCTGCCACCACGCGTTCCCAAGCACAGAGAGAGAAAGAGGCATTGAAACCCCTCCTAAGCCCCTGACTCAACATGACACCTTGACCATGGATCCCTCGACTGTTCACAGCTTGCAAACGAAGGACCCATCCCTCAACAAAATCCGAAGTTTGGTTGGGGATGCCAGCAAGGACGTCCCGCAGCAGCGCGGTAGAGTTCGTGAGTCGAAAGGGGACTGGTGCACAGACGTTATACGTCACCTACTTCGTCCGTACAACTCAACTTGTTGTACCCGAAGCTCTCCGCAGCACTGTCATGCGCCTAGGTCACGATAAACCTTATGGCAGGACATTTGGGGACGCGTCGAACCCTGGAGAGAATCCAGCAGGATTTTTACGGGCCAGGAGTAGCAAAGGACGTCAAGAGATATTGCCGCAGCTGTGACGTGTGTCAACGAACTACTCCGAAGGGCCGGAACACTAGAGTACCTTTGGGTACGGTTCCCTTGATCGGCACACCGTTTAGTAAGGTGGGAGTCGACCTGATAGGACCCATCATTCCTGCATCCGCCCGGAGTCACCGTTTTGTTCTCGTCATGGTGGACTATGCCACACGCTATCCGGAGGCTATCCCTCTGAGGAGAGTCGACGCGGTGACGGTAGCGGAGGCCCTGTGGGAGATGGGGAAAAGGGACCGGCATCCCTGACAAGGTATTGTCCGATCAGGGAACGCAGTTTCTCTCGAATGTGATGTCTGAGGTATACAAATTACTTCAAATCCACCGAGAGACTACTACTCCCTACCATGCTCAGGCCAACGTCTTGTCGAGAGATTCAATATTGAAACAGATGATTCGGAAACTGGCCCAAGAACAACCCAAAGACTGGACCGTTTCTTGCCGGGGGACTGTTTGCCTACCGGAAGTGCCACAGGAGAGTTTGGGATTTTCACCCTTTGAGCTCCTTTATGGTCGGACTGTCAAAGGACCTATGGCCATTCTGAGAGATCATTGGACCCAAGAAGGAGCAGAGAACGAACAGAGGACACAGGCTGAATACGTTCTGGAACTGAAGGAACGGATCGCCGCCACTTGTGAGTTGGCTCATAGGAATCTTTCCCCGGCTCGAAGCGGTATAAGACATACTATGACCGGAAGACACGCCCCAGATGGTTTGAGCCAGATGACGAGGTTCTATTGCTGTTGCCTTTACACCAGAACAAGCTGCAGCTGTCATGGCAAGGACCATTCAAAGTAGCCAAGCGTGTAGGAGACTGGAATTACGCCATCAAGATGAGAGGCAAAGAAAAGCTGGTACAACGCAAATTTACTGAAGAAGTATGAGCGAAGAGAAGTTTGCGGTGCGGGTTTTGCCCCGGTGGTCGTGGAAGAAGGGAGAGAGTCACCCCCTGAGTTTCAACATTCCCTGCGTGGCTTTATGTAAAGAGGAAACATGGGAGGATGTGAAGCTAGCTCAGTCTCTCACATCGGATCAGGCAGAAGCGGTGAAGAGTCTGTGCAGCGAATATCAGGACATCCTCTCCGACATTCCTCTGCGCTCAATAGGAACATGCCCCAAGAAACCCGAAGTTCTTGTGGAGCCCTGAAGATGCGAGGCATTCAAGGAACTCAAGGACGCCGTATCCAACCAACCCATTCTGCAGTTGGCTGACCCCAGTAAGCCATTCGTCTTGAGGACTGATGCTTCGAGTGTTGGCTTGGGGGCTGTACTGCTACAGGACCAAGGGAAGGGGCTGCTGCCCATTGCCTATGCGAGTAAGAAGTTGGTAGGGGCAGAGCTAAACTTACCACACCATCGAACAAGAATGTCTCGCAGTGGTGTGGGCTGCCAGGCGGTTTTACCCTTACCTGTACGGGCGAGAGGTTTGTTCTAGAGACAGACCATCACCCCTGGCGTATCTTCATCGAATTCGGCCTGTTAGCCGTCGTCTCATGGATGGGCCATGAACTGCAAAGTCTAGCGTTCACTTTCAGACACATCCCGGGAAAATACAACGTGGAGGCTGATTACCTCAGCCGGATGGAGTACTGAGTCAAGGTTCAGGAGTGAAGAAAGTTTACATTGTATAAGAGTGTAAGGGGGTACAGAACGTATTGGAGGCTGTGATAGGCTGTGCCTCAGTGGCACAAGCCTTTGGTTGGGGGGTGTTGTCACGGACGTAAATACTTTTGGTTTGGAAGATAATTCATTTCTTTTTAAACCCAGTGTAAAGTGGAGTGTTACCAGTGACATCTTTACTACATTGGCCGGGTGTTGACCAGTGTGCTATTTGTGTCATCCAGGGTGCGCTACGTCCGTGCATTTTGCCTCTCATCCTCCAATATTTCTCCATTTTTTTTTCTTTTAAAGCTTTCTTTTTCTGTTCTTTTATCGTTTTCCACGTGATTCGTCAGCTGATGTCAGGTGCCACAGGTGAGCTGTTTTGTTACCTGTTGCCATCTTGGTTAAGCTAGTGTGTGGCACTCATTGACGGACCGTCGAGTCGGAGAGATCTCTATCTCTGCTAGCTGGGCTCACATTTCTTTATCCACTTCGGTGTGGATGGTGTGGAAGAGTCTTTTCACCCTTCAGCGGGTCGGAAAGTATTCCACTGGACACCTCTGGGATCCCTATCCCTGCCAGCTAGAAGAACCACCTTGGGTCGTCCCTGACCTGGAGTCCCTTCGGTGTGGACCGGCACGGGATCGGCTGCCAACCCTTCGTTGGACTGGGGAGCGAACCGTTTCTCACCTCGCCCACCCGCCATTTTGGTAACTATATGGTCTGTTTTGGACAGTTTTGTTTTATTTGGGTTTTCTAACCTTTCAGCGGTTGAGAGGTTTTTCTTCTGCCTTCATGTGCTGTTGGCTCGGGCACACCTTTTCTGTGTGTAACTGCTCCAAAGAGAGGGAGCAGGTATGGAAATGATATCGAGATATGCGTCTTGTTGTAGAATTGTAGAAACGCATTATCTTTAATTGTGTTTTATGTCCTTAGCGGCTAGGGATTCTGTTACTTTGGACTAAGTTGAAAATTGCTTACTATATGATTCCCTTCATTCCGGTCAATGGAAGCTGTTTGTTGTTTTCCGATTACACAGGTTGAGTCAATGCTTATTTCGCTCACTATGTGATTTGGGCCGGAAGGATATCCGAATGTTAGTTTCATTTTCTTGTTGCTTAAGACACGAGACGTATCGGGGAACGAATGAGCGTGCGAACGGCTAAACATTTAGACCGGAGTGTGGAATTCCTGCCGTATCGCCCCACATGTGGTTCCGTTCTCGTTGTGTCCTTGTCTTATATGTTTGTGTGACAGACGTGTGGATGGCTTCTAATTGTTTTTATTCATTGGAGATTTGACTAAGGAAGTTATCCTTATTACAGGTCAAAAAAAGCAAAAGAAAAGGGAAAAGTTATTATAGTTTATTTGCCCTTTTATAAGTTATTATAGTTTATTTGCCCTTTTATAAGTGACAAAGACATTGTTGACCTGATTACGGCATTGTGACCCTTCGCACTGACGCATTGCCGGACCCACTATGTTGCCACACACTGACAAGGACTATAGGATGATGACTTATCATCTGGAGACTGATCTCCGCCGTAGGGGGGTATTTTGTGCCCTTTTTCTTAAGCTGCAGCTCCGGTCTTGGGGTGGCTGGACGACCCCGCATCCTCGGACCCTGCAGTCATCTTGAGTCCAGGTACCAGTCGCTTCCCCAAACCTGTGGTCTGGTGGGACACTTACTTCACGGCTGGGTGGACGACCAGCTTCATCAGACCCTGCAGTCATCTTGTGTCCAGGCACCAGTCGTTTCCCACACCGGTGGACTGGTGGGACACTTGTTTCACCTCGGACTGGAAGACCAGCATACTACGAGCGTCACCCCTCTCCAGGATCCACCTCCCTCAGTGAACCTCCTCGGAGCATGGACCGAGTTAAGTGTCGTGTCGTGTGTGGTGTGGGTGTGGGTCTGGTGTGCGTGTGCGTGGGTCTAAGGCCGGTCACTGATTCGTTTTGTTGTTTTTTTTGTTTGTTTTTTTTTGGTCTTATTTTGTTTAACTCTGGCTGAGTAGGTCCTGTTGGATATAGCTTTGTTTCTAATACTGTCTTTCTTCTGTCATTGTGGCTGAATATTCTTGTAGTGGTTTAGTGGGTTAGGTTGGGACAGTAAGCGGGATCCCGGAATATTGGAGGGTTTTTGTGGTCTATTCAATTTGCTTTGTCCCCTAAGTCAGTGCTGAATAGTGCCTTTCTCTCTATGCCCTATTTTTTTTTCCCTTTTATTTCTTTTCATCTCTCGGCTATCTTTTCTCTTCTTTGTTATGACCCATACCCCATCTGGAGTGCTAGTGTGAGCGAATGATTGTATTGTGAATAAAAATATTGTCTAAGCCTCTTCCTCTTGTGGTCTGGTGGTGTGAGGGATTGAGTGATCGCCCCGTTTCTGCCACTGCACATTACCTGTATAAGAACCCCCCTGTCAGGTGTACTCACACGTGACACACACACACACACACACACGCACACACACACACACACACACCACACACACACACACACACACACACACGCATACACATACGCACGTGCGCGCGTGTGCACGCACACACACACACTCTCTCTCACACACACACACACACACACACACACACACACACACACACACACACACCACACACACACACACACACACACACACACACACACACTGACACGGGCTAATGTTCGATCGATTAAGACGTACAGACTAACAGACCACCTGTGGAGCAAACGATAATAGCAGTTTTGGCCTGGCTTTCAGAGAGAGAGAGAGAGAGAGAGAGAGAGAATGAATATATATGTATGTGTGTGTTTATATATATATATATATATATATATATACTGCTGAACAATCAAACAGTGGGAGAAAACAAGTGCAGGTTAACAATTCTTCAGTCGTTATAGTAATGACTTGGCAAAGATTTGAACTTTAAATTAAAAAAAAAAATTGAAGATGAAGAAAATGGGGGTAATATATTATATATATATATATGTGTGTGTGTGTGTGTGTGTGAAGGAACCGGAACCCCCCCCCCCCCCCCCTCCTCCCCCATCCAAGCCATTTTTACTACAAATATCTTTATTTGATTGTATTATTTTTACTGTTTATACAATCATACTTTTTGTGATATAATTTCTTGGCATTTAAATTTTGCTCTTTTATTCCATACTTGGTTTAATAGAGAATGATATGTTGTTTTTTTTTTTATAGTGAAATGTTCATACAAGTCTGTTGTTCAATTTTCACACCCCTATGAATTATCTCCCTTCGGTCTCTCACTCTATCTTTCTCTCTCGCCCTACTTCAAACATCTTACTTAGAGGTAAGTCTTTTATTCCTGATTTGTATTTAACTCTGCGGGTTACTTTTACAGTTTACGTAATTATACATTTTGCAATATTATTGATCTTTTGAATGGTGCTATTGTTTTTGTTTTCTTTCTTTTTTATACTTAACTTTGAGCTTATCTTGGAGCGTTCTGTTTTACAGTTGGAGTGTTTATTTAAGTGTTGTTATAATATTGCATATGTGATGGTGGTTTGTGGTGGTGATGTGTGCACCTCTGTGTGTGTGTGTGTGTGTGTGTGTGTGTGTGTGTGTGTATGACACTGTTTTGGCGGGGTGTGTGTGTGTGTGATTCTGTATTGGTGGTGGTGTGTGTGTATCTGGCGGGTGGGGGAGAGGGTGGTAGGATGTGTGCGTGCATGTGTTAATATTTATATATGTACAGAGTGACACAAGATGGATAAATGAAATGACAAGGAATGACTGAGCACAGTGCAAAGAGTGGAATATTTTTAATGATATACTTGTTTATAAGTTGTTGCAGTATGTGAATTTTGATAATGGCACCACAAATTTTCCTTGTATTCTATGAGGACAAATAAAATATCGTGTATCGTGTATCGGAGACAGACAGACAGACAAGCACACAGCTTGGAGTTGCGGGGTGGAGCACTGTAGGAAGAAAGGTGAAGCATGGAAGAGGTGGCGCTATGGTGACCCATGGAGCATGGAAGAGGTGGCGCTATGGTGGCTGATGGAGCATGGAAGAGGTGGCGCTATGGTGGCCGATGGAGCATGGAAGAGGTGGCGCTATGGTGGCTGATGGAGCATGGAAGAGGTGGCGCTATGGTGGCCGATGGAGCATGGAAGAGGTGGCGCTATGGTGGCTGATGGAGCATGGAAGAGGTGGCGCTATGGTGGCCGATGGAGCATGGAAGAGGTGGCGCTATGGTGGTTGATGGAGCATGGAAGAGGTGGCGCTATGGTGGCCGATGGAGCATGGAAGAGGTGGCGCTATGGTGGCTGATGGAGCATGGAAGAGGTGGCGCTATGGTGGCCGATGGAGCATGGAAGAGGTGGCGCTATGGTGGCTGATGGAGCATGGAAGAGGTGGCGCTATGGTGGCCCATGGAGCATGGAAGAGGTGGCGCTATGGTGGCCGATGGAGCATGGAAGAGGTGGCGCTATGGTGGCTGATGGAGCATGGAAGAGGTGGCGCTGTGGTGGCTGATGGAGCATGGAAGAGGTGGCGCTATGGTGGCCCATGGAGCATGGAAGAGGTGGCGCTATGGTGGATGATGGAGCATGGAAGAGGTGGCGCTATGGTGGCCCATGGAGCATGGAAGAGGTGGCGCTATGGTGGCTGATGGAGTATGGAAGAGGTGGCGCTATGGTGGCTGATGGAGCATGGAAGAGGTGGCGCTATGGTGGCTGATGGAGCATGGAAGAGGTGGCGCTATGGTGGCTGATGGAGCATGGAAGAGGTGGCACTATGGTGGCCCATGGAGAACATGTCGCTAGCTTGACCATGAAGAAAGGTGGAGCATGGAAGAGGTGGCGCTATGGTGGCCGATGGAGAGCATGTCGCTAGCTTGCCATGAAGAAAGATGGAGCATGGAAGCGGTGGCGCTATGGTGGCTGATGGAGAACATGTCGCTAGCTTGACCATGAAGAAAGGTGGAGCATGGAAGCGGTGGCGCTATGGTGGCTGATGAAGAACATGTCGCTAACTTGACCATGAAGAAAGGTGGAGCATGGAAGCGGTGGCGCTATGGTGGCTGATGGAGAACATGTCGCTAGCTTGACCATGAAGAAAGGTGGAGCATGGAAGCGGTGGCGCTATGGTGGCTGATGGAGAACATGTCGCTAGCTTGACCATGCTCGTCAAAGAGATGTCAGCAGAGATCACAATTAGTTCACGCCTGTCCGGACTTTAACTCACTGGGAGATTAGTCCACGCCTGTCCGGACTTTTACTCTCTGGGAGCTCTGTTGTTTTGAGACAGACCTTTTCCTACCTCCCATTGCCTGACAATTGTCCAGTTACTTTGAATATTCTGCTTTACTTTGAATATTCTACTTTACTTTGAATATTCTACTTTGCCCTAACTTTCACTTTCCTTACATTTCCGAGCTTTTCAAAAATTTCTATTTCTTTGTTTTTATTTTTTTATTTTTTTATTTTGTTTTGTTCGTTTGTTTGTGTTTCTACATATTTCAAGTCACGGAGAAATTTGCTCCTTATATATTATGTTCCACTGTCTCAGTGTCTTGCACTTTCTTACAAGTTTTCACAATCTCCTTTCATCTCCTCCACATAGTCTTGCCCGCCCCACCCCCTAAAGTTTTGTTTTGTTTTGTTTTGTTCTGTTTTCAGAAGAAGAGTACTTATGTAGTGTTACGTAGTTGGCCAAAATTTGTAACCTGTCTTATGAGTGGTAGGAAGAGCGATGAGTTTTCATTGGTTTGCTACCACCTCCTTATTTGTGAAAACTATTCGACGCGGAAGTGGAGAAAGTCGATTTAGCTGCGGGCAGTTTCCTTACCTTTGTCACAGGAACACAGAGGCGTGAGAGGAGTGCTAGCAATGGTTGCGGTCAATTAAACCTCTTCGCGGTTTTTTTAAAATTAGCAATCCATACATTCTCAATGGCTAGCCGGTAACTGGTGCTGAAAATGTCGCTGTACCAGCAAGACCTGCTTATGGCGTGAAACGGGGCGAGCAGACAGCCGGCAAAGTTTGGAAGATCATCTGCAGCAGCCTGATTTCAAGCCAAATCTCTGAATGACTTCAGCGATGTGGGCTCGCTGGCCGACTCTCCTGGGTCCAGGTCTTTGGAACTGGTGTATGGTCTTCAGAACGAGGTTCTGCTGAACAAACCACACATGTGGGAAGGTAGATGATCCAAGATCATGGGGCTGAGTCTTGTGAAAAGGTTAAGGTCAAAGTTCCCATAGCCTGTTTCAGTAGGGGCAGTGAACTGTCAGGGGTCACCGTGTTTAGGGCATGACGTAATGGAGGACGGACCCACCTTTCTAATTCGCCTTTACCCTTTTCTGAACTGTGTCAGGTACCCGTTTGCCGCTTCGCCTTTACCCTTTTCTTAACTGTGTTAGGTACCCGTTTGCCGCTTCGCCTTTACCCTTTTCTGAACTGTGTTAGGTACCCGTTTGCCGCTTCGCCTTTACCCTTTTCTGAACTGTGTTAGGTACCCGTTTGCCGCTTCGCCTTTACCCTTTTGTGAACTGTGTTAGGTACCCGTTTGCCGCTTCGCCTTTACCCTTTTGTGAACTGTGGTAGGTACCCGTTTGCCGCTGGGTGAACCGAGAGGGTTTTCAACACGAACAAATCGCTTATGAACAAAAAGGGTTTTCAACACGAACAAATCGCTTATGAACAAAAAGGGTTTTCAACACGAACAAATCGCTTATGAACAAAAAGGGTTTTCAACACGAACAAATCGCTTATGAACAGAAAGGGTTTTCAACACGAACAAATCGCTTATGAACAGAAAGGGTTTTCAACACGAACAAATCGCTTATGAACAGAAAGAGTTTTCAACACGAACAAATCGCTTATGAACAGAAAGGGTTTTCAACACGAACAAATCGCTTATGAACAGAAAGGGTTTTCAACACGAACAAATCGCTTATGAACAGAAAGGGTTTTCAACACGAACAAATCGCTTGTGAACAGAAAGGATTTTCAACACGAACAAATCGCTTGTGAACAGAAAGGATTTTCAACACGAACAAATCGCTTATGAACAGAAAGGGTTTTCAACACGAACAAATCTGGCCTGACGACCGATTCCAACTTACGACTGTCAGCCCCTCTCCGAGTCTTTGTCCTCGTCCTTTTCAATCACCCTTCAGTGGAGGTCTGGGTAAAGGACTGTCAGCCCCTCTCCGAGTCTTTGTCCTCGTCCTTTTCAATCACCCTTCAGTGGAGGTCTGGGTGAAGGTCCTTTGAGTGATACAATACACTGTGGTCCCCCGTGGCAAAAGCCACTCAGAGCAGGTATCACGGTAGTTTTCCATGGCAGTATTCTTTTGAAATGCGCTTTGATTGGTAAACAACAAATATGCCGGGTGAAAAAAGAAAAATAAAGGGAAAAAAAACAGGTGAAAAAGTAAATGGTGAGGGAGTCGCAGAGAGGCAGGTTCTCTTTAAAGAGAACCGTTCCTGTATCGCTCAGAAGATTGTAGTAACAAAACTGGGAAATAGCTCGGCGCAACACAATGCAATATTCATGGGAATGTTGTTGGAGAGGATAGCTTTCTTCACTCCCAGCGAAGGCCATCACTCACGGTGCCTCCGCAATGAAACAATGAACGCCATCAGCAGGCGTCTCAGTAGCTGTTCTTCTGCATGGCATCCATGAACAGTGACAAAATGACGCAGCCCAAGTACCAGGTCTTCTGTATTGGGCGCCTGAAGGGCATCTGGCATGGGGATCTTCCTGTACAATGCTGGCATTGGTGCCGGGAGGGTGCGAAGCTTGGCAGGCGATGTTTGGAGTGGAAATGATGGAGAAGGCCGGAAGGAAGGGAGAGGGGGTGTAGATCCACAACGGAAATAAAAAAACAACACAGGAAAAAAAACATCGCCGAGGCAAAAGAGATCATTTGCGAGAAAAGGCAAGCAATTGTGAAATATGATACATAAACTAAAATAACTTGATAAACAATCTTTAAGAGACATTGTTTTGGCCTTCAAACAGGGTCAAGTTCTGAATAATGATCTCACTTTTTTTTCCTACAACAAATAACAACGGTAAGTTAAACGACATATGAACTAATTTCCGATTACGTTCATAGACGGAGAGAGGCGTAGGGATAAGAATTCCCACCATTTTAGCTTTATTCTTGAGTTTATGGAACCCATGTTGGCCATTCTAGGAACAGACATTCTATTAGAATCCTTCCTTGACTTTGTGACCTTCAGAAAGATAAGAACGCACGTCGGACCTACGTCGTTGTTCAGCTTCTACATCCATCAGTGCAGTCTTCTAAAACTGTCAGCATGCAATGCAGCACGCAATCCCTGGTGCCAGAAGACACGTCGTCTACATTGCCTGACCTTCACCCTGGGTTCTTCACCTTGGCGTTCGCTGTTTGCGAAGTGTGTCAGTGTTTTCGAATGGTGTGTGTGTGTGTGTGTGTGTGTGTGTGTGTGTGTGTGTGTGTGTGTGTGTGTGTGAGCAATATCCTGCATGTCTATGGGCTTGTTTCCATTTGTGAAGGATTCCTTGGCCTGACCTCATCTCCATCAAGGCAGGTCTGCCACTTAATGTCATGAATATGTATCTGCCACTTAATGTCATGAATATGTATCTGCCCCTTAATGTCATGAATATGCATCGGGACGAATTCGTCATGCCTCTCTGCTTTCGTTTCTGGGTATTGAAGGCACTGTATCCGGAAATATGTTTATCATTATCACCATCATCATCACCACCACCACCGCACATATCATCATCATCATCATCATCATCGTCGTCGACGTCGCCTTCTTCTTCTTCTTCTTCTTCTTCTTCTTCTTCTCTGTCTCTGTCTCTCACTCTCTCTCTCTTTCTGACTGTCATTCTACCTGTATATCTGTCTGTCTCTCTGTCTTCCTCTGTGTGTGTGTGTGTGTGTGTGTGTGTGTGTGAGAGAGAGAAAAGAGAGAGAGTATATATATATATATGTGTGTGTGTGTGTGTGTGTGAGAGAGTGAGTGAGAGAGTGAGGGTGAGTGAGGGGGTGAGTGAGGGGGTGAGTGAGGGGGTGAGTGAGGGGTGGGTGAGGGGTGGTGAGGGGGGGGGTGAGGGGGGGGTGAGGGGGGGGGTGAGGGGGGGGGGTGAGGGGGGGGGGGGTGAGGGGGGGGTGAGGGGGGGGGGTGAGGGGGGGGTGAGGGGGGGGGTGAGGGGGGGGGGTGGGTGAGGGGGGGGGGTGAGTGTGAGTGAGAGAAGGGACTTGCTACACCGAGCAAATTAACAAAATCTCAATAATAATTCTTTAATCAGGATTTAATGCATGGTTGCAACCAGGTTTTTATGATTATTGGGACTGAATCCAATACGTCTGTCATATATTCTGCTTATATGTGTACATGTGTTTGCCTCAGCACACGCTCGTGCGTTCGTGTGTATATGAGTGTATGCGCATCATTCCAGTGCTAGTGGCACCTTGTCGATATTTTTTTGTATATGTGCTTTGAATATCTCTCTCTCTCTCTCTCTCTCTCTCTCTCTCTCTCTCTCTCTCTCTCTCTCTCTCTCTCATTCATCTGTGTTTTCCGTTGGCCTACTCTTTTCATATGCAAATACCAAACGTCTAGAAATATGGACCTGCCTAGCCTACCCCTGGAAAAAAAGGGAAAAAAATAAAAAAAAAAACTTTCCAAGGAGGCGTGACAATGAAAATAACATAAGGATCTTTCAAGGCAAAAAACAACAAACAAACAAAGAAACAAACAAACAAAAAACAAAAAACAAAAAACCAGATTCTGCACCAAAGCAGTTTTTGACAGGGAAAACATCATAAGGATCTTTCAAGGCAAAACCATACAGATTCTGCACCAAAGCAGTTTTTGACACGGAAAAAAAAACATAAAGACCTTTCAAGGCAACAAAAAAAAAAGGAAGAAAAAAAAAACCCAACAACAGATTCTGCACCAAATAACATAAGGATCTTTCAAGGCAAAAAAATACAGATTCTGCACAAAAGCAGTTTTTGACAGGGAAAATAACATAAGGATCTTTCAAGGCAAGAAAATACAGATTCTGCACCAAATCAGTTTTTGACAGGGAAAATAACATAAGGACCTTTCAAGGCATAAAAACCACACAGATTCTGCACCAAAGCAGTTTTTGACACGGTAAAGAACATAAGGATCTTTCAAGGCAAAAAAAAAAACAAAACCCCAGATTCTGCACCAAAGCAGTTTTTGACTGTTTAAATAACGTAAGGATCTTTCAAGGCGAAACAATACAGATTCTGCTCCAAAGCAGTTTTTGACTGTTTAAATAACGTAAGGATCTGTCGAGGCGAAACAATACAGATTCTGCTCCAAAGCAGTTTTTGACAGGGAAAAGACCATAAGAATCTGTCAAGGCAAAACAATACAGATTCTGCTCCAAAGCAGTTTTTGACAAAAGAAATACATGTATAAAAACAGAATCGACAGTATTAATCATAACACAATACAAGTTCATGAAGATTTGACATCAAAGCGTGTCACTTCAAAATCATATCTACCGATGAAATACATGCCATGAAATACCTTATGCATGGTATTCAAATACATTAAAATTAGATACAGAAGAATGCTATCGATGATATAATCAAAACAATCATACAGAAATAAGAAAAGGAGCGGAAACGAACGAGTGAGAAGAAGAAGAAGAAGAAGAAGGAGAGGAGGAGGAGGAGAAGGAGAAGGAGAAAGGATAGTAGTAGGAAGAGAAATGCGCTCAAAATTCAGCAACACGTAGCACTGTTTTTCATTCAGAAAAGCCCAAGGTGCGATTTCAAAGGAAAGCCTCATTCCGTCAATAAGAATGTCAAATGGTCCATAGAAAATAATCCACACACACAAAAAACGAAAATAATCCACGCACAAAAATAACGGGTGGATAACGCAAAAGGATGTTGGCAAAAATGTTGAAATGTCCGCTTGTTGGTTTGCTGTTCCCCCCCCCCCCCCCCCACCCTACAAAAAAGAAAATTCCCAGAAGCTGGATGTTCTTCGTCTTTGAGGCCTGCTAAAGGTGAGTGGGCAATAATCAGTTTGCAAGACGATGAATCCACCCAACAAGGAATCTAGAAAACTTGTAAAGTCCGCAAACGATGCTTTCACGTTCAATGGTGGAGAATAGTTGTTAAGTGGGCACTAACTAACATCACGGGATGTAAAACGCTATCCATCTCCTGAAGGAGAACTTCTCTAACTATCCATCTCCTGAAGGAGAACTTCTCTAACTATCCATCTCCTGAAGGAGAACTCTAACTATCCATCTCCTGAAGGAGAACTTCTCTAACTATCCATCTCCTGAAGGAGAACTTCTCTAACTATCCATCTCCTGAAGGAGAACTTCTCTAACTATCCATCTCCTGAAGAACTTCTCTAACTATCCATCTCCTGAAGGAGAACTTCTCTAACTATCCATCTCCTGAAGGAGAACTTCTCTAACTATCCATCTCCTGAAGGAGAACTTCTCTAACTATCCATCTCCTGAAGAACTTCTCTAACTATCCATCTCCTGAAGAACTTCTCTAACTATCCATCTCCTGAAGGAGAACTTCTCTAACTATCCATCTCCTGAAGGAGAACTTCTCTAACTATCCATCTCCTGAAGGAGAACTTCTCTAACTATCCATCTCCTGAAGGAGAACTTCTCTAACTATCCATCTCCTGAAGGAGAACTTCTCTAACTATCCATCTCCTGAAGGAGAACTTCTCTAACTATCCATCTCCTGAAGGAGAACTTCTCTAACTATCCATCTCCTGAAGGAGAACTTCTCTAACAATCCATCTCCTGAAGGAGAACTTCTCTAACTATCCATCTCCTGAAGGAGAACTTCTCTAACTATCCATCTCCTGAAGGAGAACTTCTCTAACTATCCATCCCTGAAGGAGAACTTCTCTAACTATCCATCTCCTGAAGGAGAACTTTCTCTAACTATCCATCTCCTGAAGGAGAACTTCTCTAACTATCCATCTCCTGAAGGAGAACTTCTCTAACTATCCATCTCCTGAAGGAGAACTTCTCTAACTATCCATCTCCTGAAGGAGAACTTCTCTAACTATCCATCTCCGAAAGGAGAACTTCTCTAAGTCAAATTCCAAAGTGAGGTGACTGCAGGGGGAAATTTAAACAAAATTTTAAAGGTATTTGAAAAAACCCAACTCCGCCAGATAACATAGACAAACGAATCTTAAGGCCAAATACGACCGTTTTGGTCTCTAAGAACTTCTGGCAAGGTAAACAACACCCAGGACGGCGAAAATAAAGAACGAGCAGTCACTTATTAAGGCCATTTTGCGCCGAATTTTTGAAGATAAAGGATTGCTCGTTCTTCATTTTCGTTGTCCTGGGTGTTATTTACCTTGACTGAAGAAGACGTAAGCGATCGAAACGCGTCGTGTTTTGTTTTTAATTCGTTTTTCATGGCAGAGGTCTTTCAAATACCTTGTAAAACTTCTCCGAGTCCAGTAGAGCTGGCATCGGTGCGGATGACAGAATCCTGCCCTAAGTCAGGCAGCAGAGGGACATAAAGATCTGCTGAGTTCGCCGCAAAGCTTACTCACATTCGTCGCCCCAGGTAATGTTGTTTTTTTCCCCTTTCTTTTGGGAGGTGCAGGATAGGGTGGTGCAGGGCAAACAGGGCCAATGAGAGACGCTGAAACAGGGGCTTAAATAATGATATACCAAAAACAGTACAAACTTAAAAAGACGAGCGAGTGAACGCAAATGTCTTGAATTCGCGCGCGTGCGCGCGTGACTGTGTGTGTGCGCGCGTCCGCGCGCGCGTGTATGTGTGTGTTTGTGTGTGTGTATGTGTATGTGTGTGTGCACGTGTGCGTGTGTGTGCGAGCGCGCACGCGCGCGCACACGCGCGCGCGCGCGCGCGCGTGTGTGTGTGTGTGTGTGTGTCTTGTGTGTGTGTATGTGTGCTCGCGTGTGTGTGTGTGTGCGTGTGTGATTGCATGTGTGCGTTGTTTGTGATGATGAATGCGCGCGCGCGCGTTTGTGTGTGTGGTGTGTGTGTGTGTGTGTGTGTGTGTGAGCGCGCACGCGCGCCCGCGCGCCCCGCGTACGCGAGTGTGTGTGTATAAATGTGCACGTGTGTGTATGTATGTGTGTGTGGGGATGTAAGTGTGTGTGTGTGTGTGTGTGTGGTGTGTGTGTGTGTGTGTGTGTGAGAGAGAGAGAGAGAGAAGAGAGAGAGAGAGAGAGAGTGTGTGTGTGCGTGTCTGCATGTGTGTGCGTATGTGTTTGTGGCTCTCTCTCTCTCTCTCCTCTCTCTCTCTCTCTCTCTGGTGTGTGTGTGTGTGTGTGTGTGTGTATGTGTGTGCGTGCGTGCGTGTGCGCGCGCACGCGTGTGTGTGTTTGTGTGTGTTTGTGTGTTTGCGCGCACGCCTGTGTGTGAGTGTGTGCGCGCGCGTATGCGCCTTTGTGTGCGCGCGTGCTTGTGTGTGTGTGTGTGTGTGTGTGTGTGTGTGTGTACGAGTTGTGCATTTTCATTCCTAGATGGCAGAAAGTGGTCATAGCCGCGGGGAAATCACAATCTTGCTCTCTTTGTTTGTCCCTGTGCTATCACATGACAAAGGCATTGGCATGAACAACGGCTTATCTGATTGTTGTCTGGTCACAGCTATCACCAGTCAGATGGGCATAACAACCCACAGTCTGGACTCTGTCCCCGTTATATTGTCTGTGTGAGGGAAATGGATGAACAACAAAAAGGCCAAGAGAGAAAGAAGAAGAAAAAGTGGAAGAAGAAGAAGAAGAAGAAGTGGAAGAAGAAGAAAGAAGAAGAAGTGGAAGAAGAAGAAGAAGACGAAGAAGAAAGAAGAAGAAGAAGAAGAAGAAGTCAGAGAGAGAGAGAGAGAGAGAGAGAGAGAGAGAGAGAGAGAGAGAGAGAGAGAGAGAGAGAGAGAGAGAGAGAAATGATGGAGGGGTGGGGTGGTGGTAAGATAAAAAAAAAGAAAAAAAGAAAAAGAAAAACAATTGCTGTGGGGCATGGTTGAAGAATGTTATGCATTACCACCAGGCAACTGAAAGAAAAAAGTAAATGATACGTAGATGTGTATGAATCGAGCAACTGGAGGAATAAGAAAGAATGCACGAGGTAGAGAACCAAAAGAAACAGGAATAAATTGATCATACAGTGCCAAACCCAACCCAAACACCAACACACCCTCGGCCCAGTTCCGCAGGGAATGTCTGTCTGTCATGTCCTACAGCCGTATGTTTTTCGTGGAGAAAACCCAGTGGCTTATTGGTTGACTGCCGTCCAATCATACCGAGCGTTGTGAAACTCAGTGTCATTGGTGACGGATCCGACCAGACAGCCAACCAGACAGCTGCTGGGTTTATTGCCGAAGTTTTATTTGCCAGAGAGGACACTATGCTTCGGCCACTGTTCCCTAAAGTGTCCTAACATAGATGTTCGCCGACCAGGTTTCATTGATAACTGATCTCAGTGGGTCAGACCAGACAACCAACAGTGTAGCTCGCTTATTGGTCTCCTATGACAGTGAGCCACACGGGCCCAGTTAGCCCACATCCAGGGATCCAATTCAGACAATCTGTATTCTAAGGGAAAAAGACATGGCACAGATTGGAGCTGACGAAGACGCTTCATATTACACTGTTTCTGTCTCTTACCCTGAATTCCTGACCTCTTTCTCCTTTCATCCTTTCCCATCTCCCCCCCCCCCCCCCCCCCACCCCCCTATTAGCACCCTGTCTTTCTATCTCCCCTATTTACACCCTGACTTTCTCTCCCTATTCACACCCTGACTTTTTCTCCCTATTCACACCCTGTCTTTCTCTCTCCCCTATTCACACCCTGTCTTTCTCTCCCTATTCACACCCTGTCTTTCTCCCCTCCTATTCACACCCTGTCTTTCTCTCCCTCCTATTCACACCCTGTCTTTCTCTCCCTCCTATTCACACCCTGTCATTCTCTTCCTCCTATTCACACCCTGTCTTTCTCTTCCTCCTATTCACACCCTGTCTTTCTGTCCCTATTCACACCCTGTCTTTCTCTTCCTCCTATTCACACCCTGTCTTTCTGTCCCTATTCACACCCTGTCTTTCTCTCCCTCCTATTCACACCCTGTCTTTCTCTCCCTATTCACACCCTGTCTTTCTCTCCCTATTCACACCCTGTCATTCTCTCCCTCCTATTCACACCCTGTCTTTCTCTCCCTATTCACACCCTGTCTTTCTCTCCCTATTCACACCCTGTCTTTCTCTCCCTATTCACACCCTGTCTTTCTCTCCCTCCTATTCACACCCTGTCTTTCTCTCCCTCCTAGTCACACCCTGTCTTTCTCTCCCTATTCACACCCTGTCTATCTCTCCCTCCTATTCACACCCTGTCTTTCTCTCCCTCATATTCACACCCTGTCTTTCTCCCCCTATCACACCCTGTCTTTCCTCTCCCTCCTATTCACACCCTGTCTTTCTCTCCCTCCTATTCACACCCTGTCTTTCTTTCCCTCCTATTCACACCCTGTCTTTCTCTCCCTATTCACACCCTGTCTTTCTCTCCCCCATTCACAACCCTGTCGTTCTCTACCTATTCACACCCTGTCTTTCTGTCCCTCCTTTTCACACCCTGTCTTTCTCTCCCTATTCACACCCTGTCTTTCTCTCCCTCCTATTCACACCCTGTCTTTCTCTTCCTCCGATTCACACCCTGTATTTCTCTCCCTATTCACACCCTGTCTATCTCCCTATTCACACCCTGTCTTTCTCTTCCTCCTAGTCACACCCTGTCTTTCTCTCCCTATTCACACCCTGTCTATCTCTCCCTATTCACACCCTGTCTTTCTCTCCCTCCTTTTCACACCCGTCTTTCTCTCCCTATTCACACCTGTCTATCTCTCCCTATTCACACCCTGCCTTTCTCTCCCTCCTATTCACACCCTGTCTTTCTCTCCCTCCTATTCGGATCCTCGCTTTCGTTTTCTCTTTTTCATATGGTCTTCAGGAATGGCGAGATTTACTAACAATATAAATAGATTTACTCTCAATTCGTGCGTGTGTGTGTGTGTGTGTGTGTGTGTGTGTGTGTGTGTGTGTGTGTGTGTGTGTGTGTGTGTGTGTGTGTGTGTGTGTGCGTCTCTGTGTGTGTGTGTGTGTGTGTGTGTGTGTGTGTGTGTGTGTGTGTGTGTGTGTGTGTGTGTGTGTGAGTGTGTCGTGTGGGCGTCTGTGTCTGTGGTGTTTTTTCGCATGCAAATGTTTGTCAATGTCCGCGCATGTGAGTATGTACATGCAAACTTGCACACACATCTGCACGTTAACCCCACACACAGCAGACTGACAGCAGCAAATGTACGGCCATAGCTGTAATAATTTACGCTGTTGCAGTCACACAGTAATCATTTATGGGTCACAGCAGGCATAAACAATTAGGAGAGAGAACCTGCTAATGTGTCACAATAAGCACATCACTGACAAATAACAACACAATCAGAGCACGTGTCACAACATGCACATCATAGACAAATATGGAATCTATACAAACGCGGAATAGTGTTGGTCTCAAAGCTTAGAGAAATCATACAGTTGGGGCACCTCCTCTCTCTCTCTCTCTCTCTCTCTCCTCTTCTCTCCTCTCTCTCTCTCTCCTCTCTCTCTCTCCTCTCTCTCTTCTCTTCTCTCTCTCTCTCTTTTTCTCTACCTCTCACTCTCTCTCTCTCTCTCTCTCTCTCTCTCTCTTTTTCTCTACCTCTCACTCCTCTCTCTCTCTCTCCTCTCCTCTCTCTCTCTCTCTCTCTCTCTCTCTCTCTCTCTCTCTCTCTCTCTCTCGCTCTCTCTCTGGGTGTGTGAATGGCATCACGGCATTGCAACACGCAGGGTACAAAGGATCCAGACAGTGTTTTGACTGTGAAGTCAGTAAGAATCTCCCTGAAGTACCATGCAGTCCTCACACCTAAACTTCGGGACTAGGTGTAGGTGTTTCCCCCCGCGGACTTCTGTCTTTTTTGTCCAAGAAAGTGGAGAACAGTGTCACCATGCACCCCAAGACTTGGACACTTTAAATGGTGGCTGGCGGTGTAATGGTAAGATGTTTCCCTCACGTTTTCAGTCCGGGGGAGCTTACTACTTCAGTGTGGCGATGTGGAACGAAATCCGGGACCGCAAAAGAACGTCACCATCAGATCTGCTCCAAGTTCTACAGCTGGAGTGCCAGCATTGAGAAGGCAACAATTTTGTTGACTAGCAAGACATCAACTTTGCAGCCTGTTAACTTGCTTGCACTTACGGATGTAGTGCCCATGCTTGAGGATCTGAACAATGAAGTTGACAGTATCAAACTGACACCAAGGGCATCCCTGATGGGAGTTACCTGTATACAAGAAGAGATTCGGTCCCTGAAAGGAGAAGTGGCAGACCTTAGTTGTGAGAACAGAGATCTGGAGAGGATGCTGGATGTAGAGCACAAAGTTGGCGACCTGGAATTACGTTCCTAGTGAAACAACTTACTCGTCCACGGTCTTCCCCGTAAAGCAAGTGAGGTGAGAGGCATGCTAAATGTCGGCGACCTGTTGGTGAACAAAGTGGAGTTGACTGGTGATCTCCATCGCTTTGAAGGTAGATCCCACTCGACTATCGTCAGAAACAAAGAGAACATTCTAAAGGCTCAACGTAAATTGAAGGGCATCCATGCGTTTGCAGGCTGATAGATAATTAATCTAGCAAAGTGTGCTGTGAATAAGAAAGTAGGTTAGGTAAATTTCAAGCAGAAAGACTGATTTTTTAAGAAGAAAAATAACGTTAAGGAAAGAGACAGTGATGCCTTCCGCATAGCGAGAAGGGAATACAAAAATCTGATAAAGAAAAAAAGAAAAATGCAACTGTGTCGTTAGACAAACGTGTATGGTCAATGAAAAACCAAAGATAATTTTCGTAAACTGCGCAGAAGGTATGCTTTGAACGAAAAGAAAATGTTCAAAATAGACTGAGTCAGATTGCTGAAGCATGTTAAAGATTTACTTGAACTACAGTTTAAACAATGGAAGTAACGAAAGATTTGTTTGAAAATGACTATGATATCTACGAAGACTTGGTAAGCAATGCCAACTGTCAAATATCAAGAGAAAAGTGTTTTTTGCTGTAATGAAGTGAAAGAAAGAGAAGGCTGCTGGACCAGATGAAACCACTGGTGAATTGTTAAAGTATGCTGGGGGTCATGGTATTGAAATAAAGCTTTTCAATATATTATTTGATAAGGGTGTGCTCTCAGAAAACTGGACAAACACAATTGTTCACCTTTAAGGTTGCCATAAGTAGTCCAGACAGCTGTAGAGGCATTTCGCTATGTCATACTAAAAGTAAAAGTGTCGAAGTCAGAATTTGATGTGGAAGTTGTATCACAGATTGTGATAATTGCACTCTTGGAATAAAACAGGGAGACATTTTTGGACATGGGGCAATGTTTATGTTTGATTATTTTGATTTGTTATTTTGTTTCTGGCTGACGATGTGACTTTACTTTCTAAAACTGTCACAAAATGGAGGTTACTATAGATAAGAAGAAATTTGCTGGTATCAGGAACGGGTTGGTGGAGCATTTAGTCGCCAAAGGAAAACACGTTGAGCCTGTGTCGATGCAGTTAGGAATTTCTTTTTCTCTTGATCTCATTTCCTCTCATAGCCGGAGCAAGAAGGCGGTATCATGCATTTTACAAAAAATATTTAAGCTGAAATGTAATTCGCTGTCTTCTTTTTTTTAAAAGCTATTTGACATACAGCTTCACTTTATTGATCAAGGTAGTGCAGAGTTATATGGACGTTACAATGCAGCACCCATTACATAGAGGTGGAATCATCTGCTATTAAAAGATTTTCAGGGTAGAAGTCAAGTCAAGTCAAGTCAAGTCAAGTCAAGTCAAGTATACTTTATTATCTCAAAAAGAGAAATTATTTTCAGGTGCAACACCATTATTACAAACATATTACATAAAAACATATCACAGAACACGAAAAGACAGGATTTCATTAAGAGGCCTACGAACAATAAAACACATTTAGATCACCATGGATAAGATATTTACATACTTTTAAACAGGGTCCTTAAAGAGCCTTTTAAAAGCAGGATCCCAGCATTATAAATGTTACAAATCATATGCATTTTAAGAACCCCCCCCCCCCCCCCCAACACACAACTACATATGCAAATATACATGCATGATACATGCGCGAATCTGCAACAGAACATACACACACATGTGCGCGCACGCACACACAAACACACACACACATCTGCACACAAGAAAGCACACACACACACACACATAGATGTACATATGCACACACACACACACACACACACACACACACACACACACACACACACATATACATACATAATTATACTGTTCAACTGCTCACAGTAAGAGAAATGTACAGAATCTACACAATTAAGAATTCAACAGATGGACTGACTGCGGAAGGAAAGATTTTTGAGCTCGTGTTTTAAACTTGAAGGTTCTAAATCTGCGTCCTGAAGGCAAAAGATCATAGTGTTGAGCTAAAACATGGCTGTCATCATTCGCAATCTGCCGTCCCTTTCTCTTCACTCGCTCCTCATACAGATCTTGCAAACTTCTTTGTCTTTCACCCACAACTTTACTGCAAACATTCACAATATCACTCAGCTTATGCTTATTCCTTACATTCAAACTTCCATACCAACACATGAAAGATCCAGTGAGAACCGATTCAATGCAGCACCGATAGTAAGTTTTAAGAACATTTGTGGAAACACCAATATTTCTCAATTTTTGCAAACAGAAGACTCTGGACTGACATTTTTTAAAGACTGATTGAACGTTACCATCAAAAGAAAGCTTGTTATCCAAAACTGTACCCAGGTAGCGGTATTCATTCACCCGTTCGACAGTTTGGTCACCAATAACAAGCTGGGGTATTGCAGTGGGGGTTTTACGAAAATCAATAAGCATTTCTTTTGTTTTGACAACATTAAGGTCTAAATAATTTCTATTACACCAAGATGCAAACCTTTCAACTTCACTAAAATAAATAGAATCTGAGTTGGATAGATCTTCGATAGCAGAATCATCAGAATACTTTATGACAGGTGTTGTTTCAGTGCCAGTGCAGTCGTTTGTGTACAGAGTAAAGAGGACCGGAGATAGCACTGTGCCTTGTGGGGCACCAATACAAGTAGAACGTTCTGAGGAAGTTGCAGAAAGGAA
>CM031597.1:4564885-4572385 GCA_018398815.1 Conus ventricosus
AGACAGACAGACAGAGAGTGACAGAGGGAGAGTTAGAGAGAGAGGGGGGTAAAGAGGCAGAGACAGGCAGATAGACAGACTGACAGAGACAGACAGATAAACAGAAAGAGAGAGACAGACAGACAGACAGAGAGACAGACAATCAGACAGACAGACAAACAGTTAGAGAAACAGAGCAAAGGGGCAGAGAGAGCGAGAGAAAGAGAAAGAGACAGACAGAAAGACAGACAGACACGAGACAGACATAGAGACAGAGTCAGACAGACAGACAGACAGACAGACAGACAGACAGACAGACAGACAGACAGACAGACAGACAGACAGACAGAGGGAGAGAGAGAGAGAGAGAGAGAGAGAGAGAGAGAGAGAGAGAGAGAGAGAGAGAGAGAGAGAGGTGGGGGGGGGGTGGTAACGCTAGAATTCCAGCCGCAAAGAGAAGGCAGGAAACAGAGAATAAAAGATGGCGAAGAAAGACAGAAGAAAAAAAAACAAAAATTGAGGTAATACCAGCATTTCAGCCTATTCATCCAAGGGGGTCCCACTAGCTTATACCTACAAACCTATCAACTGTTATTTTATATATCACTCCAAACCACCCCAACGCATTTTGCGAAACCCTTTTCTCTTTCCCTCCCTCTTCATAACACAATGCCCATGTTGGCTCTCTCTCTCTCCCCCCTTAGGAAAACAAGAGCTGGATCTTAGCTCAGCGTGTGACCACAGTGTTTCCAGGGAGCCCAAAGGACAGCCCGTTGTGACGGCTAATCCTATTGGTGAGGTCCTGAACCTGGATAACCAGTCAGACGGTCTGTACAATAGACAGCACGGCAGAGGGTAGGAGAAGGGCAACCCTTGTGGTTTGAATCTGTGGTTGTTCTTTTTCTCTTTCAAAATCTTGCAGATGTGTCTATAAACGCGCCCCCTCGGCCGTTCTCTGATTCTGTTCTTTCTGCATCTTTGCCCATTTTATCTCGGTCTGTCTTCCCCCACCCTCTCCCCCTTCTCTTACATCTCACATCTTTTGTCTGTCTGTCTGTCCATTTTTTTTGTCTGTTGATTTGTCTGTCTGTCTGTGTCTGTCTGTCTGTTTCACACACACACACACACACACACACACACACACACACACACACACACACACACACACCACGCACGCACGCACGCACGCACGCACGCACGCACGCACGCACGCACGCACGCACGCACGCACGCACGCACGCACGCTCGCACGCACGCACGCACGCACGCACGCACGCACGCACGCACGCACGCACGCACGCACGCACGCACGCACACACACACACACACACACACACACACACACACACACACACACACACACACGCACAAGCAAACAAAGTTGGGGCCAGGAAACAAAAGTTTAATACATCTTTTTTCTGCTTTAGTTAGATCCAAATTGTCATATGCACAAGAGGTCTTTTTTAGTGCTCCTAAGTACTTATTAAAAAAGCTTCAGTGTGTAGACTCTAAGGCATTCAGATTAGCCCTTGGTGTTCCATTTCATGCTTCAGCTCTAGGAACATACCATGTAGCTGGTGTCTTACCTCTTGATGACCATCGTGAACTAGCCTGCGCTAAGTACATTCTTCGCTGCTCAACTATTCAAAGTGCTAACCAAACGGAACTGGATATGAGGTCTGGTGTAGACTTTCCTAAACGTGCTAAAAACATTCGAGCCACTAAAACGATACTCACATGTTCTTCTCACTTGTTGACAAATTCAGGTGTCAATCATAAAAAGCTTGCTGTGCGTTTTCCCATAAGTCCCGTACCAAACTGGAGCTCTTCAAACCAAAAATTTGATTATAACTATACTACTATATCTAAAACTGATAACATTAATATTCTAGCTTGCGAAACAAAATCACATACCAATGATTGTTATCGTCACTTCGTAAACGTCTATACTGATGGGTCTCTATTAAACAATAATGCTGATTGTGGCTTTGTCATTCCATTTTAAAAAATTGAGAAGTCCTTTCATCTTGGGGCAAATCTGTCTATTTTTACAGCCGAACTAATAGCAATATTAACGGCCGTAGAGTACATATATGATTTATCATTTGACTTTTATGGTATTCTCTTCTGTGTAGATTCTAAGTCAGTTCTTCAAGCTTTAGAATCTACAAATTAAAAAAATCGTGCTGAAATCATATCAGAAATTAAACTACTTATTCACTGCCTTATGTCAAGAGGTATAACAGTTAATTTGTGTTTGGTTCCTTCCCATTGCTTCATATCCGGAAATGAATGGGCTGACAGGATTGCTCGAGCAGGTGCAAACAATTCTGACAATACGGCTACTATTCATACATATTCCCTTGAGCTTACATGAAGGATATTCTCTCTTACAAAGAGCATCTTTTGAAAAATTTGAGGAATATTACAAAGAAAGTGTTCTCCCCCGAATACACAAACCCGATTCTTCTATACTTTGTTGTACGAACTCTCGAGCAATTCATCTTTTAAAAAGGGCTTTCTCAGTAATTCCAGTAAACCGTAATACAAACATAGGCTTACATCCAAGACACAGTAAACAACTTCTCTCCTATTATTTTGGTTAAAAATAAATGCATTCAGAACAAAACATGTCAAGAATATTCGATGTGCTTGCGGCGCCCTTGATAATTGTACAACACACGTTCTATACTTTTGCCCCTACTTTGATTCGATTTGTCAGAATTTAGAAAGGATGCTTCAAAGTGCATATTCCAGGATACCATGTCTCTCTTCAATTTTGTACGAATTCCTATGTTACGCCCAGTTGGCTCAATCCTGTAATTGCTGTTTCATGATCTTATTTTGTACAGCTGTTTTTTTTACTTTTGATTTTTTTTTTTTAACAGTTTAATTGTTACATAGAGTTTCTCCTCATCACACATACACGCACACACGCACACGCACGCACACGCACGCACGCGGGCGCGCACTCACGTACGCACACTGCACGCACATACTCAAACACACACACACACACACACACACACACACACACACACACACACACACACACACACACACACACACACACACACACACACACGCACGCACACACACACACACACACACACACACACCACACACACACGCGCGCGCGCGCGCACACACACACACACACACACACACACACACACACACACACACACACACACACACACACACACACACACACACACACACACACGCACACGTATGTGGACTAAAGTCACACCTACATTACTTTTGACTTACTTTGCATGAACAGGGGAAGTGGAATTTTCCAAACTGACTCCATTCCCTTGCTATTTTGGAAGAGGTTGTCAACATCTAGTAATGTCCACTTTTCAACAATAAAACCCCTCATTCTAGAAGTGCTGTTTTGCGGATAAAAGTTGCACAGATTCCCTTTGCGGCTGCTCGTTTTCACTTGGATTCGCTGCCCCGACCTGACAACTGGTAAGAACCCTGTGTGATTCATGGACACAAGCCCTGACTGGGATACGAATAGATAGTTACACGAATGCGCGCGCCCACACAGACATACAGACAGACAGGCAGCTACTGCTATCCATATTTTTTTTCAGCACCAACTCATTAGAAGTGTGTGTGTGTGTGTGTGTGTGTGTGTGTGTGTGTGTGTGTGTGTGTGTGTGTGTGTGTGTGTGTGTGTGTGTGTGTGTGTCTGTGTCTGTGTGTTTGTCTATGTCTGTGTCTGTCTGTGTGTCAGAGAGAGAGAGAGAGAGAGAGAGAGAGAGAGAGAGAGAGGAGAGAGAGAGAGAGAGAGAGAGGAGAGATTTACAACTCTGAAATACCAGCGGCAAAGAGGAGGACATGGAACAGGGGATAAAAATCATGAATGAAGACAGACAAAGAAAAGAGAACAGTGGAGGTAATACAGCTCTTTAGCCAATGCCACGAGGAGCTCCCACTAGTTTATGCCATGGAATGGCAGCCTGCAAACCTATTAACTGATATTCCATAAATCACTCCATCCCGACCCAGCTACTTCCCCAAAATCCCCTTTCCCCCTTCCCCCCCTCTTCGTGTCGACCCTCTTCCCCACAGGAAAGTAAAAGCTGGGTCAGGCGTAGCTCAGCGTGTGATCACAGCGTTTACAGGAAGCCCAAAGGACAGCCCGTTGTGCCGGCTAATCCTATTGGTGAGGTCCTGGGCCTGGATAACCAGTTAGACGGGCTGTACGACAGACAGCACGGCAGAGGGCAAGAGAAGGTCAACCTTAGTGAGTAATTCTGTGGTTGTTCTTTTTTTTTATTTTAATCTCTCAGATGTGTTAATGGACGTGTCCCCTTAGTCTCTCTCTGAATAAGTTCTTTCTCTCTTTGCCTGTTTTATCTCTTTCTTTCTCCCGCCCCTCCCTCTTTGTTTCCATCTCCTGATTTATCTGTCTGTCTGTCTGTTGGCCTGTCTGTCTGTCTGGCTGTATGGCTGTCATTTTGTCTTCCAGTCTGTCTGTCTGTCTCTGTGTCTGTGTTTGTCTGGCTGTCTGGGTGTCTGTCTGTCTGTCTGTCTGTCTGTGTCTGTCTGTATGTCTGTCTGTCTGTCTGTCTGTCTGTCTGTCTCTCCTCTCTCTCTCCTCACTCTCTCTCTCTCTCTCTCTCTCTCTCTCTTCTCTCTCTCTCTTCTGCACAATAATTGCATTGGAGTATACACAACTTGTGAAAATGGAATTACCAAAATGATACCACAGAATACAATACAAATTTTAAAAAAGGTATGGTCTTAACGTCAATTTAAAGAAAGAAAATCACCACCAATGTAAGCCTCTCACTAAAATCTTGATTAAATAGGTCAGACAACACTGTCTTCTGTGCAATATAGTTTACGAAATATAACACAGCAATCATACATTTATCATGTGTATGAAGAATTGGCTCGATATGTGCTTTTCCTATAAACGTAAAAAAATCTGTTGAGTTTAATATCCGGTATTTTTTTAAAAACTCATTTACCTTTCTTATATTAACTACACATCTACAGTTTAGGATGATGTGAATTAAAATCACATTAAAGAATTAATTCTATGTGTAGGTAGGCAAATAAACTTATTTTACCTGACAAGACACATTTAGAAACATACCCAAGGGAAAACGACACAAAATGGAAATATTATCACTACGCAGACAAGTAGCCTATAGCAAAATGTGTTCATGGTTAGTCAATCAAACATAAGATCCTCGTCTCTTGGTAGGTTGAAGTGGAAACTAAACATAATGATTGCAATAACTGTTTTACACTAGACGCACATTGATTTTTTAAAGGCTGGCTCTGTGTTTCTGAACAGTGTGTCTGGAACTTCCTTACAGTGTCAGCCAGGGCATGTTAGCCATTGCAGACTTTACTGTCCGCCATACAACAGCTAGAATAAATGCCACGGTCTTTGTGACTACGTTCGTAGATGTGCAAATACGCAACAACCTCTCTCTTTGTCTCCGTCTCTGTCTCTGTCTCTGTCTCTCTCTCTCTCTCTCTCCTCTCTCTCTCTCTCCTCTCTCTCTCTCTCTCTCTCTCCGTTACAATACGATTACACCATTTGCTTTATTGGCAATGGTTTACCTCCCTTGGTTCAATTTACGTTATACGTTTATACTCTTGCCTCTGTGCCCTGTGTTTGCTGATACCAAGCACGTAACTAAGACTGCGTGGGTTCTTATTATTACCATAATTATTCACATTGTATATCGTTATTATTATTACTACCATTATTATTATCATCATCATTATCATTAGTAGTAGTGTCATTATTATATCATGATTATCATTATTTTCACTATTATGATTATTATTAACATTATTATTATCCTTATTATTTTATTTTATTTTATGTCTTTCTTTGGTTGTTATAATTATCATCATTATCATCATCATTGTGTGTGAGTGCGCGCACGGGCATGTGTGTATATGTGTGTGTGTGTGTGTGTTGGATTCTCGGTCAATATCTCTCCTCAGCGCTGACCGAATTTGTGAAAAGGTGCGTCGTATACGCGTTCAATGAGGCCCTGATTTTGACACTAGTACACACAACATTGTGGTTGATGAGACTGACCTCTTTCGTCATCTGATCGTGCGGCGAGGTGAGGTTTGTGTGGGCCACGGGATCTGCTGGACATCTCGTTCATGACAGTTGTTTATTTCTTCTTCTTCTGAAAATATTTTCTTCTTCTTCTTCTTCTTCTTCTCTCTCCCACTCTCTTACACACACACTCTCCCTCTCTCTCTCTCTCTCTCTCTCTCTCTCTGTATCTCTCTCTCCTCAGGAATGCATTCATTGTGTTTCCAAACGTTTGCAAAAGTTATCCTTAGTGATTTTTCTTGATATGAATGTACGTGAGAAACATTCAGAGAAATGGTGGCATCAGCAGCAACAGAAGCACTTTCAGCAGCAAAGACTTGCACATGCATTTCACCGCTGTTATTCTTATATGATCCTTTCTGATTTTTAATTAATCGTAGCCTTTAGTTGTCTGCCCAATTTGTGTTCACTACAGGCATCTGAAATAGGTCTGTGTACTTGCGTGTCGTATCTGAACGTCCCTCTTGTTAATTCAGGTATTTGACAAAGCTAATACGACGACATCAAAAGGAAAACAAGAAGAAGAAAGAAACGTGGACCGACGCTCATATGTTGACAGCAGGCCGTCCTTCCACTATTTCTGTCATGATGGACGTTTTCACTTACAACAGCAAAGCGGAAAGGAGCGACATCATCTCCACTACGCTCAGAGGATTGCAGCGGTAGAAGTGCTGGCCATTTTCTGTAAATTCTCCAGACCTCTTAAGTCTCGTAATATGGTCCCCAGTGCTATAAACATCATGAATTGAACCGATCATGATATGAGGCCGGGATACAAGTCCATCCATTCTTAAACCGCAATCTCCACTGATAACGCCAAGCTACTACGCATGTCAATACACCTTCAAACGTGCGATCAATACATGTAACATGACGCCTAAACGAAAGTCATTACCGGCGCATGCGCAGTCTGGCGTGCGTGACTGGCTGTGACAGTGCTGCATTGGTTTCCCATCTGGAGGCAAGGAGAAAGCTCTTCAGTGTGGCCATTTGTCACACTCTGACCAGACGGTAATCCAGTCTGGGGATGCGGGCAGACGGAGAGCTGGAGTGGAGGGAGTGACGAATGGCTTCCCCTCCTGGCGATTAGCGCCACACACTTTCTGCTGCAGCGAGAATTCGGTTGGTTGGATTGACTGTTGGATTGTCGGCTGGATTGACTGCTGGATTGACTGTTGGATTGACTGCTGGATTGTCGGCTGGACTGACTGCTAGACTGTTAGTTGGATTGGACTGCTTTCTTGATTTTCAGGTCAGAGTGGACTGTCTGGTGACATTTCTGAAGGCCTGGATCGTCCACTGAATTGTCAAGCTGCAGTGGAGTGTTTGGTTGGTTTTTCCTTGGACTGGATTGTCTGCTATATTGTCAGGCTGGAGTGGATTGTTTGATGGATTGAAAGGTGGATTGG
>CM031597.1:4579885-4584885 GCA_018398815.1 Conus ventricosus
CCCCCCCCCCCCCCCCCCCCATTCCTCTTCGTGTCGACCCTCTTCCCCACAGGAAAGTAAAAGCTGGGTCAGAAGTAGCTCAGCGTGTGATCATAGCGTTTACAGGAAGCCCAAAGGACAGCCCATTGTGACGGTTAATCCTATTGGTGAGGTCCTGGGCCTGGATAGCCAGTCAGACGGGCTGTACGACAGACAACACTGCAGAGGGCAAGATCAGGTCAACTGTAGTGGTTAAATCTGTGTTTTCCTTTTTTCTTTCAAATTTCCCAGGCGTGTTTCTGGACGTGCCCCCTTAGTCTCTCTCTTTCTGATCACGTACGTTCTGTCTTTGTCTCCATCTGTCTTCCCCCATACCCTCCTGCTTATTTTACAGCTCACATCGTTTGTCTGTTTACCCACCGGTCTGTCTGTCTGTCTGTCTTCTTCTCTCTCTCTCTCTCTCTCTCTCTCTCTCTCTCTCTCTCTCTCTCCTCTCTCCCCTCTCTCTCTCTGTCTCCACCCAGATGACAACAACGTACGGTCTTAACATCAATTTAAAGGAAAACACAAACAACGTGATCTTCTCTCTTAAATCTTGATCAAGCAGCGTAGTCAACATTGTCTCCTGTGCCCTATTATTTACACAATATAACATGGCAATCTCTCTCTCTCTCTCTCTCTCTCTCTCTCTCTCTCTCACACACACACACACACACACACACACACACACACACACACACACACACACACACACACACACACACACACACACACACACACACAACAACCTTGAACATTATGTCGAGTTTAATATTTGGAATTTCTTTTTAAACACACTCACCTTCCTTACATTTAACTACGCATCTACAGTCTGGGATGATGTGAACGAAAATCACATTTAAGAATTAAATCTATGCCTAGACGGGCAAACATTTTAAATTTTCCCCTTCAGTACACATTTACAAACAAACTCAATGGAAAACACACAAAAAATTGAAAAGATTTCCACAGCACAAACAACTAGCCTACAACAAAATGTGTTTATGGTTAAAGACCATTAAGATTTTGATCGTCCTGTCTTGCTAGCTTTCAGTGGAAACAAAACGCAATAATTCCAATAACTATAAAAAAAAAATTATGAGTTACGATGAACACGCACTGATTTGTTTAATTCTGGCTTTAAGCGTCCGACCAGTGTGCCTGGAACCCTCTCACAGCGTTTGTCAAGGCATGTCAGCCATTGCAGTTCTTAGTTTCTGTCACACAATAAAGCCAGAATGAATGCCAAAGTTTTGGTGACTACGTTCCTAGATACGCAGATACGCACTCCTCTCTCTCTCTCTCTCTCTCTCTCTCTCTCTCTCTCTCTCTCTCCTCTCTCTCTCTCCATTTACCCCAAACCTACCCCTTGGCCTTTTCCTTCCCCGTTTCCTTCCCCTTGTTCGTTATGTTCACGCGTTTTTCTATTTGCATTCGTTTGTCAATGATATGGACAATAGCTAACATTTGTTTTGAACTGTACAAGATCTTGTTATACTTTGTTCTTTTTATATGTGTATTTGCATTAATTTGATCTTTAAATGCATTAATTTGATCTTTAAATGCATTAATTTGATCTTTACATTTTTTTTTCTTTTTGCCCTAGGGCTGGGTGGAAAAAAGCATTTGTATTGCTTATCTCATTACCCTGGTAAAATAAAATTTCGTTCGTTCTTTCGTTCGTTCGTTCGTTCTCTCTCTCTCTCTGTCAAATTGTGTTTTGACCATTTACTTCATTTGCCATGGTTATGCCCCGAGTTTGCTGATAATGTGTACGTCACTAAGACTGCGTGGGTTCTTCTTCTTCTTCTTGTCGCCATCATCATCATCATCATCATCATCATCATCATCATCATCATCATCATCATCATTTTTCTTATTATCAATATGATGATGATGATGATGATGATGATGATGATGATGATGATGATGATGACGACGATGATGATGGTTACTATTATTGTTATTATTATCATTATTATTATGTTATCATTATTGTTGTTTTTGTTGTTGTTGTTGTTATTGTGGTGCTTCTGTATGTGCGTACGTGCGTGCGTGCAGGTGTGAATCTCGGTCAGTGTCTCTCTTCTGCGCGTGACCGAATTTGTGAAAAGGTGCGTCGTATACACGTTCAATGAGGCCCTGATTTTGACACTAGTGTACACAACATTGTGGTTGATGAGACTGACCTCTTTCTTCATCTGATCGTGCGGCCCTGTGAGGTCTGTGTATTACCAGATCTGCTGGACATGTCGGGCATCAGGGTTATCATTTCTTTTTTGTCTTCTTCGTCTGTCTGTTTGTTTGTCTGTCTGTCTGACTCTCTCTCTCTCTCTCTCTCTCTCTCTCTCTCTCTCTCTCTCTCTCTCTCTCTCTCTCTCTCTCTCTCTCTCTCTCTCTCTCCTCAGGAATGCATTCATTGTGTTTCCAAAAGTTTCCAAAGGGTACCCTTAGTGATTTTTCTTGATATGGATGTATGTGTGTAAGCATAAATGCATGCATGTATGTATGTATGTGGTGTGTGCATGTACATAATGTATATATGCATTCATGTATGTATGCATGCATGTATATATGTATGTATGTATGCATGTATGTATGTATGTATATATTTATGTATGGTTGTATGTTCATATGTGTGTATGTATGTATGTGTGTATGTTTGTATGTATGTATAGATGTATGTGCGTAGGTACTTATATATGTATGCATGCATATGCATGAATGCTTTAATGTATGCTTGTTAATAATTCGAAAATTTCCCACTGCAATGATTGTGTGTGAGTGGCCGCATGCACCTGAAACCTAATGTCAGGCATTTTTCAAATGAGCAACATTCAAAGTACTGGTAGCATTGGCAGCAATGGCAGCACTTTGAGCAGCAAGGACTTTCGCATGTATATTAATGCTCTTATGTTTGTGTGATCTTTTACATTAGAAGTGCACCTAATAGTCATCTGCCTGATTTGATTTTACTACAGGCCTCTGAAAGAAGTTATTTCTGCGTGTTGGCGTGTCTGAATGTCAAACTTCAATTTATTCATGTCTTCTGTAAAGTGATATGATAACCTTTGAAGGAAAATAGCAACAACAAATGTGGAAATCCCACTCATGTGTGTTGACTTGCCAGTCGCCTGTCATCTGTGTCTGTGATGGAGGACGTACTGGCGATGGCAAAGTGAACAGGTGCAGCGTTATCTCTACTACCCCCATAACAGCAGTAATGGCAGTGCTGACCTTGTTCTGTTACCCCCATAACAGCAGTAATAATAATAATAATAATAATAATGAATACTTATATAGCGCCTATTCTCGGCTAGAGGCCAAGCTCTAAGCGCTTTACAATCAACACTCGTTTACACAACGGGCTGCCTACCTGGGTAGTGCCGACTGAAGAGCTGCCAGCTGGCGCTTCATTCAGTCGTTTCCCGTGTCATCCATTCAGTATCGTTCAATATCGAGCACTCATTTTCCTTACTTCCTTCATTCTTTCCATTTCTCACGCAGGGTGCATGCTATGTGTAACGTGTCATCCATACCAATGGCCAAACTGGCCTACTCTTCCGAAAGTTGGTGATGGGATTTTACGTGTGTGCAAGATGTTATGCATGCGTTCACACATGGAACCTCGGTTCATAGTCTCATTCGAAGGACTGTATGGGAAATGGAGTCAGAACCAATGTTAACTCTGAGGGAAAAATCCCCCTGTACCAAAACGCCCTGGCGGAGGTTCGAACCCGCAACCCCAGGATCACCAAGATTACGAGTCAGGCGCTCTACCAACTGAGCTATTCCAGCTCCCCCAGTAATGGCAGTGCTGACCTTGTTCTGTTCTCTTCTACCCCATAACAGCAGTAATGGCAGTGCTGACCTTGTTCTGTTAATACTAGAGTCCAGTTAAGTGTCGTAATACGGTTCCCTGTTTTCGGCTGGCCTATAAACATCATGAATTGGACCAATCGTGATACGAGTCCGAGGTAACCTTACAAGTTCATCCATTCTTAAACCGCAATCTCCACTGATAACGCCACGCTACTATACATGTCAATACACCTCCCAACGTGCGATCACTACTTGTAACATGACGCCTAAACGAAAGTCATTACCGGCGCATGCGCAGTCTGGCGTGCGTGACTGGCTGTGACAGTGCTGCATTGGTTTCCCATCTGGAGGCAAGGAGAAAGCTCTCCAGTGTGGCCATTCGTCACACTCTGACCAGACGGTAATCCAGTCTGGGGATGCGGGCAGACGGAGAGCTGGAGTAGAGGGAGTGACGAATGGCTTCCCCTCCTGGCGATTAGCGCCACACACTTTCCGCTGCAGCGAGAATTCGGTTGGTTGGATTGACTGCTGGATTGGACTGCTTGCTAGATTGTCAGGTGAGAGGACTGTCCAATGGATTTTCTGAAGGCCTGGATTGTCTACTAAATTGTCAAGCTGGAGTGGATTGTTGGATAGATTGTTTGTAGGCCTGAATAGCCTTCTAAATTGTCCAGCTGGAGTGAATTGTTTGATGGTTTGTCAGCTGGACTGGATCATCTGCTAGATTGTCAGGCCGGAATGGATTGTCTGATGGATTGTTTGTTGGACTGGATTCTCTGACAGATTGTCAGTCTTATGGTTTGTAACCTAGGTGGGACTATCAACTAGATCGTCAGCTTGGGATGGACTGTATGTCAGGACACAAACACTGTCAGGACACAAACACTGTTATGACGCAAACACTGTAATGACACAAACACTGTCATGACGCAAACACTGTAATGACACAAACACTGTCATGACGCAAACACTAAAGCTAGGAATGGTTTTAAGATGTGGTCATGAATTCTGTTTTGACATTTATGTTCAATTCATTGTCAGTAACTTGTACACGAATCATGTTTATCATTAAAAAAAACATCGTTCTTTTCTGTATTTATCCAATTACATATTTTTTGCTGATGTATTCATTTTATCTCTGTAATATCCTAAATTCGAAC
>CM031597.1:4592385-4607385 GCA_018398815.1 Conus ventricosus
CTGCCGGTGGAATGTCTGGTGCTGCTCAGAAGTATTCTGCCGACGTCTTTAGCTGTTCTTTCGTGTTGTGAGGGCGTATCCTGTTTGTCCTCTACTGGACATGGAAAACGACATTTTGAAATTTTGACATTTGTTTGGTAACAGATGTGCAAACATAACAGGCTACATGACTCAAACATTAGAAAACATTTCTGAAATTGAATGTTTGATGCTGTGTTTCCGTACCGTGAATAAAAGACTTATATATATATGTCATGTGCTGACGAAGGCAAATAAAGCCGAAAATTTCATTTATAACCACGACAGCTTGTTTGTTGTTGTGTCTTTTTTCTTTTGGATATATATATATATATTATATATATATATATATATATATATATATATGGAGTAAAATAACAAACACAGAAGTAAACAGTTTCATTTTAAAAAGTAAAATAAAATTTTCGCTTAAAAGCTTCTTCAGTACTGGCCACGTTTTTACCCCAGAAGTATATTTGGGAGGAGTGGTGACCAGCAAATCATTTGAACTGATCATTGAAGACTATATATATATATACCCTGAGGAGAGCGTTTTAGCTTGAAACAAGTTTGTAGGTTTTTAATTTTTCCATTTTAAAATCCTATTTTAAACCTGTATGTCGCTCCCTACATGGTCGAGCACTTTTAACGTTCCGAGTGGCTTTTTAACTCAGATTATATATATATATATTATATATATATATATATTATATATATATATATATATAATATATATATATATATATAAAGTCAGAGTTTAAAAAGCCACTCAGAACGTTAAAAGTGCTCAACCATGTAGGGAGCGATTATACCAGTTTAAAATGGGATTTTAAAATGGGAATTTTTCCATTTTCCATTTTAAAATCCCATTTTAAACTGGTATATATATATATATTTTTTAAAATTTATTTATTTATTTTTTTAAAGTTCAAATCTTTGCCAAGTCATTACTATAACGACTGAAGAATTGTTAACCTGCACTTGTTTCCCCCCACTACTTAATTGTTCAGCATTCTATTGTTTGGTCAATCAGTGGGAGATTGCATCTCTTAGGAGATCCAAGTAAAGGTTGTTCTGTACAATTCTTAGCCACTCACAATGCTTGGGTTATTGAACAGCAGAGCTGACCACTCAGACTGTTCCATATCTTTTTATCTCCCTTGCATCCTTGAATGGATCCTCAAGCATAGGCTCAAAGATTGTCCCCTATATTTTATATTGTTTGAATAATGCTTTTAGTTTTTCAGCAACTTTTTCATCTCCACACTTGTGTTTTGTTCCATTTACTACCCTTCGCTGGCTGCTTTGAGGTGCTGTTGGATTCTTTTTTGAACCCTTGGTGGTGAGGACACCACAGAATTATGGACTGTGGTGTGTCTCTATTTGACACAAAGAGCACTGACACAATCAGCGTGTCTCCCTGATGAGTCCGATCCAGTGGACGAAAGGCCTAGCAGCAGGCAATACAAATAAATGTGCTTTCAAGAGGGGTTACGATGATTCCCTCAGGCAGCTAGTGAAGGGCTTCTCATATTTATAATATATTCCACCCATTTTCTTCATCTTCAAATTTTTTTTTTTTTAAGTTCAAATCTTTGCCAAGTCATTACTATAACGACTGAAGAATTGTTAACCTGCACTTGTTTTCCCCCACTACTTAATTGTTCAGCATTCTATATATATATATATATATATATATAATATATATATATTCAGTATGTGCTTGTGTGGGTGAATGGGGAAAAAATAAAATAAATGCTTCTCAAAATGAGGCTTCAGAAAGCTTATAGTCTCCAAGGGGGAGAAAACCCACTGAAGGCTCATTTTGAGAAGCATTTATTTTATTTTTCCCCATTCACCCACACAAGCAGAATAATCGGCCACTGCAGATATGAATGCTTATCTCCCCTATCTCTTGAATCTAAGACATAAGATTAAGCTTTGTTTATAATTCAATATTTCTTGCAGTCATTGCAACACCAAGCTGCTCTGTAAGTTGCTGGAATGGTGTTCGGTACTTATCCTTGGAATTTGTTACTTTATTGTATTTTAGTCCCTTGCGGATTCATTCCAGGAACTAGCCCTCAGCACTTGTGTCCTAAGAGGCTATCTTTTTATATTTTCTACTTTTCACAAGAAAATGTAGCTTGTTTGCTCTTTCGTGATTTTCTTTTGGTTCTTAGGTGGCACCTTTGGTTGGTTTTTTGAAAATTCAACAAACATACTACGGTATTGCACACCAGCTTTTTCTGGGATACCATTCTTCTTAAAACCGAAAAGGCACAGGAATCAAATTACCACTTTCCGCGGTCACTGAGGAGAAACAATCAGGTTTCGAAACATCGGTATCTGACCAGGAGTTATATGTTAGTGGGTTTTCTTCCCATTGGAGATCGTCTCCCACTTGGAGACTATAAGCTTTCTGAAGCCACATTTTGAGAAGCATTTATTTTATTTTCCCCCATTCACCCACACAAGTACATACTGTTAGTTAGGCAGAATAATTGGCCACTGCAGATATGAATGCTTATCTCCCCCTATTTCTTCAATCTAAGACATAAGAGCAAGCTTTGTTAATAATTCAATATTTCTTGCAGTCATTGCAACACCAAGCTGTCCTGTAAGTTGCTGGAATGGTACGGTACTTATCCTTGGAATTTATTAGTATATATATATATATATATAATATATATATATTAATATATATATATATATGTGTGTGTGTGTGTGTGTGTGTGTATGTGTGTATGAGCAGTTAGGTGAATGTGCATGGTACTGATTTGTGTGATGAAGTTTATAGACAGAATATTGTCTGTTCTTTCAAATCAATTCTTTTATGTTGCCATCGTAAAGCCCTGGTAGTACGGAACAGGGCGTTAGTTCACGCTGTGTACATCTATTGTTCATTTAGTACTTACATCATCACATACGTAATCACCGCCGTCCCGCCCATACGCTTATACCATCCCTAATTTTCTTCTTCTGAGTCATTTCTGATGAAAATCCCATAGCGATATAAAATGCATGTAAAAGAAGAAGGAAGGAACGAAAGGACAGACAGACAGAAAGAAGGAAAGAACGAATGGAAGAAATAAAAGAAATAAAGAAGGAAAGAAAGAAAGAAAGAAAGCAAACAGACAGACAGAAGATAGAACGAAAGAAAGAAGGAAAGAATGAATGAAAACCAAACAAAATGACAGAAAGAAAGAAGACAGAAGGCAAGGAAAAGAAGGAAGGAAAGGAGGAAGGAAGGAAGGAAGAAAGACAGAAAAGAGGCATAAAGGAAAAGGAATTAAAAAAATATATCACAACCTCGTCCCGAACTACGTTATGGAGAAATCTTCTATTTGACATGACAGACACTTTGTGTGGTAGACGTCACCCCCTTACCCCCCATCACCACCCTTCCCACACTGCCCGAGTCCCCCCCCCCCCCCCCCCCCCCTTCCGCTCCCCTGTATTTCGCCCTTCACATAATCTTCCTCGGCCTTATCTTTTTTCTTCTTCTTTTTTTCCGGCGAGTGTTTTTGATAGGCCCTAAGCCAGAATAAGTTCTCCGACCCTGGTCTCACTGCCGCTCAACAACTGTTTTTTTTTCTTTCTTTCTTTTTCTTCTTCTATTTTCTGTTTTTGAGTGCAGGGAGTATTTCTTTGGGCGAAGACTGTGGTGCCCCCATTTCACATCCCCACCACACCTGACTCCATGCAATCCTCACCCATAATACACACACACACACACACACACACACACACACACACACACACACACACACACACACACACACACACACACACACACAACACCTCCATTTCCCTCCTCCCGACAATGATCTCCAGCCTTAATATGTCACAAGGAAACAATATGAAATAAACAAAAAGAAAAACAAACCCCTCCACCTCTTCCCTCCCGCCCCTTTCCACTTGCCAATCCATCCTTACCACCCCCTCTCGTCCTCTCTCCCCCTCTATCGCCCCGAATGGAACGATCATGTTCTGTTGGAAACAGAGCCTGTGTTTTTTACATTTGTTTCTCATTGTTTGTGTAGTATTGGGTGTGTGTTTGTTGACAGTTCGTTTATCCCACGCTGATCACACGTCCCTTCGTTTACACCCCCCCCCCCTCCCAGTAGTATCAGTGTGAGCTGATACGGAAACATGTCCCTTGGTTTGTTCCCCAGTAGTATCAGTCTGAGCTGATACGGAAACAGGACCATGAAGTGGCTGTTGCTGCTGGTGACGTGTGCTGTCTCCTTGTCAGATAACATGCCGGAGGTGTTTACCAGTGTCTATTTGAAAACGGAGTCTTTGCATGCCGGGGTATCTTTTTTACAGCATGGTGGTGTTTGAGTCGGCAAGAGTTTGGTTTGAACCTAATGTAACAAACAGGTCCAGTATAGAAGAATGGCTTCACAGTGGTATTCCAAAGGGGGTTCTTGGTTTGTGAAATTCTGAACTTTTATCAGTATAATTATGGTTGACAAAAAGATTTTACGTTTCGTATACTTTCCATTCGGGTACTCCTTCGTGAATCTCTCTCTCTCTCTCTCTCTCTCTCTCTCTCTCTCTCTCTCTCTCTCTCTCTCTCTCTCTCTCTCTCTTCTCTCTCTCTCTCTCTCTCTCTCTCTCTTGTCTGTCTGTCTGTCTGTCTGTCTGTCTGTCTCTCTCTCTCCTTATCATTGTAGAATTATATTACAATGTTGCTATGTTGAATTGTCAGTATGAATATTATTTGTGGAAATAATGGATGCATGACAAGGACAGATTGTAGGACTAGGCCTTAGCCTAAAATCGTCATCCTTGCATATCAAAGATCAACCAGTCAATCAATCAATCAATTACTCTCTCTCTCTCTCTCTCTCTCTCTCCTCTCTCTCTCTCTCTCTCTCCTCTCTCTCTCTCTCTCAGATGTCTCCAAACTAGACCTGATACATTTGTTCTTGTTACAAAATTATTGCAAGCTGCATTCTTTTTCTACTATGAGACTTTTGACAGAATTGTATCCACCCTAGTTACGTTCTTCATCTCTGGTATCCCCGCTTTTCTAGTAGCTTCCAGTGGGCCTGGATGTGTTCCTGTGTCCAGTGGGCCTGGATGTGTTCCTGTGTCCAGTGGGCCTGGATGTGTTCCTGTGTCCAGTGGGCCTGGATGTGTTCCTGTGTCCAGTGGGCCTGGATGTGTTCCTGTGTCCAGTGGGCCTGGATGTGTTTCCTGTGTCCAGTGGGCCTGGATGTGTTGCTGTGTCCAGTGGGCCTGGATGTGTTCCTGTGTCCAGTGGGCCTGGATGTGTTCCTGTGTCCAGACCTTAGTGGAGAGGCCATGAAGCATGTTGACGGCCATCCCTACGTCATGTTTGGTAGACTCAGCCGGGATCTCGTCCTGTCCTGTTCCTGTCCCTTCTTCAGAGACGTGATGACATTCTTGAACCCCCCCCCCCCCCTTCCTTGAGTTGTGTCATTTCATCACCAGTGTTGTGTCTGCCGGAGGAATGGCTGGTGCTGCTCTGAAGTATTGTGCCGATGTCTTCAGCTGTTCTTTCGTGTTGTAAAGGCGTTTCGGGTTTGTCCTCTACTGATGTGTCGACTCACTGGAACTTGCCCGCCAGTTTCCATGGCATTAAGTCAAGGTCATTAAAATGCCCATGTCCATCACCCTTCTCTGCTGGTTTGGGAAGGCCATCAGTGTGGTCCCTCATTTCTGTCTGAATGCTTTGATTAGCTCATGTTTCAGCAACAGGGAGCTCCTCCTGTCCTTCCAGATTAGCTGTTAGTGTTCTTTTCTGGGTTAGCACTCATTCCGCACTTCTTTTATTGCACCTCTTTGCAGTGCATCATCAGAGATCTACTTTTTGTGCTGTGTTTTCCCCCTACCCAGGACCTCTTCACCATGTCTTGCCAGATCTTCTTGACGTGTTGCTTCCAGATCTTTTTTTGTGTCCTCATGCAGCAGCTGGAACCTGTTGGAAAGACTGATTGCAAGGTGGTCTGTGTACCATTGTTCTTGAGTGGCCCTAGGTTGTGCCTTGGGGGCAGATACCAGGAAGCTTCATTGAAAACTTGCGGTGACCGAATGGAATCACAAACATGGCAAACGACATTTTGCTGGTGACAGGGGTGCATGCATAGCAGGCCACATGATTCAAAACATTACAAACATTTCTGAAATTAAATGTTTGATCCTGTTTTTCTATACCATGAATATTTTTAAAAAATGTATCTATGCGTGTGTGCATGTAGGCGTGCGTGCGTGCGTATATATATATATATATATATATATATATATATATATATATATATATATATATATATATATATTATATATATATATATATATATATATATATATATATATAATATATATCAGTATATTTAAAATGCCTAAAACAATTTTTTAAGTGCTCAACCCCTTGGGGAGCAACAACCATCCTGATGACAGCGCAACACGCTTGAAACAAATTTGTAGATAGTTTTAAGATTCCTCTTTTAACTTGTTTTAACTATATATATATATATATATATATATATATATATATATATATATATATATATATATATATATATATATATATATATATACCAGAATAGACACCTAGAGTGCAACTTCATAGTCTTCCGAGACTGAAGGATGCCTACATATATATATTCACACACACGCGCGCGCGCACACAGACACACACAGACACACACAGACACACACACACACACACACACACACACACACACACGCACATACACACACACACACACACACACACACACACACACACACACACACACACACACACACACACACACACACACACACACACACACATCACCATTTCCCTCATCCCAAGAATGATCTCCAGCCTTAATATGTTACAAGGAAAAGATATGAAATAAACAAAAGTAAAACAAATCCCTCCACCTCTTTCTTCCCGCCCTTTCCACTTGCCAATCCCATCCTTACCACCCCCTTTCGTCCTCCCTCTCCTCTACCGCCACGGATGTAACGATCATGTTCTGATAAAAACAGAACCTCTGTTAGTTTAACCCCCCCCCCTCCCCCACTGTTTGTGTAGTGTTGGGTGCGTGTTTGTTGACAGTTCGTTTATTCCACGCTGATCACACGTCCCTTGGTTTGTTCCCCAGTAGTATCAGTGTGAGCTGATACGGAAACACGTCCCTTGGTTTGTTCCCCCAGTAGTATCAGTGTGAGCTGATACGGAAACACGTCCCTTGGTTTGTTCCCCCAGTAGTATCAGTGTGAGCTGATATGGAAACACGTCCCTTCGTTTGTTCCCCCAGTAGTATCAGTGTGAGCTGATACGGAAACAGGACCATGAAATGGCTGTTTCTGCTGGTGACGTGTGCTGTCTCCTTGTCAGATAACTTGCCAAATCTTCGTGACGTGTTGCTTCCAGATCTTGATGTGTTTGTGTCCTCATGCACATCTGGAACCTGTTGGAAAGACTGACTGCAAGGTTGGCTGTGTACCATTGTTCTGGAGTGGCCCTAGGTTGTGCCTTGGGGGCATATACCAGGAAGCTTCATTGAAAATATGCGGTGACCGAATGGAATCACAAACATGGCAAATGACATTGCTGATGACAGGTATGCATGCATAGCAGGCCAAATGATTCAAATTTTACAAACATTTCTGAAATTAAATGTTTGATCCTATTTTTCTCTACCATGAATATTTTGAAAAGTGGATCTATGCGTGTGTGCGTGTATGTGCGCATGTAGGCGTGCGTGCGCGCGCGCGAGTGTGTGTGTGTGTGTGTGTGCCTGTGTGCACAGTTTGGTGAATGTGGTACTGATTTGTGTAATGATCATTACAGAACATTTAGTGTTTGTTCTTTCAAATCAGTTTTCATGTTGCCATCTTAAAGCCCCAGTAGTATTTGGCAAGGCGTTAGTTCATAGTTCATGCTGTGTACATTCATTGTTCATTTGGTACTCAAATCATTACAAGACTTCTCACTGCTATCCATCCGTATGCTTACACTATCCCCAGTTTTCTTTTCCTGAGTTGATTCTGATGAAACTCCCTTAGCGCTATAACATGCATGTAAACGAAGAAGGAAGGAGAGAAAGTAAGCAAGAAAGAGGAAAGAAATAATGAAAACAGACAGACAGAAAGAATAATGGAAAGAAAGAATGATCGAACGAAAGAAAGCAATAAAAGAAAAAGAGAAAGAACGAAAGAAAGGAAAAAGAGATGACAGAAATCAATACGAATGAAAGAAAGAAAGAAATAAAAGAAAGAAAGAAGAAAGAAAAGAAAGAGAAAGAAAGAAAGAATAGAAAGAAAGAAAAAAAAGGAAAACAGACTGATAGAAAGAAAGAACAAAGAGAGGAAAGGAAGGATGGAAGGAAAAAAAGAAAAAAGAAGAAAAGAAAGAAAGAAACAAACAACAAAAGAGATAGAAAAGAAAAGGAATAAAGACAATATTTCATTTCTCATCACGAAATACGTTATGCAGAATTCTTCTGCTTGACATCACCCACACTTTGTGTGTTAGTAGTCACACACACACACACACACACACACACACACACACACACACACACACACACACACACACACACACACACACACCCCACCACACCACACACCACCTCCACCACCACCACCACTACCACCACCAACCACTTCCACCCTTCCCACACTCCCACGAATCATCCCCCTCCCCTCTTTCACTCTTCCATTACCTCCCTCGGCATTGCCCCGCTTATCTTTTCTTTCTTTCTTTCTTTCTTTCTTTTTGTCAGGCGAGTGTTTTTTAGAGGCCCTAAGCCAGAATAAGTTCTCTGACCCCTGGTCTCACTGCCTCTCAAAAACTCTTTTCTTTCTGTCATTTTCTTTCTTTCTTTCTTTCTTTCTTTCTTTCCTTGTTTCTTTCTTTCTATTATATGAAGTAAACAAAAAGTAAAATTAGACTCTTCCACCTCTTTCCTGCTACCCCTTTCCACTTGCCAATCCCATCTTCCCACCTCCTCCCGTCCTCCATTTCTCTTCCACCCCGGATGGAACGATCATGTTCTGTTAGACACAGGGCCTTTTTTTTATCCCCACCCCCTCCCCCGAACTGTTTGTGTAGTATCGGGTGCGTGTTTGTTGACAGTTCGTTTATCCCACGCTAATCACACGTCCCTTGGTTTGTTCCCCCAGTAGTATCAGTGTGAGCTGATACGGAAACAGGTCCCTTGGTTTGTTCCCCCAGTAGTATCAGTGTGAGCTGATACGGAAACACGTCCCTTGGTTTGTTCCCCAGTAGTATCAGTGTGAGCTGATACGGAAACAGGACCATGAAGTGGCTGTTGCTGCTGGTGCCGTGTGCTGTCTCCTTGTCAGATAACTTGCCCGAGGTGTTTACCAGTGTCTATTTGAAAACGGAGTCTTTGCATGCCGGGGTGTCTTTCTTAGAGCATGGTGGTGTTGGATTCAGCAAGAGATTGGTCTGAACTCAACAGTGTAACAAACGATCCAGTAGAGAAGAATGGCTGCACAGTGGTGTTTCAAAGGGGGGCCCTTGGTATATGAAATTCTTAAAGTTTTGTCAGTATACGGTCGCCAGTTGCTATGTTCTTCATACTTTCCGTTCGAGTATTCCGTCGTGAATCTCTCTCTCATTTATATATATATTTATATTATTTTATATATATATATATATATATTATATATATATATTCCAAGGATAAGCACCGAACACCATTCCAGCATCTTACAGAGCAGCTTGGTGTTGCAATGACTGCAATAAATATTGAATTATATTGAATTATAAGCACCACCACCACTGTCATGTGTTTGAGTGGGTGAATGGGGAAAAATAAAATAAATGCTTCTCAAAATGAGCCTTCAGCAAGCTTATAGTCTCCAAGGGGGAGACAATCTCCAATGGGGTGGGGGGGGGGGGGGACTCACTAACATATAACTCCTGGTCAGACACTGATATTTCGAAACCTGATTGTTTCTCCTCAGGGACCGCAGTAAGTGGTTATTTGACTCTTGTGCCTTTTCGGATTTAAGAAGAATGCTATCCCAGAAAAAGGCTCGTATGCAATACCGTAGTATGTTTGTTGAAATTTTTAAAAAAACAACCAAAAGTCCCACCTAAGAAGTAAAAGAAAATCATGAAAGAGCAAAACAAGCTATATTTTCTTGTGAAAAGTAGAAAATATAAAAAGATAACCTCTTACGACACAAGTGCTGAGGGATAGTTCTTGGAATGAATCCGCAAGGGACTAAATTACAATGAACTAATAAATTCCAAGGATAAGTACCGAACACCATTCCAGCAACTTACAGAGCAGCTTGGTGTTGCAATGACTGCAAGAAGTATTGAATTATAAACAAAGCTTGCTCTTATGTCTTAGATTGAAGAAATAGGGGGAGATAAGCATTCATATCTGCAGTGGTAGCTTAGCTCTTTCATGATTTTCTTTTGCTTCTTAGGTGGCATCTTTGGTTTTTTGTTGTTTTTTTTTTAAACTCAACAAACATACTACGGTACTGCATACCAGTCTTTTTCTGGGATAGCATTCTTCTTAAAACCGAAAAGGCACAGGAGTCAAATTACCACTTTCCGCGGTCACTGAGGAGAAACAATCAGCTTACTGAAGGCTCATTTTGAGAAGTATTTATTTTACTTTTCCCCATTCACCTACTCATGCACATACTGTTAGGCAGAATTATTTACCACTGCAGATATGAATGCTTATCTCCCCCTATTTCTTCAATCTAAGACATAAGAGCAAGCTTATATATATATATATATATATATATATATATATTATATATATATATATAATATATATATATATATATATATATATATATAATGCAGAACAATTAAGTAGTTGGGGAAAACAAGTGCAGGCTAACAATTTTTCAGTCGTTATAGTAATGACTTGGCAAAGATTTAAACTTCAAGGAGGAAAAAAAAATGAAGAAAATGGGGAATGTATTATAAATATGAGGAACCCTTCACTAGCTGCCTAAGGGCACCATCGTAATCCCTCTCAAAGGCACACCTATTTGTATTGCCTGCTCCTAGGTCTTTCGTCTGATGCTGAATCAGACTCATCAGGGAGACACGGTTGGTTGTGTCTGTGCTCTAAATAGAGACACACCAAAGTCCATAATTCTGTGGTGTTCTCGCCACCAAGGGTTCAAAAAGAATCCAACAGCACCCAAAGCAGCCAGCGATTATATATATATATATATATATATATATATATATATATATATATAATATATATATATATATATACACATATTGAATTATAAACAAAGCTTGCTCTTATGTCTTAGATTGAAGAAATAGGGGGAGATACGCATTCATACCTGCAGTGGCAGATGATTCTGCCTAACAGTATGTGCTTGAGTGGGTGGATGGGGAAAAAATAAAATAAATGCTTCTCAAAATGAGCCTTCAGCAAGCTTATATTCAAGAATATATATATATATATATATATATATATATATATATATTATATATATATATATATATATATATATATATATATATATAATATGTGTGTTGTGTGTGTGTGTGTGTGTGTGTGTGTGTGTGTGTGTGTGTGTGTGTGTGTGTACTTCCTGCCTGGCTGGCAGGCTGTTTGCCTATCTCCTATAATGCAATACTTCAATGCTCTGTAGTATTTTTTCTTCTTCCAGTTGAAGACATTTGTGACTGATTGGCCTGTTGTACTGATTTCATTCTCGTTTGTCTTTCTGCCAACAGAGGGTGACAGCAACCATGAGGTCAACACACCAGGATCAGAGCCAGAGCAGCAAACCAAGCATTTGCCATAATCAGGCCCACCCGGAGATCCACTGGCCTCAGTGGCTACATGAAGACCGGGATCTTGAAAAGCTGTGTGCTCAGTGTCCTAAAACTGGAGTGGTTATTGTTGGGAAGCTGGAGGTGTTCTAGACCAGGTGCCTGCGGCGTATCCCCTAGATCTGCTGGCCGAATTCTATCCCTAAGAAGGAATAAGAACGACTGGAATGGTGACTGTAAAGGAGGTTATGCAGGCGTACCAACAGGGATAGCTGGGCCACATTAGTCTCGTGTCACCCAACTCATTGTCCAGAACAACTGTAAGCTGCACACCCCAGGGAAAAATAAACCGAAGGCGACACAGACAAACTCGGCACAGAACTGTAAGGAGAGAGCTGAACAGTCCACAGACTGAGTGGAGAGGGCCTGCAGAGCAGCAGCAGAGAGAGGTGGAAATCCCCCAACCATGGACTGCAGCGACAGACATACAGAGGGGAGGGATCCGTGGTGAGGGGACTGGTCTGGTAATGAATGACAAACACTGTCATTGTTTCCTTCTCGCCTCTCGCCTCGTCCACCGAGGATGCCCGACCCAAGACAACCCTAACCCACCACTTCCCTGTCTATCGGCCTATGTGCCTGCCTGTCTGTCTCTCAATCAGCACGTCGGTCAGTCAGGCTGTCAGTCAGCCAATCAATCTGTCTGCCTGTGTGTCTCCCCTCTCTCTCTCTCTCTCCTCTCTCTCTCTCTCTCTCTCTCTCTCTCTCTCTCTCTCTCCTCTCTCTCTCTCTCTCTCTCTCCCTCTGCTTTGCAAATTTTGTAAGGTAGCCATGCTTAGTCCCTCACAGATTGGCCGGATGTACAAGAGTGTATTTGCTTACCTATTACTCGAACATAAAGCTAATCATCGTCATCATCGCCATCATCATCATCATCATCATCATCATCATCATCATCATCATCATCATCATCACCGGCATCTCTCTCTCTCTCTCTCTCTCTCTCTCTCTCTCTCTCTCTCTCTCTCTCTCTCTCTCTCTCTCTCTCTCTCTCTCCCTCTCTGTGGAGGGTAACGTACTCCATTCACAAAACGCTGGTGATCGTGTTACTAAAATGCATTTTACTTTTTATAATTCCCACTTTTGCTGTTGAGCCACAATCGATTATGTGTGTCACAACAAGCAGATCATAGACATTCATGACAGCACCTAAAATAAACACTGAAAATGGTTACTCTTGAAGTTTGCAGAAATCAACGTGTTGGAGTACATACATTTTTCTCTGTCTCTGTCTCTCTGTGTGTGTGTGTGTGTGTGTGTGTGTGTGTGTGTGTGTGTTGTCTGTCTGTCTGTCTGTCTCTCTCTCTCTCTCTCTCTCTCTCTCTCTCTCTCTCTCTCTCTCTCTCTCTCTCTCTCTCTGTGTGTGTGTGTGTGTGTGTGTGTGTGTGTGTGTGTGTGTGTGTGTGTGTGTGTGTGTGTGTGTGTGTGTGTGATTCCCCAGTGTTTGTCTAGACAATTAAATGTAATCACAATGTCATGATCGGCACTCTGCGTAGTGGTAAGGGCAGTGTGTGGATTGATGGTTGGATGGTAGAGTGGAGGATTCACACTCCGTCTACAAGACCGGAATCAGCCACCCCCATCCCCAAAGGCATTGTGTTTTAATTCGCCGTGTGTCTGACCTCTGTCGCTTTCAGCTCTGGCACCTCCTTTCTGTGGGTTCTAGTCCGGAATAATCACTTCTTGCTGCCCTCCGGAAACTATGACGTTCATTTCCGCTGGTCTCTTCCGCTCGTCTATCGTGTTTTCCGCTGTCTTCTCTTCATTCAAGCCACTTTCTGTCAGTCTTTAGGGATTTGGTCTCCCTATATCTGGTGCATACTGTTCGGCTGATCGATATTCTCCACGTCCCCTGTTTTCATTAACCTGCTGTACTCCCTCACAGATTGGGTCACACGCTGAATTAGGGAAACGGGTCCGGAGAGAGGATTGTATTATGTGATCTGTCTTAATGGACACGACACAGTCGTTTAATAATAATGATGATGATAATAATAATAATAATAATTATTATTATCATAATAAAGAACAGTAATTATAATTATTATTATAATAAATAATATAAGAACAATAATTACAATGATAATAATGATGATGATATTCTGTCTCACTATTCTCAATGCGTTTTGTCGCCTTAAACGTCTCGGCCACTGATATCACCACGTTCAGATACAAACTCACAAGAAGCTGACCCCCACATCTCCCAGTTCCAGTCTGACCCCGGACCATCGGCTCCACTACCTCCCTCATCACTGACCATCTGACCTTGTGCTCTACTACCTCCCTCATTACTCACCATCTGACCTTGTGCTCTACTACCTCCCTCATCACTCACCATCTGACCCTGTGCTCTACTACCTCCCTCATCACTCACCATCTGACCCTGTGCTCTACTACCTCCCTCATCACTCACCATCTGACCCTGTGTTCTACTACCTCCCTCATCACTCACCATCTGACCCTGTGCTCTACTACCTCCCTCATCACTCACCATCTGACCTTGTGTTCTACTACCTCCCTCATCACTCACCATCTGACCCTGTGCTCTACTACCTCCCTCATCACTCACCATCTGACCCTATGCTCTACTACCTCCCTCATCACTCACCATCTGAACCTGACTACAACGACTTCTGGACCAGCTAACTAGAGGTAGGTGCGTGAGATTAATGTTCTCTTCGCCTGAGGCCCTCAAGAACATGGTGTCCCAGACCCAAGTCTACAGTTTTGATGGCGGGGTGTCTGGTCGTTGGCAGAACTCGTGGCCCGAGGACCTGAAGGCCCTGAAGGACATGGTGTCCCAGACCCAAGTCTACAGTTTTGATGGCGGGGTGTCTGGTCGTTGGCAGAACTCGTGGCCCGAGGACCTGAAGGCTCTGAAGGACATGGTGTCCCAGACCCAAGTCTACAGTTTTGATGGCAGGATGACCCGAGGCCCTGAAGGACAAGGTGTCCCAGACCCAAGTCTACAGTTTTGATGGCGGGGTGTCTGGTCGTTGGCAGAACTCGTGGCCCGAGGACCTGAAGGCCCTGAAGGACAAGGTGTCCCGGACCCAAGTCTGTAGCTTTGATGGCAGGATGTCTGGTCGTTGGCAGAACTCGTGGCCCGAGGACCTGAAGGACCTGAAGGACATGGTGTCCCAGACCAAAGTCTG
>CM031597.1:4612385-4614885 GCA_018398815.1 Conus ventricosus
TTACAAGTTAAGGTCAAACCCAGAAATTTTACATTTCGTGAATATTCTAATATTTTGTCATTTAACACTAGCTGAGGCAATGCTTAGGATTTTCCCCGTTATTGAAAAGAACTAATTGTGTTTTTTCTCCAGACAATGAAAGCCCGTTTTCAGTCATATATTTGTTGATTTTATCTATTTCCAGCTGATATATTTTTTGAACATAATTTATTGCTCTCTTTTTTGTGTGCTTTCTAATACTGGTATTCAACCAAATGGCTAGATCATCAGCATATTGCACTAAATGTATGTTATTGGATATGATCTTGGGAAGGTCATGATAAGTATATTGAACAAGACAGGTGCTATGACGGAACCTTGTGGAATTCCTATGTTAATGTCTTTAAAAGAAGAATAGACTTTGCCTATTTTTGTGCAAATAGATCTTCCGTTTAAGAAACATTTTATATACTGATATAATAATCCACTTATTCCAATATTCTTTAACTTGTAAAGCAGACGTGCATGCCAAACACTGTGATACGCTTTTTTTGTGTCGAAAAAAGTAGCTAATGTGCTTTTTCGTCGCGCAAATTGTTTTTTAATGTGTGTTGTAATCTTTACAAGATGATCTGTCGTGCACCTACCTTTTCGAAAACCTGCTTGGTTATTTGGGATTATGTTCCGTTTTTCGCAGTAATACACAAGACGCTTTTCATAATTTTTTCTAACAATTTCCCAGCATGCGAGGTTAGAGCTATTGGTCTATAACTTTCAACCGAAGACCTTGGTTTACCTTTTTTAGGTATAGGTATCACAACTGTCCTCTTCCAGATGCTTGGCAGAGTTTCATTTTGCCAACATTTTTTGTAAAATGAGTGAAGTAACACCTTCCAGGTCTCGGGCAAGTGGGTTAACAACTGGTATGAGATACCATCAAAACCAATGGCCGTTTTGTTGGAAGAGAAGGATTCTAGAGTTTCACAGAATTCTTCATAAGAGATAGGAGAATTTAAATAGTGTTGTTGGTCTGGAACAGGATCTTCATATATGGATTGTTCCTCTTCTTTTTCTCTGTAAGACTGGATGTCTGAACTTAGATTAGACAACAAATTATTTTTCGAGAATACCTTTACAAACGCCTCTGCTTTGTCCATGGATGTTGGTACAACATTGTTTTCTAGTTTAATGGGAAATGATGGCAGATTAAATCTAGTCTTCATTTCTTTGACTTTTTTCCACACCTTATGTATATCTTTTGAATCCGAAATTTCAGATAGACAAAAACCGGAAAAATAGACCCGTTTGGCTTTGGCAATTACCCTGTTGGAATTATTTTTAGCACGTTTCATTTCTATGAATTTTCATCTCCTCGGTCTCTTAGCCATATTTTATAAGCTGTTTCTTCAGAGACACTGCTTCTGCACATTTTTCATTCCACCATCCATTACCAGAGTATTTATTTTTCTTTTACATTATTACTACACTTAGGAATCGATTTTTCAGCTGCTAATAAATAGCGTGGCTCAGATTGTCGTAAAACACATCAATATCATCATGCTGTATACTGTTGTGATCCATTATTAACAACGAGGACTGATAGGCAACCAATCAGCTTTGTTGTAAGAAAATTTTGGAATTATATCGTCAATATCCTTATCTTCACCAATAACCTTTTCATTCAATTGTAAAATAATAGGAAAATGATCACTACCCAAGGTATCTTCACCTGTTAGCCAGCATGCATTGACTGCTAAATCTGGTGATGCCAAAGTCAAATCAATAGCAGTGGGTCTATGAGTAGACACATCCGGTACTCTGGTAACGCTGCCATCATTTAACAGGACTAAGCCAGAATCCACTATATTTTCAACCAGACGATTACAAGTTGTTTGAGAACATCCAGGTTCCCAAAACGGAGCATGCGCATTGAAGTCTCCTAGGACAATAACTTTTTTGTTTGTCAAGGAAAGATGTTTTATCCAATCTGAACTGTCAGCAGTTTGGCCGTTAGGATAATATACAGAGATAACAATAACACTGGTTTCCTTGTTAATCTTGATAAATGCGGCAGTAGAAAAAAGCTCTTCAGTATTGGGGATATCTAATGCATTATACGGAGAGTAATTTAAGCCAGTTCTTATGTAAATAGCAGTTTGAACCTTGTTAGTAGATTTTTTACAACTGTATAGGGGTGGATAGTAAAAGTTTCTGAGTTTTGGAAGTTTGTTTGGCTCAACGTTTAAGGACTGTAAAGCAAGAATGTCATAATAACTTGAAGAAATTTTGGTATTCAAACTGAAGTAAGTTTTTTAACACAGATCTACAGTTCCACTGGAATATAGAAAGACTGTCATCATCTGGCTTCATGTTGAAAAGTAACTCAAATGTTCTAACTTAAATATTGTCACCAAACCGGTTTTAGAATCTTGCTAAATTCCACTGCTGCTGATGGAGCTGCCAGGGAGCGTGAGGTCTGTAGTACTGGTAGTCGACAGGGAACTCGTACTGATTATGGTAC
>CM031597.1:4619885-4622385 GCA_018398815.1 Conus ventricosus
GCTATGTTGCGAAGTCCAGAATCAAGAATCATAAATATGGAAATAACACATTGTTCCAGTACAACCATCTTCTCTACAATCCATTCTTCACCCTCTGTCGTGCCTTCATTGCAAATTAACATATTACTTGAAACAATACTTGAAGCAAGCATAAGGAATAGTGATTTGAGAGAGAGAGAGAGAGAGAGAGAGAGAGAAGAGAGAGAGAGAGTGGAGAGAGAGAGAGAGAGAGAGAGAGAGAGAGAGAGAGGAGGAGAGAGAGAGAGGGAGGGAGGGAGGAAGAGTGGGAGAAAGAGAGGGAGGGAGGGATAGAGGGAGAGGAAGAGAGAGAGAGAGAGAGAGGAGAGAGAGAGAGAGAGAGAGAGAGAGAGAGATGATGATGATGATGATGATGATGATGATGATGATGATGATGATGATGAGGTGTAGAAGAAGATACCTCATCGTAGGAAGAAGGAGAACGACAACCAACAGATAGACAGACAGACAGACAGACAGAAAATTGTGAAAGAAGAAGAAAGGAAGATAAAAGAGGGAGAAAGACAGGCCAAGAGAGAGAGAACGATGAAGTGAAGAAAACCAGAGAGTAAATCAATGGAGGAGGTGGGGGTGGGGTTAGGAGACAGACAGATAGAGACATGGAGACCCTGAAACCATTCCTACAATAAGGCAGAACACAGCAGAGTCCTTCAAGAGAGGGCTCAGTACAACATCAAGGTGTAAACCCCTGATAAGAACGACAGTTGTCTTGTTCAGTGAAGCTGTCATCACGACTGTTTCTTGTTCATGTACTCCTGGCTGGGAGAAAAAGAACAGGAATAAGAAAAAACGACAAGAACTCAAACTTATTATTTAAAAAAAGACAACCATCGTTAATTTTATCAATGACAGACAAGACTTAGAGTAAGGAGAGAGAGAGAGAGAGAGAGAGAGAGAGAGAGAGAGAGAGAGAGAGTGAGAGAGAGAGAGAGAGAGAGAGAAGACAGACAGACAGACAGACAGAGCAGACAGACGGGAAGGAGACCTGTTTGGAAAACAGCAGTGAGACAGAGACTGACAGAGACAAGGGGGAGGGAGAAAGGGGCAGATGGGGGGGGGGGGGGGGGGGGGGTGGTCAGCCACCGCGTTTCTTAAAATGAAGCAGAGCGCGTCACTGCACGGAACTGTCCCTCAGTGTGCCTCCTCCTCTTTAGTGCCCAGTGTCCCTCAGTGTGCCTCCTCCTCTTTAGTGCCCAGTGTCCCTCAGTGTGCCTCCTCCTCTTTAGTGTGCCTCCCCCTCTTTAGTGCCCAGTGTCCTCAGTGTGCCTCCCCCTCTTTAGTGTGCCTCCTCTTCTTTAGTGTGCCTCCTCCTCTTTAGTGCCCGTGTCCCTCAGTGTGCCTCCTCCTCTTTAGTGTGCCTCCTCCCCTTTAGTGCCCAGTGTCCCTCAGTGTGCCTCCTCCTCTTTAGTGTGCCTCCTCCTCTTTAGTGTGCCTCTCTCTTTAGTGCCAGTGTCCCCCAGTGTGCCTCCTCCTCTTTAGTGTGCTCCTCCTCTTTAGTGCCCAGTGTCCTCAGTGTGCCTCCTCCTCTTTAGTGTGCCTCCTCCTCTTTAGTGTGCCTCCTCCTCTTTAGTGCCCAGTGTCCCTCAGTGTGCCCCCTCCTCTTTAGTGTGCCCTCTCTTTAGTGTGCCTCCTCCTCTTTAGTGCCCAGTGTCCCCCAGTGTGCCTCCCCCTCTTTAGTGTGCCTCCTCCTCTTTAGTGCCCAGTGTCCCTCAGTGTGCCTCCTCCTCTTTAGTACCCAGCATAACAGGAAGCGTAAGAATCTGCACGTGGCAGCCGTTTCCTTCTCGAGTGTCATCATCATGCTTTCCACAGTTCTCATGTGTTTTGTGGGAGAAAAGCTCAAGGTTTGTTAAATTGCACACAAAAATTGCTTTCTTCGAATCTTATTAGCTCGGAGTGACGGACAGACAATTGGGAAGAGAGAGAGGTAAGGTCAGGTTGCTTATAGCCCAGCCGACCGCAAAGAGCCATATCAGGGCTGTCACCATGTTAAATCAATTCAAGTCATCAAAAACAAAAAAACAAAAAAAAAAAACCAACAAAAAACAAAACCTTTCACACAATTCTTTAAAATACACCTTTTAAACACGTACCAGAAACTTCTTTTAAAAATCTTTTTCCCGTAAAATATTAGATCAGATGAAAAATGTTAATCTCTTTCAGAAACTCAAAGATTACATCAGGTGGGACATCTCTGAGAGAGAGAGAGAGAGAGAGAGAGAGAGAGAGAAGAGAGAGAGAGAGAGAGAGAGAGAGAGAGAGGCAGAGAGACATGTAGACAGAGAGAGAACGAAAGACAATAGAGAGAAACGACTGAACGAAAGAATTCATTTTTTATCAAAAGGATGAAATGATACGAGCAGATGTTCACACACAGCAGTGTTAGTGAAGTAAGTAAAGAAAGAAAAAGAAGGAGGAGGAGGAGGAGGAGGACAAGAAGGAGGAGGAGGAAGAGGAGGAG
>CM031597.1:4629885-4642385 GCA_018398815.1 Conus ventricosus
TAGAGTGCTGACATAGTTGTATTCACAGTCAGTGTCACCAGCAGAAGAAGCAGACTTGCATGTATAGAGTGCTGACATAGTTGTATTCACAGTCAGTGTCACCAGCAGAAGAAGCAGACTTGCATGTATAGAGTGCTGACATAGTTCCAACGATGTTCATTTATACCCAGCCTCTTTGAAACACACACAAGTAAAATTCGTAACATTGTGCATGTTTTCTCCGATTCTTTCCATGGTTCTATCGACCCACACATTTTCAACAATTCACAGAACTGTTTTCTATGCATTGTCCAGATAAGTGACCTGGATCCGAAGACTGTTTTGTTGATCGTTGTCACAGCTAAATGACGTGGATCAAAGGAATGCGTTTATACGTCGTTCCCTCGAAATGACGTGGACAATGGACTGCCTGGTCATTGAATTGTTCTGTCTAATCTACAAACGCAAAAAAGTTTATGTTAGTGTTAGTCTTTTCCTAAAACGATTTTTTTAACACAGTTAGCTGCAGACCGGCTTTTGTATTCGTTTAGGCAATGTGAACTCTTGAAATTAGGATTTGGAATTAACACAGAAGCAAAGCTGAGTCTTTGAAAAAGCAAGCAAATATGGAAGCCCATCCAGTGATCAGGAAGCGGAACTGTGAAAATAAAACATAAAATCCTAGTTTAATAGAATCACCTAATTTTGAAAACAGGAATTGCAAGGTGATCATTTAGAAGACAGCTGTCTGTGAACTTTAAGATACCTTAGGCTATTGGCGTGGACATGAGCCATGGACACAGTGGTTCTGGGAAGAGTTCCAAGCCATGGGGATGGCGTGTTACCGGAAAATACAAAACACACTGATGACGTCACAAATCAACAAGTGAATCAAACCATCAAGCAGCACCCAGGACCATGTCAACTTCCGCTGACGTCACCTAGGACCATGTCAAGTTCCGCTGACGTCATCTAGGACCATGTCAAGTTCCGCTGACGTCACCTAGGACCATGTCAAGTTCCGCTGACGTCACCTAGGACCATGTCAAGTTCCGCTGACGTCACCTAGGACCATGTCAAGTTCCGCTGACGTCAGTCTAGAAAAGAAAACTGCGTTGTATGGCCATGTAAAAAGGTCAAATGGCCGTACTAAACTTCCCCTCTAATCAAACCTATTTGTCATGACACCTTTAGCCTACAGTGATATATTTTTGTTAATATCATCAAGTTTCAATTGATACAAACTCATGATAAAATTGACAGACCTAGCCGGATACGAAATGTACTAGAGTTTTAATTCATAAATATACGTGTATAATCAGTGTTCATTAAGAAACTAACAGTTGAGAAAATTATCGAGGGAGATTAGGGGATCATTATATCAAGAGCAAAGAACCCACAACCGATCCTTGTTCGATTTCCATCTGAAATGACCTTATTTTAGAATATGTATGTTCCATCTTAGCTTGAATTTGTATATTACCTACAATGCCTTCAAACGAAAGTTAAATATGTTTATAAACAAATAAACAAATGTGTGTCTGTATGTGTGTGTGTGTGGGGGGGGGGGGGGGAGAGAAAAAGAGAGAGAGAGAGAGAGAGAGAGAGAGAGAGAGAGAGAGAGAGAGAGAGAGAGAGACAGACAGACAGACAGACAGACAGAGACAGACAGACAGACAGACAGACAGACAGACAGACAGACAGACAGACAGACAGACAGACAGAGAGCATTGTCTAACTCTTGACACATTCAATATCTCAGCACAAAGTTCTAACTGCTCTTCCTGTAGGAAACCTGTCCCATCCAAACTGCAACAACACCCACACTGCAACAACACCCACACTGCAGCCAGACCCGCACTGCAGCCACACCTACATTTCAGCCACACCTAAACTGCAGCCACACCCACACTGCAACACCACCACTCACATCGCAGCCACATCCACATTGCAAAACACCACCACTGACACAGCAACCACACCCACACTGCAACCGCACCACCCACACTGCAGCCACAACAATCACACTGCAGCCACAACAATCACACCGCAGCCACAACAATCACACCGCAGCCACAACAATCACACTGCAGCCACAACAATCACACTGCGGCCACAACAATCACACTGCAGCCACACGCACACTGCAGCCACACCCACACTGCAACTACACCCACACTGCAGCCACATCCACACCGCAGCCACACCCACACTGCAGCCACACCCACACTGCAGCCACACCAACACTGCAGCCACACCACTCACACTGCAGCCACACCACTCACACTGCAGCCACACCACTCTAACACTGCAGCCACACTCATATTGCAGCAACACCCATACTGCAGCAACACCACTCACACTGCAACAACACCACTCACACTGCAGCCACACCACTCACACTGAAGCCACACCCATATTGCAGCAACACCCATACTGCAGCAACACCCATATTGCAGCAACACCACTCACACTGCAGCAACACCACTCACACTGCAGCAACACCACTCACAATGCGGCCACGCCCACACTGCGGCCACACCGCCTCTCACTGCAGCTACACTCACACTGCAGCTATACGCTCACTGCAGCTACACTCACACTGCACCTACACTCATACTGCAGCTATACTCACACTGCATCTACACTCACACTGCAGCTACACTCATACTGCAGCTACACTCATACTGCAGCTATACTCACATTGCATCTACACTCATACTGCATCTGCATTCATACTGCAGCTACACTCACACTGCAGCTACACTCATACTGCAGCTATACTCACACTGCGTCTACACTCATACTGCATCTGCACTCATACTGCAGATATACTCACACTGTAGCTACACTCATACTGCAGCTACACTCATACTGCAGATATACTCACACTGCAGCTACAATCACACTGCAGCTACACTCATACTGCAGCTACACTCACACTGCAGCTATACTCACACTGCAGCTACACTCATACTGCAGCTACACTCACACTGCAGCTACACTCACACTGCAGCTACACTCATAATGCAGCTACACTCACACTGCAGCTATACTCACACTGCAGCTACACTCACACTGCAGCTACACTCATACTGCTGCAACACCATTCACACTGCCGTCACACTCACACTGCAGCTACACCACTCACACTGCCATCACACTCAAACGGCAGCCACACCTACACTGCAGTCACACCCATACTGCAGCCATACCCACACTGCAGCCAAACTACTCACACTGAAGGCATTTCCACACTGCAACGCCCCCCCCCTTCCCACACACACACACACACACACTGCAGCAATGCCACTCGCACTGCAGCCACACTCACTCTGCAACCAACCACACCACTCACACTGCAGAAACGCCGCCTCGCACTGCAGCCACACCCACACTGCAGCCACACTCACTCTGCAACCAACCACACCACTCACACAGCAGCCACGCCGTCTCGCACTGCAGCCACACCCAAACTGCAGCCACACTCACTCTCCAACCAACCACACCACTCACACTGCAGCCACGCCGCCTCGCACTGCAGCCACACCCACACTGCAGCCACACTCACTCTGCAAACAACCACACCACTCACACTGCAGCCACGCCGCCTCGCACTGCAGCCACACCCACACTGCAGCCACACTCACGCTGCAACCAACCACACCACTCACACTGCAGCCACGCCGCCTCGCACTGCAGCCACACCCACACTGCAGCCACGCCGCCTCGCACTGCAGCCACACCCACACTGCAGCCACACCCACACTGCAGCCACGCCGCCTCGCACTGCAGCCACACCCACACTGCAGCCACACTCACTCTGCAACCAACCACACCACTCACACTGCAGCCACGCCGACTCGCACTGCAGCCACACCCACACTGCAGCCACGCCGCCTCGCACTGCAGCTACACCCACACTGCAGTCACGCCGCCTCGCACTGCAGCCACATCCACACTGCAGCCACACCGCTCAAACTGCACCCACACCCCCACTGCAGCCACACCGCTCATACTGCAGCCACATCCACACTGCAGCCACACCCACACTGCAGCCACACCCACATTGCAGCCACACCCACATTGCAGCCACATCGACACTGCAGCCATACCGCTCATACTGCAGTCACACCCACACTGCAGCCACCACCACTCATCCTGCAGCCACATCCACACTGCAGCCACACCGCTCATACTGCAGCCACATCCACACTGCAGCCATACCGCTCATACTGCAGCCACATCCACACTGCAGCCATACCACACATACTGCAGCGACATCCACACTGCAGCCATACCACACATACTGCAGCCACACACACACTGCAGCCATACCACACATACTGCAGCGACATCCACACTGCAGCCATACCCACAATACGCAGCCACACACACACTGCAGCCATACCATACATACTGCAGCCACATCCACACTGCAGCCATACCACACATACTGCAGCCATACCACACATACTGCAGCCACATCCACACTGCAGCCACACCGCTCATACTGCAGCGGCATCCACACTGCAGCCATACCACAGATACTGCAGCCACACACACACTACAGCCATACCACTCATTTCTGCAGCCACATCCACACTGCAGCCATACCACTCATACTGCAGACACATCCACACTGCAGCCATACCACACATACTGCAGCCACACACACACTACAGCCATACCACTCATAACTGCAGCCACACATACACTGCAGCCATATCACTCATACCGCAGCCACACTGCAGCCATACCACTCATACTGCAGCTACACCCACAATGCAGCCATACCACTCATACTGCAGCCACACACACACACACACACACACACACACCACACACACAAAACTGCAGCATATCACTCATGCTGCAGCCACACCCACACTGCATCCACACCCACATTGCAGCCACACCCACATTGCAGCCACATCCACACTGCAGCCATACCGCTCATACTGCAGTCACACCCACACTGCAGCCACACCACTCATCCTGCAGCCACATCCACACTGCATCCACACCGCTCATACTGCAGCCACATCCACACTGCAGCCATACCACTCATACTGCAGCCACATCCACACTGCAGCCATACCACACATACTGCAGCGACATCCACACTGCAGCCATACCACACATACTGCAGCAACACACACACTGCAGCCATACCATACATACTGCAGCCACATCCACACTGCAGGCATACCACACATACTGCAGCCATACCACACATACTGCAGCCACATCCACACTGCAGCCACACCGCTCATACTGCAGCGACATCCACACTGCAGCCATACCACAGATACTGCAGCCACACACACACTACAGCCATACCACTCATACTGCAGCCACATCCACACTGCAGCCATACCACTCATACTGCAGACACATCCACACTGCAGCCATACCACACATACTGCAGCCACACACACACTACAGCCATACCACTCATAACTGCAGCCACACATACACTGCAGCCATATCACTCATACCGCAGCCACACTGCAGCCATACCACTCATACTGCAGCTACACCCACAATGCAGCCATACCACTCATACTGCAGCCACACACACACACACACACACACACACACACACACACACACACACACACACACACACACACACACACACACACACACACACCACACACACACACACACTGCAGCCATATCACTCATGCTGCAGCCACACCCACACTGCAGCCAAACCCACATTGCAGCCACACCCACATTGCAGCCACATCCACACTGCAGCCATACCGCTCATACTGCAGTCACACCCACACTGCAGCCACACCACTCATCCTGCAGCCACATCCACACTGCAGCCACACCGCTCATACTGCAGCCACATCCACACTGCAGCCATACCGCTCATACTGCAGCCACATCCACACTGCAGCCATACCACACATACTGCAGCGACATCCACACTGCAGCCATACCACACATACTGCAGCCACACACACACTGCAGCCATACCACACATACTGCAGCGACATCCACACTGCAGCCATACCACACATACTGCAGCCACACACACACTGCAGCCATACCATACATACTGCAGCCACAATCACACTGCAGCCATACCACACATACTGCAGCCATACCACACATACTGCAGCCACATCCACACTGCAGCCACACCGCTCATACTGCAGCGACATCCACACTGCAGCCATACCACAGATACTGCAGCCACACACACACTACAGCCATACCACTCATACTGCAGCCACATCCACACTGCAGCCATACCACTCATACTGCAGCCACATCCACACTGCAGCCATACCACACATACTGCAGCCACACACACACTACAGCCATACCACTCATAACTGCAGCCACACATACACTGCAGCCATATCACTCATACCGCAGCCACACTGCAGCCATACCACTCATACTGCAGCTACACCCACAATGCAGCCATACCACTCATACTGCAGCCACACACACACACACACACACACACACACACACACACACACACACACACACACACACACACACACACACACACACACACACTGCAGCCATATCACTCATGCTGCAGCCACACCCACACTGCAGCCACACCACATTGCAGCCACACCCACATTGCAGCCACATCCACACTGCAGCCATACCGCTCATACTGCAGTCACACCCACACTGCAGCCACACCACTCATCCTGCAGCCACATCCACACTGCAGCCATACCGCTCATACTGCAGTCACACCCACACTGCAGCCACACCACTCCCACTGCACCAACACCCACACGACAGCTACACCACTCACACTGCACCAACACCCACACGACAGCTACACCACTCACACTGCAGCCACACTCACACTGCAGTAACACCCACACTGCAGCAACAACACCCACGCCGCAGCAACAACACCCACATTGCATCAGCAACAACCCATACTGCAGCCACACCCACACAGCAGCAGCATCCAGACGTACGTCTCCTGTGTTTCAGCGCGTTGTGTACCAGTCAACACTCAATCCCCCTCACACCGGAGCAAACAACTGTTCACCGTTACCTCGGAGACTATTTAGAGCGCCGACGATTGTTTCATGATAGACCTGGCTTTCTCTGTCTATCTCCAGATCACTGGCACCGTGACTACCCCCCCTGCTCTCTTCGTCTCCATACAACCCCCCACCCCACCCCCACCACCCCCACCCCCACCACATGCACTCTGCCCTTCTCTCCTCTTCAGGTGTAATGGAAGATGAGGTGAGACTATGTCGGTGCGAGTCTGACCTGGATTCTTGCCTTGTTTATGTATAAAGAAAAACTCGTCTTGGAGACGGTGAAGTGAACACATTGGCGCGTGCGCCCCCCCCCCCCCCCCATCCTCCCCTTTCACATACACATTCTACTCATCTATCTATCTATCTATCTATCTATCTATCTATCTATCTATCTATCTATCTATCTATCTATCTATCTATCTACCCTAACACTGAACTGTTTATTTGTAAAGCCGCCAGCGCGTATTCTCTCTCTCTCTCTCTCTCTCTCTCTCTCTCTCTCTCTCTCTCTCTTGGTGTGTGTGTGGTGTGTGCGTGCGTGCGTGTGGTGTGTGTGTGTGTGTGTGTGTGTGTGTGTGTGTGTGTGTGTGTGTGTGTGTGTGTGTGTGTGTGAACGTACTGGGGTTTGAGCGCGCCGCGCACAAGCACGCGCGCGCGCGCGCGTGTGTGTGTGTGTGTGTGTGTGTGTGTGTGTGTGTGTGTGTGTGTGTGTGTGTGTGTGTGTGAGAGAGAGAGAGAGAGAGAGAGAGAGAGAGAGAGAGAGAGGAGAGAGAGAGAGAGAGAGAGCAGGAGCGCGCGCGCATGTATCCGTGCGTCTGTGTACGTGCGTGAGAGTGTGCGTATGTGCGTGTGTGCGTGTGTGTGCGCGCGCGCGCACGTGTGTGTGTGTGTGTGTGTGTGTGTGTGTGTGTGTGTGTGTGTGTTGTGTGTGTTGTGTGTGTGTGTGTGCACGTGCTGCATATGTGTGCGCGTGCGAACGCGCACGCGCGTGTGTGCGAGTGTGTGTGCATGTGTGAATTATGCAACCTTTCAAAATAACTGTGTGAAGGAGTATAGTATCAGATACCCGCCTGTGCAGCACACCCCTGCTGTGATGCGTGAGCGTTTGACAGAGACGATAAACAGACAGCTTTGTCCCAGTTTTGAAGCCCCGTCCGTCCATCATGAGATCTATTTTGGCCAACAGCAAACGGAAACACACTAGAAGACCTAAACTAGTGCTCCTCGTGCAATGGAGAGGGGTAGCTCGGGTATCATGGCTGTCTTTAATTCCCAGATAATTTTGACGGAACCATTTGTATTCAGGAGCTTACTCCCTTGAAAAGGCCCTCGCCCAAAATAGTTTCAATTGCCGCCGGATTTAAGCAGAAGCAGGCCATGCGATAAATGCATTGAAACAAAACAAAATAAAAGACACACCAAAAAAAAGAAAGAAGAAGAAGAAAGGAAGCCGAAGTGGTGGGAAGCAGGCTAGAGAAGATAAAGATTGATGAACAACCAGACAGCCAAACTGACTGACAGACAGAAACGAGGAAGAAAGAAGGAAAGAAGGAATGAAAAAAAAGGTTAAAAAAACCCGCCAAAAACACCAGGCAGAAGAACGGAATGGGAATGGTGAAAAAGGACAGGAAAAAAGAACAAAGAGCACAGGAATAAAGAATAAGAAAGGAGATAGATATAACGGAAGACAACAGAATGAAAGAAAGAAATCAAATGGAAGGAAAAAGAAAGAACAAAACCAATAGACGGAGAAAAGAGAAATGACATGAAAGAAAAAGACAAAGGAAACAAAACGAAAGTAAAAGAATAAGAGAAACACACACATGAAATAGAGAAGACGCATAGAACATAAATCAGTAAATGTAGAGAATGGATATGAGATAACCGGAACGGAAACAAAAATAAAGGAAATTGACGTCAAATGAGAGGATGACAGAAATTACAGATGAAGCAGATGGGAAATTGAACGATGAACATATGAACGCAGAAAATTGAAGGCAAGCGAAAGAAAAACAAAATCAGATAAGAATAGAAGAAAAATGAAAATATAGAAGAACTGAATGTACAACCATATGAAATGATGGAGAAAGAAATATCGAAAAAGAACCTGTTGACTTACTGAATAATAATCAAATGGAAACGTGTAGTTACTAAATAACCGTTTAATTAAGAGTCAAAAGAGACAGTAGAATGCAGAAACAAAACAAGAAGAAAGAAAGGAGACTGGGTGAGATTTACGCCCTTAAGGACAAAGAAAGGAGATTGTTTTTCTTTCATTTAAATCGCAAAAACCAGACAGCTTGAGAAACGGACCAATACTAGGTGTGGTATAACCATACTGCAGTCAGTACTGCAAAGAGGTATAACCAAACCAGAGTCAGGACTGAAAATGGAATAGCAAGACTGCTATAGAGACAGGTCACTTTGATTATGGTATAGCCAGACCACTGGAGAGAGCGATCTCTCTAGGATATACTATAGTGAATATGGCATAGTCAGACTGCTACAGAGAGCAGTCCCTACCAGATATGGCACAGCCAGACTGCAGTCAGCACTGGGAATGGTATAGCAGACTGCTGGGGAGACCAGTCTATCTCAATGGTAGAGGCAGATTACTGAAGAGGCCTGTCCGTGTTAGAAATGGCGCATGGCAAGGACTGGTCGGTGGAGAGACTATTGAGTATCAGAAATGATAAATCAGAATGCTGAAGAGAATGGTCACCATTAGAAGCAGTATATTATGACAGTTATCAGTCAGAAGCAGAAACTGTACTCCCTGCTGGAGAGAATGGTCACCATCAGAAGCAGTACATTATGACAGTTAGTGATCAGTCAGAAGCAGAAACTGTACTCCCTGCTGGAGACAATGGTCACCATCAGAAGCAGTATATTATGACAGTTAGTGATCAGTCAGAAGCAGAAACTGTACTCCCTGCTGGAGAGAATGGTCACCATCAGAAGCAGTACATTATGACAGTTAGTGATCAGTCAGAAGCAGAAACTGTACTCCCTGCTGGTGAGAATGGTCACCATTAGAAGCAGTATATTATGGCAGTTAGCTATCAGTCAGAAGCAGAAACATGTATTCGCCCCCCGCGTTCTTCACGTGATCCTTTTGGGACTGACAACAGAACAGTAGAGACCCAATGATGACATAACACTTTACACACAACAGGACTCTGCTGCATACGCTGCCCCTTACCATGACGAACTACAGATACCTGGTGTGTAGACACAGCCCTGAGAGACACACTGTCTACCACAACCTACAGACACCTGGTGTGTACATACAGCACTGAGGGACACACTGTATCACCACAACCTACAGACACCTGGTGTGTAGATACAGCACTGAGGGTCACACTGTCCTGTCCACCACAACCTACAGACACCTTGTGTGTAGACACAGCACTGAGGACACACTGTCCTGTCCACCACAACCTACAGACACCTGGTGTGTACATACAGCACTGAGGGACACACTGTCCACCACAACCTACAGACACCTGGTGTGTAGACACAGCACTGAGGGGCACACTGTCCTGTCCACCACCTACAGACACCTGGTGTGTAGATACAGCACTGAGGGACACACTGTCCACCACAACCTACAGACACCTGGTGTGTAGACACAGCACTGAGGGACACACTGTCTACCACAACCCACAGACACCTGGTGTGTAGACACAGCCCTGAGAGACACACTGTCTACCACAACCTACAGACACCTGGTGTGTAGATACAGCACTGAGGGACACACTGTCCACCAAAACCCTACAGACACCTGGTGTGTAGATACAGCACTGAGGGACACACTGTCCACCACAACCTACAGACACCTGGTGTGTAGATTACAGCACTGAGGGACACACTGTCCTGTCCACCACAACCTACAGACACCTGGTGTGTAGACACAGCCCTGAGAGACACACTGTCTACCACCACCTACAGACACCTGGTGTGTACATACAGCACTGAGGGACACACTGTCCACCACAACCTACAGACACCTGGTGTGTAGATACAGCACTGAGGACACACTGTCCTCAACACTGTCCTGTCCACCACACCCTACAGACACCTGGTGTGTAGATACAGCACTGAGGACACACTGTCCTGTCCACCACAACCTACAGACACCTGGTGTGTAGACACAGCCTGAGAGACACACTGTCTACCACAACCTACAGACACCTGGTGTGTAGACACAGCCCTGAGAGACACACTGTCTACCACAACCTACAGACACTGGTGTGTAGACACAGCACTGAGGGTCACACTGTCCTGTCCACCACCTACAGACACCTGGTGTGTAGATACAGCACTGAGGGACACACTGTCCTCAACACTGTCCTGTCTACCAAAACCTACAGACACCTGGTGTGCAGACACAGCCCTGAGAGACACACTGTCTACCACAACCTACAGACACCTGGTGTGTAGATACAGCACTGAGGGACATACTGTCCTGTCCACCACCTACAGACACCTGGTGTGTAGATACAGCACTGAGAGACACACTGTCTACCACAACCTACAGACACCTGGTGTGTAGACACAGCCCTGAGAGACACACTGTCCACCACAACCTACAGACACCTGGTGTGTACATACAGCACTGAGAGACACATGTCCACCATAACCTACAGACACCTGGTGTGTAGACACAGCCCTGAGAGACACACTGTCCACCACAACCTACAGACACCTGGTGTGTACATACAGCACTGAGAGACACACTGTCCACCACAACCTACAGACACCTGGTGTGTACATACAGCACTGAGAGACACACTGTCCCCCACAACCTACAGACACCTGGTGTGTAGACACAGCACTGAGAGACACACTGTCTACCACAACCTACAGACACCTGGTGTGTAGACACAGCCCTGAGAGACACACTGTCTACCACAACCTACAGGCACCTGGTGTGTACATACAGCACTGAGGGACACACTGTGTGGTTCCGAGAGGATCACTTCGACAGACAGCATGGCCATGGATTCTTCTGATTGACAACGAAGAATGAAACCTCAGTTATATGCTGATGAATCAGATGTTGTGATCAATCCATTAGATTTCAGATTACCTCTCCTCTCCCCTCAACCCTTACCCCCCTCTTGCCTCCCCCCCCTTCCTATTTCCCATTCATCCCCAGAACCTTCTGAGTCGTTTCCAGAAAGTACAAAGCAATGCTGCTCGTTTGATTCTTAGACAACGTAGATCTTCTCGTGTCACTTCCTTACTTCTTTCTCTGCACTGGCTGCCGGTCCAAAACGACTAGACTACAAACTGTCCTTACTCTGCTTCATATATTTGGACTGTTTAGCTCCTTCCTACCTTTCTGATCTCCTTCATCTCTCTGTTCCTTCCAGGTAGTAACTTTCTTCTACCGACAACACTCTGCCTCAAATCCCTCGATTTTGAAGTAAAACTATGGCGATCGCTCTCTTTCTTTTCAGGGTCCGG
>CM031597.1:4644885-4654885 GCA_018398815.1 Conus ventricosus
AACTTTATTGGTTGAAGATCATGACAAAAATCGTTTTTTTTTTCATTGAAAAATAAATGATGTGTTTATGTCCTGTGAGCGTACCCTTACAATGACACTATGTATCCAGGCAGTGTTGGCTTTCTGCAGCTCAGTCTGTTTCTACATTGCCAGTCGTTGTCATTGACACGATTTTTCCTATTCGCCCGAACCCACTTCGGCACAGCACAAGCCTCAGTGTCAGGCTCATTTGTAGAAACAGACACACGTCCATTCTTGTTTCTTCTTTTTCTCATTAATATATGTAGTCAGTTTACCACGGTCCCTTTTATTTGAGAGTCAACTCTTCTCTTGACAGATCGTCCTGATCTGAAGTGAACTCTCCATCCCTGGTTGGGACAGTCTGCAGCTGCACTCCTCTGTCTTGCTGACGATGAGATCATAAACGGGTGCAACAAGCCCACAGCTTCAGTTTCTCCATTGTCTGCACTGGTCATGGCTGTGCGTAATATCTGCACCACGCTGCTCTCTGACAGAAGACAACGTGGAGTCCAGTGGTCTGGTCTTCAGTATCAAGGTCCAGTGGACCGGTCCTCAGTATCAAGGTCTAGTGGTCTGGTCCTCAGTATCAAGGTCCAGTGGTCCTCAGTATCAAGGTCCTGTGGTCTTCAGTATCAAGGTCCTGTGGTCTTCAGTATCAAGGTCCAGTGGTCTTCAGTATCAAGGTCCTGTGGTCTTCAGTATCAAGGTCCAATGGTCTTCAGTATCCAAGGTCCTGTGGTCTTCAGTATCAAGGTCATGTGGTCTGGTCCTCAGTACCAAGGTCCAGTGGTCTAGTCCTCAGTGTCAAGGTCCAGTGGTCCTCAGTATCAAGGTCCAGTGCTCTGGTCCTCAGTATCAAGGTCCTGTGGTCTGGTCCTCAGTATCAAAGTCCAGTGGTCTTCAGTATCAAGGTCCTGTGGTCTCTGGTCCTCCGTATCAAGGTCCAGTGGTCTTCAGTATCAAGGTCCTGTGGTCTTCAGTATCAGGGTCCTGTGGTCTGGTCCTCACTATCAAGGTCCAGTGGTCTTCAGTATCAAGGTCCTGTGGTCTTCAGTATCAAGGTCCTGTGGTCTGGTCCTCAGTATCAAGGTCAAGTGGTCTTCGGTATCAAGGTCCTGTGGTCTTCAGTATCAAGGTCCTGTGGGCTGGTCCTCACTATCAAGGTCCATGGTCTTCAGTATCAAGGTCAAGTGGTCTTCGGTATCAAGGTCCTGTGGTTTTCAGTATCAAGGTCCTGTGGTCTGGTCCTCACTATCAAGGTCCAGTGGTCTTCAGTATCAAGGTCCAGTGGTCTTCAGTATCAAGGTCCTGTGGTTTTCAGTATCAAGGTCCTGTGGTCTGGTCTCACTATCAAGGTCCAGTGGTCTTTAGTATCAAGGACCAGTGGTCTTCAGTATCAAGGTCCTGTGGTCTTCAGTATCAAGGTCCTGTGGTCTGGTCCTCAGTATCAAGGTCCAGTGGTCCTCAGTATCAAGGTCCAGTGGTCTGGTCTTCAGTATCAAGGTCCAGTGGTCTTCAGAATCAAGGTCCTGTGGTCTTCAGTATCAAGGTCCAGGGGTCTGGTCCTCAGTATCAAGGTCCAGTGGTCTTCAGTATCAAGGTCCTGTGGTCTTCAGTATCAAGGTCCAGTGGTCTTCAGTATCAAGGTCCAGTGGCCTTCAGTATCAAGGTCCCTGTGGTCTTCAGTATCAAGGTCCTGTGGTCTTCAGTATCAAGGTTTCCCGTGGTCTTCAGTATCAAGGTCCAGTGGTCTTCAGTATCAAGGTCCCGTGGTCTTCCCGTATCAAGGTCCTGTTGGTCTTAAGTATCAAGGTCCAGTGGTCTTCATATCAAGGGCCTTTGGGCTTCAGTATCAAAGGGCCCCGTGGTCTTCTATCAAGGTTCCGTGGTCTGGGCTTCATATAAGGTCCCTGGACCGGGCCTCAGTATCAAGGTTCAGTGGTCTGGTCCCATGTCAAAGGGCCAGTGGCTGGTCCCAGTATCAAGGTCCCGTGGGTTTTAGTTCAGGGCCGTGGCTTTGTATCAAGGCCGGGTCTGGTCTTCAGTATCAAGGTCCGTGGACCCGGGCCTCGTACAAGGCCGTGGGGGTCCCGTGTCAAGGTCCAGTGGTTGGTCCTCGTTCAAGGGCGTGGTCTTCATGTCAAGGTTGTGGTCTTCGTACAAGGTCCTGTGGGCTTCGTATCAAGGTCCATGGCCCCCCAATATCAAGGTCCGTGGTCTCAGTTCAAGGGTTTTGGGCCTCGTGTCAAGGGCCAGTGGTCTGGTCCCCAGTATCGGTCCAGTGGCTTTTAGGTCAAGGTCCATGGTTTCAGTTCAAGGTCCCGTGGTTTAGTAGAAGGTCCATGGTCTGGTCCCCCAGTGTCAAGGCCATGGTTGTCCTCTATCAAGGTCTGGGTCTTCAGTATCAAAGTCCGTGGTTTTGGTATCAAGGTCTGTGGTCCTCATATCAAGGTCCCATGGCTTCGTGTCAAGGTCCAGGGGCTTCAGTTCAAAGGTCCTGGGGCTTCAGTATCAAGGTCCCGTGGTCTTCTGCGGGGCCCCGTGGTCTTCGTGTCAAAAGGGCCTGGTCTTCAGAAAAAAGGCCTGTGGTCTTTAGTATCAAAGGGCCTTTGGTCTTCGTATCAAGGTCCAGTGTCTTTTAGGGCAAAGGGCCTGGGGGCTTCTTTTAAGGTCAAAGGTTTTCGTACAGGTCCGTGGCTTCAGTTCAAGGTCCGGGTTTCAGTATCAAGGTCCCGTGGTCTTCAGTGTCAAGGTCCCGTGGGGTTTCTGTCAAGGTCGTGGTTTTCAGTATCAAGGTCCTGTGGCTTCGTACAAAGGTCCTGTGGTCTTTGTATCAAGGCCGTGGTTGGTCTTCAGTTCAAGGTCTGTGGTCTTCAGTTCAAGGTCCGTGGTCGGTCCTCAGTATCAAGGCCCCGTGTTTTTTCAGTTTTTCAAAGGGCCGTGGTTTTTTTGGGTTTTTAATAGGCCCATCCTCGGTCACAGACCAAGCTCTAAGCGTTTTTCAAAACACACTACCTCCTCATCAACGGGGTGCCAAACCCGGTAGGCGGCCCAAGAGAGCCTACTGGCGCTCATTCAGTCGTTTTTCCCCTACCATTCAATATCGCATATTTTCATTTTTCATTTTTCCTCCGTTTTCAGTCACCATTTTTATTTATCCTTTATTTTTCCAGTTCTACATAGGGTGCATGCGTGTTTTTACGTGTCCCCCACTTCCACCGGTACCGATGGCACACGAAACAGTAAGTGCGATTTTTGTGGCTTTTGGGAAGAAATACAGGGGGCTTCTTTAAATTTTTTAAAAATTTTTCCAGGGAGCGGGGAAACCCCCTACCTTTTTTTTTCGATGCCCGTGGGTTCTTTAACGTGGAGGGCCAGGAAGGGACCGGGCCGACCGCTTATAGTCCCCATCCCAAGGACTTTACTTCAGTTCGATTTTGTCATTTAAATGGGAAAGAAAGGGCGAGAAAGGCAGGGCTCGAACCCATGCACTTTCACGCGTTTTTGGGTTGGCAGGCGAACGTCTTTAAACCCCTCTACCCCCTTTCTTCAATATCAAAGGGCCCGTGGTCTTCAGTATCAAGGTCCGTGGTTGGTCCTCGGGTCAAGGTCCGTGGTCTGGTCCCCATATCATGGTCGTGGTCTTTTTTATCAAGGTCCTGTGGTTTCAGTATCAAGGTCCATGGTCGGGCCTCAGTATAATGTCCTGTGGTTTCAGTATCAAGGTTTCCCGTGGTTGGTCTTTAGTATCAAGGGCCGTGGTCCGCAAGGGCCCGTGGTCTGGTCTTCGTATCAAGGGCCCGTGGGTTTGGGCCCATATCAAGGGCCTGGGCGGTCTTTATATCAAGGGCCCGGGTCTTGTCCTCAGTTTCAGGTCCCGGGGCTTCGTATCAAGGGCCCGTGGTCTGGGCCTCAGTAAAGGTCCCTGGTCGGTCTTCAGTTCAGGCAGTGGTCGGTCCCCAGTACAAGGGCCGTTGGGGCGGCTTTAGTATCAAGGTCCAGTGGTTGGTCTTCAGTATCAAGGTCCAGTGGTCTGGTCTTCAGTATCAAGGTCCAGTGGTCTGGTCCTCAGTATCAAGGTCCAGTGGTCTGGTCTTCAGTATCAAGGTCCAGTGGTCTGGTCTTCAGTATCAAGGTCCAGTGGTCTGGTCTTCAGTATCAATGTCCAGTGGTCTGGTCCTTTGTATCAAGGTCCAGTGGTCTGGTCTTCAGTAGCAAGGTCCAGTGGTCTGGTCCTCAGTATCAAGGTCCAGTTGTCTGGTCTTCAGTATCAAGGTCCAGTGGTCTGGTCCTCAGTATCAAGGTCCAGTGGTCTTCAGTATCAAGGTCCAGTGGTCTGGTCCTCAGTATCAAGGTCCAGTGGACCGGTCCTCAGTATCAAGGTCCAGTGGACCGGTCTTCAGTATCAAGGTCCAGTGGTCTTCAGTATCAAGGTCCTGTGGTCTTCAGTATCAAGGTCCAGTGGTCTTCAGTATCAAGGTCCAGTGGTCTTCAGTATCAAGGTCCTGTGGTCTTAAGTATCAAGGTCCAGTGGTCTTCAGTATCAAGGTCCAGTGGGTCTTCAGTATCAAGGTCCTGTGGTCTTCAGTATCAAGGTCCTGTGGTCTGGTCTTCAGTATCAAGGTCCAGTGGACCGGTCCTCAGTATCAAGGTTCAGTGGTCTGGTCCTCAGTGTCAAGGTCCAGTGGTCTGGTCCACGTATCAAGGTCCAGTGGTCTTCAGTGTCAAGGTCCAGTGGTCTTCAGTATCAAGGTCCTGTGGTCTGGTCTTCAGTATCAAGGTCCAGTGGACCGGTCCTCAGTATCAAGGTCCAGTGGTCTGGTCCTCAGTGTCAAGGTCCAGTGGTCTGGTCCTCAGTATCAAGGTCTAGTGGTCTTCAGTGTCAAGGTCCTGTGGTCTTCAGTATCAAGGTCCTGTGGTCTTCAGTATCAAGGTCCAATGGTCTTCAGTATCAAGGTCCTGTGGTCTTCAGTATCAAGGTTCTGTGGTCTCAGTGTCAAGGTCCAGTGGTCTGGTCCTCAGTATCAAGGTCCAGTGGTCTTCAGTGTCAAGGTCCAGTGGTCTTCAGTATCAAGGTCCTGTGGTCTTCAGTATAAGGGTCCAGTGGTCTGGTCCTCAGTGTCAAGGTCCAGTGTTCTAGTCCTCAGTATCAAGGTCCTGTGGTCTTCAGTATCAAAGTCCAGTGGTCTTCAGTATCAAGGTCCTGTGGTCCTCAGTATCAAGGTCCAGTGGTCTTCAGTGTCAAGGTCCAGTGGTCTTCAGTATCAAGGTCCTGTGGTCTTCAGTATCAAGGTCCTGTGGTCTTCAGTGTCAGGTCCTGTGGTCTTCAGTGTCAAGGTCCAGGGGTCTTCAGTATCAAGGTCCTGTGGTCTTCAGTATCAAGGTCCTGTGGTCTACAGTATCAAGGTCCAGTGGTCTTCAGTGTCAAGGTCCTGTGGTCTTCAGTGTCAAGGTCCAATGGTCTCAGTATCAAGGTCCTGTGGTCTTCAGTATCAAGGTCTGTGGTCTTCAGTATCAAGGTCCTGTGGTCTTCAGTATCAAGGTCCTGTGGTCTTCAGTGTCAAGGTCCAGTGGTCTTCAGTATCAAGGTCCTGTGGTCTTCAGTATCAAGGTCCTGTGGTCTTCAGTATCAAGGTCCAGTGGTCTGGTCTTCAGTTTCAAGGTCCTGTGGTCTTCAGTATCAAGGTCCAGTGGTCTGGTCCTCAGTATCAAGGTCCTGTGGTCTTCAGTATCAAGGTCCAGTGGTCTTCAATATCAAGGTCCTGTGGTCTTCAGTATCAAGGTCCAGTGGTCTGGTCCTCAGTGTCAAGGTCCAGTGGTCTGGTCCTCAGTATCATGGTCCTGTGCTCTTCAGTATCAAGGTCCTGTGGTCTTCAGTATCAAGGTCCAGTGGTCTGGTCTTCAGTATCAATGTCCTGTGGTCTTCAGTATCAAGGTCCAGTGGTCTGGTCTTCAGTATCAAGGTCCTGTGGTCTTCAGTATCAAGGGCCAGTGGTCTGGTCTTCAGCATCAAGGTCCAGTGGTCTGGTCCTCAGTATCAAGGTCCAGTGGTCTGGTTTTCAGTATCAAGGTCCAGTGGTCTTGTCCTCAGTATCAAGGTCCAGTGGTCTTCAGTATGAAGGTCCAGTTGTCTGGTCCTCAGTATCAAGGTCCAGTGGTCTGGTCTTCAGTATCAAGGTCCAGTGGTCTGGTCCTCAGTATCAAGGTCCAGTGGTCTGGTCTTCAGTATCAAGGTCCAGTGGTCTGGTCTTCAGTATCAAGGTCCAGTGGTCTGGTCCTTTGTATCAAGGTCCAGTGGTCTGGTCTTCAGTAGCAAGGTCCAGTGGTCTGGTCCTCAGTATCAAGGTCCAGTTGTCTGGTCTTCAGTATCAAGGTCCAGTGGTCTGGTCCTCAGTATCAAGGTCCAGTGGTCTTCAGTATCAAGGTCCAGTGGTCTGGTCCTCAGTATCAAGGTCCAGTGGACCGGTCCTCAGTATCAAGGTCCAGTGGACCGGACTTCAGTATCAAGGTCCAGTGGTCTGGTCCTCAGTATCAAGGTCCAGTGGTCTTCAGTATCAAGGTCCAGTGGACCGGTCTTCTGTGTCAAGGTCCTGTGGTCTTCAGTATCAAGGTCCAGTGTTCTGGTCTTCAGTATTAAGGTCCAGTGGACCGATCTTCAGTGTCAAGGTCCAGTGGTCTGGACCTCAGTGTCAAGGTCCAGTGGACCGGTCTTCAGTGTCAAGGTCCAGTGGTCTGGTCCTCAGTATCAAGGTCCAGTGGACCGGTCTTCAGTGTCAAGGTCCAGTGGTCTGGTCCTCAGTGTCAAGGTCCTGTTGTTTTCAGTATCAAGGTCCTGTTGTCTTCAGTATCAAGGTCCTGTGGTCTTCAGTATCAAGGTCCAGTGGACCGGTCTTCAGTATCAAGGTCCTGTGGTCTTCAGTATCAAGGTCCAGTGGTCTGGTCCTCAGTATCAAGGTCCAGTGGACCGGTCCTCACTATCAAGGTCCAGTGGTCTTCCGTATCAAGGTCCAATGGTCTTCAGTATCAAGGTCCAGTGGTCTTAAGTATCAAGGTCCAGTGGACCGGTCTTCAGTATCAAGGTCCAGTGGTCTTCAGTATCAAGGTCCAGTGGTCTGGTCCTCAGTATCAAGGTCCAGTGGACCGGTCCTCAGTATCAAGGTCCAGTGGACCGGTCTTCAGGATCAAGGTCCAATGGTCTTCAGTATCAAGGTCCAGTGGTCTTCAGTATCAAGGTCCAGTGGACCGGTCTTCAGTATCAAGGTCCAGTGGTCTGGTCCTCAGTATCAAGGTCCTGTGGTCTTCAGTATCAAGGTCCAGTGGACCGGTCTTCAGTATCAAGTTCCAGTGGTCTGGTCCTCAGTGTCAAGGTCCTGTTGTCTTCAGCATCAAGGTCCTGTTGCTTCAGTATCAAGGTCCTGTGGTCTTCAGTATCAAGGTCCAGTGGTCTTCAGTATCAAGGTCCTGTTGTCTTCAGTATCAAGGTCCAGTGGTCTTCAGTATCAAGGTCCTGTTGTCTTCAGTATCAAGGTCCTGTGGTCTTCAGTATCAAGGTCCTGTTGTCTTCAGTATCAAGGTCCTGTGGTCTTCAGTATCAAGGTCCTGTGGTCTTCAGTATCAAGGTCCTGTTGTCTTCAGTATTAAGGTCCTGTGGTCTTCAGTATCAAGGTCCTGTGGTCTTCAGTATCAAGGTCCTGTGGTCTTCAGTATCAAGGTCCTGTGGTCTTCAGTATCAAGGTCCTGTGGTCTGGTCCTCAGTATCAAGGTCCAGTGGTCTTCAGTATCAAGGTCCAGTGGTCTGGTCCTCAGTATCAATGTCCTGTGGTCTTCAGTGTCAAGGTCCAGTGGTCTTCAGTATCAAGGTCCTGTGGTCTTCAGTATCAAGGTCCTGTGGTCTTCAGTATCAAGGTCCAGTGGTCTGGTCTTCAGTGTCAAGGTCCTGTGGTCTTCAGTATCAAGGTCCAGTGGTCTGGTCCTCAGTATCAAGGTCCTGTGGTCTTCAGTGTCAAGGTCCAGTGGTCTTCAGTATCAAGGTCCTGTGGTCTTCAGTATCAAGGTCCAGTGATCTGGTCTTCAGTATCAAGGTCCAGTGGTCTTCAGTATCAAGGTCCTGTGGTCTTCTTCAGTATCAAGGTCCAGTGGTCTTCCGTATCAAGGTCCTGTGATCTTCAGTATCAATGTCCTGTGGTCTTCAGTATCAAGGTCCAGTGGTCTTCAGTATCAAGGTCCTGTGGTCTTCAGTATCAAGGTCCTGTGGTCTTCAGTATCATGGTCCAGTGGTCTGGTCCTCAGTGTCAAGGTCCTGTCGTCCTCAGTATCAAGGTCCAGTGGTCTTCAGTATCAAGGTCCTGTGGTCTTCAGTATCAAGGTCCTGTGGTCTTCAGTATCAAGGTCCTGTGGTCTTCAGTATCAAGGTCCTGTGGTCTGGTCCTCAGTATCAAGGTCCTGTGGTCCTCAGTTACAAGGTCCAAAGGTCTGGTCCTCAGTATCATGGTCCGGTGGTCCTCACTTACAAGGTCCAAAGGTCTGGTCCTCAGTATTAAGGTCCTGTGGTCCTCAGTTACAAGGCCCAAAGGTCTGGTCCTCAGTATCTAGGTCCTGTGGTCCTCAGTTACAAGGTTCAAAGGTCTGGTCCTCAGTATCAAGGTCCTTTGGTCCTCAGTTACAAGGTCCAAAGGTCTGGTCCTCAGTATCAAGGTCCTGTGGTCCTCCGTTACAAGGTCCAATGGTCTTGTCCTCAGTATCAAGGTCCTGTGGTCCTCAGTTACAAGGTCCAAAGGTCTGGTCCTCAGTATCAAGGTCCTGTGGTCCTCAGTTACAAGGTCCAAAGGTCTGGTCCTCAGTATTAAGGTCCTGTGGTCCTCAGTTACAAGGTCCAAAGGTCTGGTCCTCAGTATCTAGGTCCTGTTGTCCTCAGTTACAAGGTCCAAAGGTCTGGTCCTCAGTATCAAGGTCCTGTGGTCCTCAGTTACAAGGTCCAATGGTCTGGTCCTCAGTATCAAGGTCCTGTGGTCCTCAGTTACAAGGTCCAATGGTCTGGTCCTCAGTATCAAGGTCCGGTGGTCCTCAGTTACAAGGTCCAATGGTCTGGTCCTCAGTATCAAGGTCCTGTGGTCCACAGTTACAAGGTCCAATGGTCTGGTCCTCAGTATCAAGGTCCTGTGGTCCTCAGTTACAAGGTCCAATGGTCTGGTCCTCAGTATCAAGGTCCTGTGGTCCTCAGTTACAAGGTCCAAAGGTCTGATCCTCAGTATCAAGGTCCTGTGGCCCTCAGTTACAAGGTCCAAAGGTCTGGTCCTCAGTATCTAGGTCTTGTGGTCCTCAGTTACAAGGTCCAAAGGTCTGGTTCTCAGTATCAAGGTCCTGTGGTCCTGAGTTACAAGGTCCAATGGTCTGGTCCTCAGTATCAAGGTCCTGTGGTCCTCAGTTACAAGGTCCAAAGGTCTGGTCCTCAGTATCAAGGTCCAGTGGTCCTCAGTTACAAGGTCCAACGGTCTGGTCCTCAGTATCAAAGTCCTGTGGTCCTCAGTTACAAGGTCCAATGGTCTGGTCCTCAGTATCAAGGTCCTCTGGTCCTCAGTTACAAGGTCCAATGGTCTGGTCCTCAGTATCAAGGTCCTGTGGTCCTCAGTTACAAGGTCCAATGGTCTGGTCCTCAGTATCAAGGTCCTGTGGTCCTCAGTTACAAGTTCCAAAGGTCTGGTCCTCAGTTTCAAGGTCCTGTGGTCCTCAGTTACAAGGTCCAAAGGTCTGGTCCTCAGTATCAAGGTCCTGCTTCCCCATGCCTCCACTACATCCGGGGCCTCTCAGACAATCTACAGTCAGCAGCTGCACGTCTCTGTGTCACTGCTAAATGACCATTTGTCATCCATTTGGATCGGCACATGCACTGCTTACAAGAAACTTTTATTCCAACAGCTAAAAGAAGTCGTCCATCCTCCAAGTAGGAGTTTATGTCATCAGGAGAAGATTTGATCCCCTG
>CM031597.1:4659885-4662385 GCA_018398815.1 Conus ventricosus
AAGAAGTCATCCATCCTCCAAGTAAGATTTTGTTATCATGAAAAGGTTTGATCCCCCGTCTAGAAGGCATTCAAAGATCACGTGCGTTTGCCTGCCCATCCATCCTGTTGAAGTCGCTGTCAGGGTTACTGGTGATTTGTTGCTGTCAGGGTTACTGGGGATTTGTTGCTGTCAGGGTTACTGGGGATTTGTTGCTGTCAGGGTTACTGGGGATTTGTTGCTGTCAGGGTTACTGGGGATTTGTTGCTGTCAGGGTTACTGCGGATTTGTTGCTGTCAGAGTTACTGGGGATTTGTTGCTGTCAGGGTTACTGGGGATTTGTTGCTGTCAGAGTTACTGGGGATTTGTTGCTGTCAGGGTTACTGGGGATTTGTTGCTGTCAGAGTTACTGGGGATTTGTTGCTGTCAGGGTTACTGGGGATTTGTTGCTGTCAGGGTTACTGGGGATTTGTTGCTGTCAGGGTTACTGGGGATTTGTTGCTGTCAGGGTTACTGGGGATTTGTTGCTGTCAGAGTTACTGGGATTTGTTGCTGTCAGGGTTACTGGGGATTTGTTGCTGTCAGAGTTACTGGGGATTTGTTGCTGTCAGGGTTACTGGGGATTTGTTGCTGTCAGGGTTACTGGGGATTTGTTGCTGTCACCGTTACTGGGGATTTGTTGCTGTCAGGGTTACTGGGGATTTGTTGCTTCCATCTCCTTGCTCATCACAGTCTCCAGAGCTCACTGCTCCTTGACGTAGATCTCCATTTTCCTTTTCGAAAGGAACTCACCACGCAAACTGTTTCTGTTGAACCCAATCAAAATTGAAGCATTTTAGGTGTTTCATCTTCTTCTTTGTAATCAAGATTCGGCTGTTCACTTCGAGCTTGGGGGAGGGGGGGGAGGAGCGGGTGTGAATAGGAGGGTAGGTGGGGGGGGGGGGGGGTGTGGGTGTCGGTAGAGTGTGATTGTGTGTTGTCGGCTATCATTCTGTTACAGTGGAGCAAAGTCAGTTTCTGTGATTCTTGCTCAGGACGATGAATGGCCACACACCTTGATAAGGGTTGAGCTCATGACGATGAATGGCCACACACCTTGATAAGGGTTGAGCTCATGACGATGAATGGCCACACACCTTGATAAGGGTTGAGCTCATGACGATGAGTGGCCACACACCTTGATAAGGGTTGAGCTCATGACGATGAATGGCCACACACCTTGATAAGGGTTGAGCTCATGACGATGAATGGCCACACACCTTGATAAGGGTTGAGCTCATGACGATGAATGGCCACACACCTTGATAAGGGTTGAGCTCAGGACGATGAGTGATGGCCACACACCTTGATAAGGGTTGAGCTCAGGACGATGAATGGCCACACAACTTGATAAGGGTTGAGCTCAGGACGATGAATGGCCACACACCTTGATAAGGGTTGAGCTCAGGACGATGAGTGGCCACACACCTTGATAAGGGTTGAGCTCAGGACGATGAATGGCCACACACCTTAATACGTGTTGAGCTCAGGACGATGAATGGCCACACACCTTGATGAGGGTTGAACTCAGGAGGATGAATGGCCACACACCTTGATAAGGGTTGAGCTCAGGACACACACCTTGATAAGGGTTGAGCTCAGGACGATGAATGGCCACACACCTTGATAAGGGTTGAGCTCAGGACGATGAATGGCCACACACCTTGATAAGGGTTGAGCTCAGGACGATGAATGGCCACACACCTTGATAAGGGTTGAGCTCAGGACGATGAGTGATGGCCACACACCTTGATAAGGGTTGAGCTCAGGACGATGAGTGGCCACACACCTTGATAAGGGTAGAGCTCAGGACGATGACGATGAGTGGCCACACACCTTGATAAGGGTTGAGCTCAGGACGAAGAATGATGGCCACACACCTTGATAAGGGTTGAGCTCAGGACGATGAATGGCCACACACCTTGATAAGGGTTGAGCTCAGGACGATGAAAGGCCACACACCTTGATAAGGGTTGAGCTCAGGACGATGAGTGGCCACACACCTTGATAAGGGTTGAGCTCAGGACGATGAATGGCCACACACCTTGATAAGTGTTGAGCTCAGGACGATGAATGGCCACACACCTTGATAAGTGTTGAGCTCAGGACGATGAATGGCCACACACCTTGCAAAGGGTTGATCTCAGGACGATGAGTGATGGCCACACACCTTGATAAGGGTTGAGCTCAGGACGATGAGTGGCCACACACCTTGATAAGGATTGAGCTCAGGAGGATGAATGGCCACACACCTTGATAAGGGTTGAGCTCAGGACGATGAATGGCCACACACCTTGATAAGGGTTGAACTCATGACGATGAGTGGCCACACACCTTGATAAGGGTTGAACTCATGACGATGAATGGCCACACACCTTGATAAGGGTTGAGCTCAGGACGATGAATGGCCACACACCTTGATAAGGGTTGAGCTTAGGACGATGAATGGCCACACACCTTGATAAGGGTTGAGCTCATGACG
>CM031597.1:4669885-4674885 GCA_018398815.1 Conus ventricosus
TCTCTCTCTCCTCTCTCTCTCTCTCTCTCTCTCTCTCTTCTCTCTTCTTATGTGACATGCTTTCATGCATGATGCATGCATCGGTGTGTGTGTGTGTGTGTGTGTGGTGTGTTTTGTGTGTGTGTGGTGTGTGTGTGTGTGTTGTGTGTGTGTGTTTGTGCGGCGTGGCATGCTTTCATGCATGCTTGCGTGTGTGTATGTATGTGTGTGTGGTGGTGGGTGTGTGTGTGTGTGTGTGTGTGTGTGTGTGTGCGCGTGTGTGTGTGTGTTTACGTGTGTGTGTGTGTGTGTGTGTGTGTGTGTGTGTGTGTGTGTGGTGTGTGTGTGTGTGTGTGTGTGTGGGGTGGGGAGAGAGAGGAGTGAAGGAGAGAGAGAGAGAGAGAGAGAGAGAGAGGAGGGGAGAGGAGAGAGAGAGGGGGAGGGGGAGGAGAGAGAGGGAGAGAGAGAGAGGAGAGAGAGAGAGAGGAGAGCAGATGGCTGATTCCCATGGTGGAGAGGGAGGCAGAAAAATCAGGCCTGCCCCATGTGTGCCCAGTGCAAAAAAAAACTGCTGGGCTGCTCCATTTTGTTTTAAGCGGGTTTAGGCTGCCCATGGCTTTGTTATTTTGGCAATGAGGGGCGGTGGATCAGGGGAAAGGGGGGGGGGGGGGTGTGTTACGGGGCTTGGGGGGTTAAAAAGGGGGGAAATTTGGATTTTTGGCAAAAAAACAAATGGAGACTGAGTGGGGGTGGGTGGGTGTATGGAATACTGCGGGGGAGTGGGGGCGTTAGCAATGTGTGAGTGAACAAAAACAATTAATTCCTTTTTGGGGAAAAGGATGTGTTATTTTTTTTTTTGGGCCCACTTATGGAAAAATAAATGATCAGCAAAATCATGGAATAAATAAATGAATACCAAACAGTCTCCTGGAAGGATTCTAATGCAACCATTTCAGTCGTTTATGATATTGCCCACAGTCACAGACATGTTTACTTGTGGGAAAGGTTTTATTTCAGTATTAGGCGCTTGTAATCTAGAATCGTCGGTCTGGCTTAGAATTTTTTATCATGTCGTGTGGAAAACCTTAGGGCTAGCAGTCCTTGTCTCAGCGTGGACCCGAAAAGTTCGCCTATTCCATGATAGTTGGAACCTTCACGGATTTTTAAAAGCCCCCCACATTTTGAGGGAATTTGTAGAACGCTCAAAATCTCCTCTCTTCTCTCTCTCTCTCTCTCTCTCTTCTCTCTCTCTTTTTCTCTCTCCTCTCTCTCCCTGAGGACAGGACAAGGAAAAGGATAAATGGAATGGGAGATGGGGGCGGAAGAGAGGGGGAGATGGGACGGAGTATGCCGCTTGACAGACGACGGGCAACAAAATAGAAAGCAGACAGGAGGCAGTCTCCCCCCCCCCCCCCCCCCCGCTTCCCTCTCTTCTCCCTCTCTCTCTTTCCCCCCTCTCTCTCCTCTCTCTTCTCTCTCTCTCTCTCTTCCCCTCTCTCTCTTTGTTTCACTGAGAGTGGGTTAAAAGATGGCCTTTTCTGAGCTTGTCTGATGCTTGCTGAAAAGGGAAAGGTCATGCCCCCACTTCTTTTCTCAGCCCCACTTGGGAGGCTTGCTAAGGGGTCCCCCTTCACGGGGGAGAGAGAGGAGAAGGAGAGAGAAGGGGGGGGAAGAGAGAGAGAGGGAGAGAGAGAGAGAGAGAGGGGTGGGAGAGAGAGGAGAGCGAAGAGAGCGAGGAGAGAGAGAGCGAGGGGAGAGAGAAGAGAAGAGAGAGAGAGAGAGAGAGATGGAGAGAGAGAGAGAGAGAGAGAAGGCGGGATCCTTCTTTAAAATAACATTGACAAGGGATTTTTCCCGTCCCGCATTTCAGCTTTTTTTCACACCACACACACACAAACCACACCCCACACAACCCCCACCCCAAAACAAACACACAAACACACACACACACCAAAAACACACACACCCCACACGCACCCCGCACGCACGCAACGACGCAGCACCACACACAACGCACGCACGCAACCCAACACCACACAAACACAACACCACAAACACACACACCCACACCACAACACCACAACAAACCCGAGGAAGAGGGGGAGGAGAGAGAGAGAGAGAAGAGGAGAGGGAGAGAGAATGAGAGAGGAAGAGAGAGGGGATGGGGGGAGAGAGGAGAGAGAGATTCAGTGTTGTATTAACTAAAGCCACAGCCTCATAAGAAAAGAGTCAAAACGTTTTACAAGAACCGATAAATATACAAGCAACTGTATGTGCACCCTTTTGAAATGAATATGCAAAAGTCATGATACAATTATCTCTCGTAGTTGAAAAGCTTTACAAAAAAACAAAGCTAAACTGCGAACAAGATTCTCGGTGTTTGATGACACTACTTAACAAAGACAGAAGCAGGCACGGCTCATTATAGAATTCCACAGGAATTCGTTTCAAGGGGAGAATACTGAGAACACGACACTGTTAAACAAAATGATCTTCATCTTTAGTGGTTTCTTTACAAATGGGACAAACAGTTCATTGTAAAATAGACTTCTTTTAGCGATGTACATGTGCTTTAATTTGGGAAATCCCAAGTCCAGACTTCTTCAAAACAAATTGCAGATGCCTGTCCATATTCACCATGAAATATTTCTGTACTGAATTTGAAGAATTGGTGAAGTTTTTGTGCATGGGGCCTCTTACTTGGCTGAGTATGTCTTTCCTACGTTTGCCATCAACTTTCGACTAACCTTTATCGAAGGGTTTGTAAACACGTAACCCCTCTCCTACTTCTTGATATAACCAAGCATACCCAGCCAAGGCTTACATAAACATGTGCATATGTAAGATACCCTGTCAAATTGTCCTTGAGTCAGGTTCATATGATATAAAGTGTTCGTGGCAATCTGTCATGATTGAATTTCAATACCTTTAACCAGTGCCATATAAATCTAGCTGCAGAGTTTATATAAACGGGACATCTGTTCGTTTCCCCATGAACTAAATCATCCTGAGAGAGAGAGAGAGAGAGAGAGAGAGAGAGTGAGAGAGAGAGAGAGAGAGAGAGAGGAGAGAGAGAGAGAGAGAGAGGGGAGAGAGAGGAGGCAGGGAGGGAGGAGGGAGGAGGAGGGAGGGAGGGAGGGAGGAGAGAGCGAGCACATAAGTTTATATCAGCTGAATATGATAGATTAAGATCGCAACAGTCGAAAAACAAAGAGAGAATAGAGTCTGAGAAACAAAGATAGAAACTGAGAGAACGAAACAGACATATACTTATGAAAGCAAAACAAAGCAAAACAAAACGAGCGGAACAAAAACAAAGACGAAAACGGTTTAGCGCATCACCGTGCCATAGGCCAGACAGTCCTGGACAATGCAAGAAGGTGAAAGAAGACACAGAAATACACAGAGACCTCCAGCAGAATCTCCGTAGACAATAGGAAAACATATAACTGACACTCTGTCTTTCCCTATCCTCTCTCTTTTCCACCTTCCGCCCCCCTACCCTTCTCCCACCCTTCCCTTAGTAATCCCATTCCCTGGATTTCTCAGAGGAGAAACAGGACAAACCAAATGGGTCCCCTTTGAGTGAGAGTGTTTGACGGAGGCATTCTTCACTGCAGCACACAGACATGTCAGTGGACACGGGTGCCCATGAACCGAAAGATAACGTCGTGTTTGAGCTGGTGTTTAGTTATGAACCGAAAGATAACGTCGTGTTTGAGCTGGTGTTTAGTTATGAACCGAAGATAACGTCGTGTTTGAGCTGGTGTTTAGTTATGAACCGAAAGATAACGTCGTGTTTGAGCTGGTGTTTAGTTATGAACCGAAAGATAACGTCGTGTTTGAGCTGGTGTTTTAGTTATGAACCGAAAGATAACGTCGTGTTTGTGCCGGTGTTTTAGTTGTGTCGCAGTCTGGTTCAGTGTCCTGTGTGAATGTTTGATGAACTGTCTCCTTCAGACACCACAGACAGCAGACATAACGTGTACAGGCATACTCCACAGAGAGCTGCAAGTTCAGCAGCAATTTCATCGAATGTAATAGAACTGAAGATAAGCCGAGCATCTTTGTGTTCACGTTACCAATGATACAGATGGCAATGTCAGACAAAATAAACATTACAGTGACCAAGATGACGCAGAATTGCTTTCCCCGGCAGATGCCACCCCGTCATGGCCGCTGGATGTGACATGACAACACTCCCGTGGAAATGTCCCCATCGATATACCTGCCCTATTTCATGCCACTGGTGAAAAAACGCCATCGTCGAACAATGCAGTGTGCATTCTGCAGTCTCACTCGTTGCTGATCCGCTGACAGGTCAAGGCAGCACAACTCAGACGGGGAAAGCTTTCTGCACGAGGTCGTATATGCCTCTGAGGAGAATTCCGGGTGTACAGTCTTTCTTGCTGTCACTGGGACTTTCCATGCGGTCAGTGGCTCTTTCCTCACTGTCTTTGGGCCTTTTCCCTGCGGTCAGTGGCTCTTTCCTCACTGTCTTTGGGCCTTTCCCTGCGGTCAGTGGCTCTTTCCTCACTGTCTTTGGGCCTTTCCCTGCGGTCAGTGGCTCTTTCCTCACTGTCTTTGGGCCTCGGTTGGAGACACTGAAACCTGAACTCGAGGAACTCACCATCAGATTCAGGAAAGTATTGGATACATACACAATGAAATCGACTCAGAAGAGAGAGAGAGAGAAGAAAACACTCTCTTCGATTAGTTTCACACAACACTAAGCAGTCCACATCCCCGCTGAACGAACCAACATTAGAAGTGGACCACTTGATGTACTATGGGTCTATTCTGACCATAGACCACAGCAAATAAGGGTGACGTCATTTGCCTTGGCTATGTCCAAAGGAGACTGGACATAGACCACAGCAACATAAGGGTGACGTCATTTGCCTTGGCCATGTCCAACAGGACAAGACTGGACATACACCACGGGCAACATAAGGGTGACGTCATTTGCCTTGGCTATGTCCAACAGGGGCAAGACTGGACATAGACCACAACAACATAAG
>CM031597.1:4686602-4721602 GCA_018398815.1 Conus ventricosus
TTTTTTGCAACAAAAAAACAACGGTGGCCGAAGGTTAAAAGTCCGGCGAATGTGACAGGGCGCGACGAGACCAAGCAAGTCCAACCTGATCACCAGTTCAACTCCTTCCCCGATACCGCTCACAATACTAAACAAGAAATTTGGAAAAATTTAGAATGCCGGGTAAATGAATTAACCAGAGAAAAGGTCACACATATTTCCTTACAATTTCGAAACAAAGAAATTGCGAAAAGCGAAGACTAAGCCGGCTAACAACAACAAACCAAAACAAACAACCACGAAACTGATGCTTACCAGCTACCCGTGGGTGACCCCGAAGAGGCGGGTCAAAGGACTCTCTCTACCCTCTGTCCAGTCGAGAGGACAGAGGCGAAGATGCGGAAACAGAAGAAATGATGTCCCTCTCCTACAGGCCGACTGCAGGAATTGAAAGTACTGACTGTACTCTCGACGATAAGGTAAAGAACCAGGACTGGAGCAGGCGCCCCCAGAGACATCTTCCGCTCGAGTCAAGAGCTAACCTCCCTCCGCAATGGCGGCCAACATGCCATGCTGCGTCACAGAGTGAGCATACTTCAAACTAAAAGAAACGAAGCACGTGCGACAGGTAAAAAGACAGGCGAGAGGCCGATAGACAGAAAGTTCGAGAGAAAGGTACCGGCCACCCGTGAACTTGCAGGATGAATAGCACGGGCGGTGGAATTAGAGAGAGAGAGAGAGAAAGCAAACCGAAGTTGAGCTGAACTAAACCCAAGGTGCAACTGCACCACAAGCCACCCTAAGGGACGGATACACGACAACAGCAACGACAATAAACAAATAAGTAATTCCGCCGCCCTAGGTGGGTCGAACGTCGTAGGCCTCGTGACAAACTCGTGACAGTAGTTCAGAAATAGAGAGCGTGTGCGCGTGTGCATATGTGTATATGTGTGTGTGCGAGTGTGCGTGTGTAAGATTGGGGTTTTGGTTAAGGGGGAAGGTTAGGCTAGGTAGGGTGCGGGGGAAATAAGATACACAATATTCTTGAGTTCCAATCTTGACGTGTTGAAGGATGGAAAGCGGGAGGTTGGTTTCATTCCCGATTGTTACCCTTTTGTTACTTGGGTCCTACACTAGAGAAGGCGGGCAGGATATCGGCTGTTGTTGGTGTTGTCAAGTCTGTGAGTTGTTGTGGTAAATTGTCGTGTTGTTGCACGAGCAACAACTAGTCCGTTGGTCCGGCGTGTCAGCTCTGCGGAGGGATACGCTGCTCTGACCAATCGCTGTTTTGTGTTGTGAGTAGAGTTCGCTTAGATTCCGACCAGGTCGGAATGCGTTGGGGTAGCTTCACTTCGGTCCCTGGTGTTCGTGGGAGTGGACGCGCCTTGTAGTTGCGGCGGCAGCGCCGTTAGTCGAGCTGAGTGACTTCGAGTCATAGTTAGGGCCAGGTCCTCGTCGGGTCTGGTGTGCCCTTGGCCTGTGCCGGGTTCTGTGTCGTCTCTGTTGGCACCACGTCAGCCAGTTGCAGAACTGGTGTGGTTGAACGTCTGTCTGTCCAGGTTGGTGATTGTTAGGTTCATGGTGGTGTCTTTCGTCATGTTGTCTTTATTATGGCGAGTTGTACTGTAGTTGTCTCATGTTATGTTTAGTTGTATTATGTTTGTTGCGTATACTGGTTGTCTAGTATGATGTCGTCGTGGTTCTGTGATTGAAACTTCTTGTCGGCCGGTTTGTGTTGTTACCTCTTTTCTGTATATTCTGTAAGTAGTGTACATAGTGGTTCCTGAGTTCGATTAGTCATGTGATAGTTTGGCTAGACAATGTGGGTTCGATATAATAACCGTTGATGGACGGTGATGTAGATATTGGTTGTGATTATTTCATGTTATTTCAGTGGGTTCAATAAGAAGGTGATATGAGGTTGCATTTTTGTTGAGGATCATAGTATGAGTCGGGTGCAGAGGTGTCTGCGTAAATTGTAAAGGATGTGCTCAATTTCAGTTGTAAATAGTATGGTTCGTTGAAATTGATTAATGATCTCGGAGTCGACCTGCACAGCGTTGGGATCGGGTAACTGTGCAGTAGGGCCAAGGCTAATTGGTAGTCGAGTGGTTTATACCGGAGTACGGTCGTGGCTATTCAACTTATATTGGTGTCTTCTAACTTTCGTTACGAGTCATGGTTCTTGACGCGTGTGTCGTGCGCGTGCAGACTGTATTGTGATGTATGCATGTGGTACAGGACAGTGAGTCCATATGGTTAGAAGTTTTGTTAAGTAAATGACAGTCGTCACACATGCAGGGATGTATGTGTTTGTGACAGAATAGAGTTGGGGGAAGATATTTTGGGTTGCAGGGAGATAGTCCCATAATGAATTTTAGTAGTCGGAAAGAAGGTACGGTAAAGTTTAAGGCGGGTAGCTCAGCAGTTGAGAGGAGAAAAATGGAGGATGTGCAGCGGGTAATATTATATGAAGTATGGTTGTGTTGGCATAACAAAGATTAACCACTGGGTTATCTGACAAGAGATGACATGAGTGGGGTGCTGGATGGAAATTTTGATGAACAAATCATGTTTTGATATATGATTATAATTGACAGTGCAAAGAGGGATGAGAATGTGAAGGATTGTGGCGGCGAGCCGATTCTTTTGTATGAATATGCTAGAACTGTGAACCGTTAGAAATTGATAAGTTCTTTTGTTTTGTTGTTTCTGAGAGGTGTATTAATACTGATTACTATGTGGAAACATTTCCTTGTGAAATTGCTAGTTTATTTTGTATTTTCTAAGGGGGCCCATGGAGTCCGTGTTGGATTGCTTGGATTGGGATTATTTCTCTGAGAATTGTGTGCGAGTCATAATTTCATATGTAATAGCGTAGATTGGCTCAGAGAGAATATTGTTTTACTGCTATTGTAAGGGTTGGCAGGAAATGGATTTGATAACCCAAAGCGAGTAATGGGGTTTGGGGGGTGTATTCGAAATTCAAGGGGTCACTCTCATGCCCGAGTGGGAGGTAGGCAACGGAGATGGAGAGTTAAGCTTTACCAGGTAGCCTATAGGCCTTGATGACTCAGGTTGTAGCAACATTACAGTAGTGGCCTACAGTTGTGTCAGCAGGTGTATCCTGTTCCGTCCTGAGCTGGGGCCAGATCACCGCAGTCTACTGCTGCGTGCCGGCAGGGGAGCGGCGGTTTCCCGTGCCTGCCGCTTTTCCCGGGAAGGGAGACCATCCAGGCCGTCTGCCGTCTGTGAGACAGCTCTCCTCCTGCTACCGGGGCCCTCTGGGAGTTCCCAGCCACCCGTTGCTCTTCCCTGTTCGGGCGTCCTTTGAGCCCCGGACTCGTCGAGAGGGCACCGCACCAGACCTTTCTCTCACCCTCAGTGTCCGGCGGGGGCCTTCAGAGGAGGAGGCGTCCTTCGAGCCCCGGACTCGTCGAGAGGGCACGCACCAGGCTTTCCCTCAACCGTTGTGTCCGGCGGGGCCTTCAGAGGTGTTGTGCCAGCGCGGGGGGAGGAGTCAGACTGAGGAGCCACGGTCACCGCCGGGGGCAGAGTCTTCGGGGAGTCGGACTGTGGGAGGCCACGGTCAGCACCGGAGTGCAGTCGTCCGGGGAGGCGTCAGCCCGTGAGGGGCCGAGTACAGCGCCGAGGACTGGAGCTCTCCGGGCCGGGATGGGTTGTCCCATGGGCGTAGTATAAAGGGTATAGTGTTAGGCAGTAGGGGTTTAAATGTGTAGTGTTAGGGAGTAGGGTTAAGGGTGTTAGCTACTGCCTCCTTTGGGACGTAGTGGCCAGCACAGTGTAGGATACTTGTCATTGCCTCCGTTAGGGACGCAGCGACCAGTTCGGTAGGGGTCCCGGGTCAAAAGACAAGGGTGGGTCCTGGGGAGAGGTGTGGGTGGTAGTAGTTTAGAGATTAGAGTCCCTTGGGTTGGTCCTTGTCCCTAGAGGTAGCCACCACGTGTGCGGGCTATCTCTGCGTCCTTAGGTCGCAGTGATATACCGCAACTGGTGCTTTAGTATAGATTAGGTTCTCATGGTCGTTTCAGGGTAGTGTGGGTCATGAAGAAGTGGGGTACCGGTGTGTGCGTGTGGATGGACGTGAGTGGTGGCGCCATAGTGTGTGTGAAATAAAGAAGTGCGCATGATTGTAAAGCTGTGTTAGTGTGCTGTGTTGTCTGCTCTAGTGTGTAATAGCGTGGGTAGGGGTGGGAGGGCCGTCCGGCTTAGCGACCGTGACAAACATGAGATTTTGTTCACGATGGTGTTCCAGATCTTTCATGCTTCTGAAGCAGAAAAAGAATAAAAAAGAAATCACAAAGGAATAGAATAGAAAAGAGACGGGAGGGGATTGTGATACAATCATAAGATAGACATATGAATCACAAAAGAATAGAAGAGAAAAGAAACGGAGGGGGATTGTGATACAATCATAAGATAGACACATAACTCACAAAGGAACAGAAGCGAAACTGAAAAAAAGGGAGGGGGGGGTGCTTCATAAACTGTAAAAAGTTTTGATCAGGAAGATAGAAAGTTGGAACCACACACCACCCATGAAGAAGTGGCAAAATTTCAGTTTATTCTAGACGCTTTTTCCAGCATCAACACTGGCCAACTGACAAAGAAAACAGTACAAAAGTGTGTGGTGGTAAAACGTTTTGATTTCAGTTTCATGCCGGGGGAAGGGGGGGGGGGTCTCACTGCAGGCGGATTATTCTCTGTACAGCACTCTCAAGCTGCTGGCCTGTGCGCAGGACTGATAGGCAGACTAATAAAAATGAGAAACAAAAAATTACTAGAAAAAAAAGTTTGGGAGGAGCTTTTATGGACAGGACTTCGCAGACACTTGACCTACGCATTTATCCACATGCTGGTCAGACATTATAAATGTGTATGACCAAGGAAGATCAACAAATGACCGCACAACAATGGAAAAAAGAAGGGTGGAAAAACGTGAAGCCAGACACAGGAGTGCTGTTAGCAACATCCACAGAATAGCAACTCTCTGGACTTCAACGGAAACAGGGCAGAAATAGAAGGGACACAGACAAGTCCGCTGTGCATGCATGATGTTTTAGGACAGCTGTGGATGGAGACAAGGTCCGCTGTGCATCCATGATGCTTAGGACAGCTGTGGATGGAGACAAGGTCCGCTGTGCATGCATGATGTTTAGGACAGCTGTGGATGGAGACAAGGTCCGCTGTGCATGCATGATGTTTAGGACAGCTGTGGATGGAGAACAAGGTCCGCTGTGCATCCATGATGCTTAGGACAGCTGTGGATGGACGTGAGTGGGAGAAAGTTACTCCAGTTCTCAGAGCATCCACTTTTGCCTGTGAAATCAGAAACTGCTCCTGCTAAATTTCAACATGCCTGTGGGGGGGGGGGGGGGGGGGGGGGGGGGGGGGGGGGGGGGGGGGGGGGGGGTTCCGGGCCTTTGCCATTTTGTCTGCCACTGAAAGGGGGCGACAAAACAAAAAAAACTTTTTCCTTTACAAAACACCAAAAAAAGGAAAAAAAAACGGTGAATGAAGGGGGGCACGCTGAATTGGAGACTTTTTTTTTGTTTGAGGAAATCTCCGCTTTGGGGGAAAGAAAAGCCATTCAAATTTAACTCTTTCTCGGGCCAATGGAAAAAATTTTTGTTTTGTAAACGCCCGCTCCCAAAAACCAGGATATGTTCAGTGGGGGGACATTTAACTATATAAATAAAGTAAACCCTACATTAATCGAAAAAACGTCAAAAAAAAAGGGTTTGTCGAAAAGGAAAAATATTGTTTTTATTTTTAGGAGAGAAAAAATCGCCCTGTACTGTGGTTTTTCCCTTCTTTTTTTTTTTTCCATTTTTTTTATTGTTTTTCTTTTCGTTCTTTTCATTATTACTTTTTTTTTGCTTTTTTTTCATTCATTCTTCATTGGATTCTTGTCGTCATGATCTTACTAACAATGGAGAACAACTGGTCGCAAAGCATACGTTTTGGACGGATAGCGTATAGCAATACTTCACCACTTGTATTTGCAAACTTTGAAAGTGGGTTTACTTCCTCAGATGACAGCCAAAATGCTTTATTTTGCGAATTTTGTGACCGTAAGAAATGTTCTCAAACTCAAAACCCTTTATTTTGCGAATTTCGTGACCGTTAGACTTTGTTCTCAAACTCAAAACGCTTTATTTTGCGAATTCGTGACCGTAAGAAATGTTCTCAAACTCAAAACGCTTTATTTTGGGGAATTCGTGACCGTTAGAAATGTTCTCAGACACCTGCTGAAACAGCCCTGTCTGTAAGTTTCTTCAAACAGCCAGAAATGTTCTCAACCCCTGCTGAAACAGCCCTGTCTGTAAGTTCTTCAAACACCCAGAAATGTTCTCAGACACCTGCTGAAACAGCCCTGTCTGTAAGTTCTTCAAACAGCCAGAAATGTTCTCAGACACCTGCTGAAACAGCCCTGTCTGTAAGTTCTTCAAACAGCCAGAAATGTTCTCAAGACACCTGCTGAAACAGCCCTGTCTGTAAGTTCTTTCAAACAGCCAGGGAAGAGTGCCTGCCACAGTAGGCTACCCTCTCTGTACCGTTCCTGGGGGGGGGGGGGGGGGGGGGGGGGGGGGGGGGGGGGGGGGGGGGGGGGAGGACGCTAAAGATGTCATGGACCATGTCCTAGCAGCAACCTCCCCTTTCGTTTGGAAATGGCCCCAGTCAGCTTGGTAACACTAAATGGTGTTTACAAACCAGCCGATCGCTTGGAGCACAGTAGTCTGTCACATTATCAACATAAATTTATTGTTGATCTGTATTGCTATAAACGACAAAATATGGCAGTTTACTTCAAACATACTCAAACGCCTTAAAACTGGGCTATTTTCAGCCGAAACAAAAAAGACAACTTAAAGCAAATATTTGAAACAAACAGGCAAACGGTACACAAGATGCAGAAATGAAAAATATGTGCTCTGCCACGTGCGTGCGTTTTAGTGAAGCTTGGAGACATAATGAAGCTGGGATAGTTCGTGTAAAAGGTATGTTTTTCATGCTTTGTGAAATGCAGTTGTTGATTGGATGTGGCGAATAATGCCTACGTCACAAGCACCTGTTCCACTGCATAGTGAATGCCTTCCAGTCATAGAACGCACCGGACGCAGACTCCAGACACGGAATGTTTCATTTCCGTTCTTATCTGTTGCAGGCACAGGACTGTTAGAGGGTAGGTCGCAGCCAATACCTGATCAAATCTTGAACTGTATATTCGTCACATTTGACATGGTCATTTCTAACTCATGAATCAACATTTAACAACATGCCATCCCGTTCACATCGACTGTGGAATATCAGGATTGCTTACTCATTTTCATGAGCTTTTTCATGCCATTATCAGAGGTATGATTTACTATGACTTCTTGAAGGGAGTGGCATGACTGAGACGTATGAAAGTACAATGGAGAAAACAGCTCCATGGAGGGTCAATGTGCATACGCAGTGCAGCAGATTCAACAGCGGTAGGAGAAGACAAGAACGTGGTACCTTTCCTATTTCCTTTTAAGCTTGTATGCCAGAAAAACATAAGTAGTATACTATTTCTACTTCTGACCACTGTATTGCAAATGTGATAACTATATGTCTCTCTGTCTACTGTGTATCAGGAAACACTAAGATTTTACAGAGAAATGAAGGAGGCTATGCGCATGAAAAGCTGTGCTACAGGCGAAATTATATTCAGAAGGTCCAGGGATTCCGAAACCCAAACAGTGCTTTTTTCATAGTCAGACTGGAGCTGATTTCAACGATTCCATAAAACCATACGTACAATAGCGACTGACATTTACGAAAACAATTGTTGCCCGCAATGTCCAACGTTCGGTGCACTCTCTGGCCCGAGTCAAGTCTGTATGGGCTTTACACCAAGGGAATGAGCAGTTTTCATGGCTTTTGTGCCAGAGACTGAAACGTTTGAGGGAGTGCTGCCGTTGTCACTTTACCGTTTTCTGGACCTCCATCTCTGCCACTTCTGACCGTTTCTTCTGTCAGAACACAGCTGGAGGAAAACACAAAGGAAAGTGGGTCTTGCAGTTGTCTACTGTTTCTTTCTGTCAAACACAGCTGGAGGAAAACACAAAGGAAAGTGGGTCTTGCAGTGTCTACTGTTTCTCTTCTGTCAGAACACAGCTGGGAGGAAAACACAAAGGAAAGTGGGTCTTGCAGTTGTCTACTGTTTCGAACATGAACAAAGAGTGACGATTTCGGGACCCTAATTTTTGTTCTCCATTTGAGGAGTGTGAACAAGTCGATCCTGCATTTACATGTTTTCGTGTATGAAGAACACACACACACACACACACACACACACACACACACACACACACACACACACACCACACACACACACACACACACACACACACACACACACACACACGAACTGATCTGATTCTCCTATTATCAACGCTTTATACATATGAAAAAGGAGAGACCTAACTGGTTCCTACAATCGCCGTTTTTCCCGGATGAGGAACAGGAAGACACAAAATGGTTCCGACAGGCACCACACGTTTTTTCCACATGAGGACTACAAAAAAAAATGGGATCTTGTGGTAGCCACCTCCCAGTCCCTTGCTGCATGCAAGAGTCAAGAGGAAATGTGTATGAGAAATACAAACAACATGACTACATTCTGCAGCCATTGACGGTTTCCTGGAATGACGAATAAGGAGGGGAAAAAAAGAAAAACAAGACTGGATCATGCAGTCGCCTAGTTTTCTCTCCACATGAGGAGCATGTAAAAAAAAAACACAAAAAAGCAAGATCCTGCAATCAACACGTTTTTCTCTGTATGTAACACACACACACCACACACACACACACACACACACACCACACACACACACACACACACACACACACACACACCACACACGCACGCACACACACACACACACACACACACACACACACACAACACACACACACACACACACACACACACACACACACACACACACACACACACGCATACACACACACTCGCGCCCGCGCGTGCACGCACACACACACATATACAACACACACACACACACACACACGCACACACACACACACACACACACACACACACCACACACACGCACGCACACACACACACACACACACACACACACACACACACACACACACACACACACACCAGTGGTAGCTGCAGTAACCAACGTTTTCTCTGTACGAGGTGCACGCTGCCAGAGCCCAAAGCAGTTGTTTGAGTGTTCAGGAGGGCGACGGAAGGCCCTGATGACGTCACGGTGCCACAGTTGTGGACGCACCGCTTTGAGCGGATAACCAACAGCAATGTGTGTCAACCTGACCCAGCACATCCACACAATGAAAGCCAGTCTTTACGTCACTGTACTTTTTAATTATTATTTTAAGCCTTCCTTGTGGGATGAACTTCCATTTACGTCATGTTCCGTCACTTCCTGTTTAATGATTCGGTCTATGACGCCATTTGCTTTTACACTCCTCGTATTCTTCCGTTCAATGAATACATGTACGCACAAATGTGTGTGTGTGTGTGTGTGGTGTGTGTGTGTGTGGGGTGTGTGTGTGTGTGTGTGTGTGTGTGTGTGTGTGTGTGTGTGTGTGTGTGTGAGAAGAGAGAGGAGAGAGAGAGAGAGAGAGAGAGAGAGAGAGAGAGAGAGAGAGATGCTGTTTGTACTCCTGACACTGTATTGCAAATGTGCTATCTGTCTCTCTGTAGAACTACTGTCTATTATCGGTCTCTCTCTCTCTCTCTCTCTCTCTCTCTCTCTCTCTCTCTCTCTCTCTCTCTCTCTCTCGCTCGCTCGCTCGCTCGTTCTCTGCATACAAGCGTGTATGTTTGAGTATGTAGGAGCAGAGGAGAAGAGGAGTGTGTGTGTGTGTGTGTGTGTGTAAGGAGGGGGCTGCAAATTTAAGAGGATTTCAGTTGCTGCAGGCTATAAGACCAATTCGAACATAAGGGCGGACGGTAAGAACGGAGAGTTGATGTAATTTGATTTCCACGCTTGCTCTGACGATTGTAATTTGTTAATGCGTTTCTACTGTTCCTTTATAGAAAACCTAACTTAATAGACATCCTCCCAGAAAAGAAGAAAAGAAACCCAGACTAAGTCAACCTTAACATCTTGTAATGACAGAGGAAGATATCCTTTTACCTCATAATGTCGATGAGCGTACCAGCAGAAAATGGGGCAAACAGCAGATGTTATGTTGAAAGTGCTGTTTAACAATCCATTTTCGAAGCAAGACATACCATTCACCGGCAACTCGCTGCATTTCACAGCACAAAAGTTTGGTAATGTTGGAAAAGTGAGCAAAGGCTTTTACAGTTCTCTGTCTGTCTGTCTGTCTGTCTGTCTGTCTGTCCTGTCTGTCTCTCTCTCTCTCTCTCTCTCTCTCTTCTCCTCTCTCTCTCTCTCTCTCTCTCTCTCTGTAGTGTAGTGTAGTGTGTGTGTGTGTGTGTGTGTGGTGTGTGTTTTGTGTGTGTGTGTGTGTGTGTGTGTGGGGTGTGTGTGTGTGTGTGTGTGTGTGTGTGGAGTCAAAGGGCGAGGGGAATTCCAACAATATTGTCTGTTTACTCGTTATCTTTTGTTGACCGCCAGAATTCCACAGAGGAAAAGCATAGCACATCTTCAGTCGTCGTCGTCGTGGTAGTAGTGGTAGTAGCAGTTGTTGTAGTGGTAGTAGCAGTTGTTGTAGTGGTAGTAGTAGTAGTAGCAGTACTAAGCACCCGCACAGGTAGTAGCACGGGCAGCAGCAGTAGCGTTGGGAGTAGCAGAAGTAGTTATAACAGTGGAAGCAGTTGTAGTAATTGTAGCAATAGCAATAATTGCATTATGGCAGCAATAGCTTCTGGAGTGGTAGCATCCGCAGTAGAAGCGTCAGCAGCAACGTTAGCAGTGGTAGCATATCAGCAACAGCAGCAGCGGAGTCAGCAGCAGCAGTAGTAATAGCAATATTGATAGCAGTCGTTGAAAATCTATGATGAACAGCTCAGAGAAGTCTTATTTTCTTACTCTTGGAAGACTTTTCCATAGCAAAATCAAACAAAACAAACAAACAAACAAACTTAAGGCCCATCAGCTATCAAGTTTCAGAAGAGCCGATGGATGAACGAAAACGTGACAGGCAATAGCAATGTGTACAAGCCAGGACTTGACTCCGGAACCCTTAGCTGGAGACTCAAGTGCTGTAACCATTCAGCCACCGGCCCGGACAAAGGGCGTACATGAAACAAAAAATAACAAGCCAGCACCCCCCCCCCCCCCCTCACCTCTGTTTGGTACAGACCGAGCAGACCTGAACCCACTGACAGACAATCAAGCCGTGATAAACAACAGAAGAGCCACAGCCAGGAAGACAGTCTTGGAAAACAGAGATGAAAGAAAACAAAAACAGAAAGGAAGTGGCGAAAAAACACATACTGGCACACACTGAAAAACAAAAGAGATACAGTGCAGAAATCAAAGAAAAATACATAAAAGGTCACAGAAGATGTAGAAGGTCGAGACACAGTTCCTTGTAGCAAAACACTCTCGATGAGAATCAAAGAAGGATAAAAGCCCAGTACTAAGAACTGACTTTTTTTTTCTTATTTGATCCTTGAAGCGAATCTTCAAAGTGATGAAGATAATGACGCAACATGACAGCAACTCCAACAGCAATAAAACAACAATAACAATAGCAACAACAACAATTACAAACACAACGCAACAATACCCCGTTAATTCCACTACTTTAGCTCCTGTTACTGCTATTGTTTCAAAGGGTTGTTTTTGCTGCTGCTGCTGCTGCTGTTGCTACTACTACTATAGCTACTACTGCTACTACTATTACTTCTGCTACTACTACTACTACTACTACTACTACTACTACTACTACTACTACTACTACTACTACTACTACTTCTGGTGCTGCTTCTGTGCTGCTTCTGCTGCTGCTGCTGCTGCTGCTGCTGCTGCTGCTGCTGCTGCTGCTAGTACTACAACTGCTATTACTACTACCGCTGCCGCTCATGCTCGTTCTGCTGCGGCTGCTGCTACTATTACTACTTCTACAACAACAACTACTACTACTACTACTACTACTACTACTACTACTACTACTACTACTACTACTACTACTACTCTGCTGCTGCTGCTGCTGCTGCTGCTGCTGCTGCTGCTGCTGCTACTACTGCTGCAGCTGCTACAGTTACTGATGTTGATAATGAGGAGAAATATCATATTAGTAGCATATATAGCGATAATGTATTAGTAGCATAACCAGTTTCAGTCACAAAGTATTAGGCAGAATGGTAAAAGAACGTACAATCATTTGCTACTAAGTACAACACACTTTGACGCAAATATGCCAAAACTGTGGAACAAGAACTTTAGGGAATTTAATACGACATGACACAGTAAGGCACAACGAAATCCTCAGTAACAGGAACTCAACACAACACAGAACAGAACAACACTCATCCTTGCATCCTGTATGTTCGTCCGACTGCGTGTCTGTCCGCCTCACTATCTAAATGTGTGTGTGTGTGTGTGTGTGTGTGTGTTGTGTGTGTGTGTGTGTGTGTGTGTGTGTGTGTGTGTGTGTGTGTGTGTGTGTGTGTGTGTGTGCGTGCGTGCGTGCGTGCGTGCGTGCGTGTGTGTGTGTGTGAGTGCGTGCGTGCGTGCGTGCGTGCGTGCGTGCGTGCGTGCGTGCGTGCGTGCGTGCGTGCGTGCGTGCGTGCGTGTGTGTGTGTGTGTGTGTGTGTGTGTGTGTGTGTGTGTGTGTGTGTGTGTGTGTGTGTGTGTGTGTGTGTTATGGTATGTCTGAGTCGACACACAAAACCTTCATTAAGGACGACCGTCTCAATTTCCGAGGCAAAATTTTCACGCAAGAAATGTATAGATTGTCGAACAATGGAGTCGAAATTGGTAGTCTAATAGCACATCAGTTGGGAAATGCGGATCGTAACCATTAAGGAGAAAAAAAATCAAAGAGACGAACCGCTGGCATTTCAGTGCTTTAACATTGCCCGCTTCCGTCACTGGTTATTCAAGGAAAGTACGCTTGGCGGAGAGAGAGAGAGAGAGAGAGAGAGAGAGAGAGAGAGAGAGAGAGAGAGAGAGAGAGAGAGAGACGAGAGAGAGAGAGAGAGAGAGAGAGAGAGAGAGAGAGAGAGAAGAGAGAGAGAGAGAGAGAGACGGACGGACGGACGGACAGACAGAGAACAGACAGAGACATACAGACAGACAGACACAGACAGACAGACAGACAGACACAGACAGAGGCAGAGATTCAATATTGTGAGGCACAAAGTAGCCCAGCTCTCTGTTCGTAAAAGGTCCAAGAGTCATGTCAAACTCAGTTTGATCCACTACATAGAAGCTACTGTAGACATTTAAATGAACTCATTTTGTCTGTGTCGGAGTCTCTTTGCTGTTAGTTATGGTAAGAGTACGCCAGCCTTGACGTCATAAGAAGAGAAGGGGATCACTTCCGCCAACCTTTGACAGTTGAAGCAGCGAAATAGAACCAACAGACTTCTTGTCATTTCTGATATTCCAGACTTTATTCAGAGTGACTGCACCTTCTCCAATCGTATTACCGTGTGCCTTCTTCAAACCTGACAGTATGTCACTATCAGCCGTGCCGTGAGGTGGACCGACCACTATCCGCTGACTTGGTGGCAGACACAGTGTCAATCAGATTGACTGCCAACCATCCCCTGACCTGGTGGCAGACACAGTGACAATCAGATTGACTGACAACCATCCCCTGACCTGGTGGCAGACACAGTGACAATCAGATTGACGGACAACCAGACCCTGACCTGGTGGCAGACACAGTGACAATCAGATTGACTGACAACCAGACCCTGACCTGGTGGCAGACACAGTGACAATCAGATTGACTGACAACCATCCCCTGACCTGGTGGCAGACACAGTGACAATCAGATTGACTGACAACCAGACCCTGACCTGGTGGCAGACACAGTGACAATCAGATTGACTGACAACCAGACCCTGACCTGGTGGCAGACACAGTGACAATCAGATTGACTGACAACCATCCCCTGACCTGGTGTCAGACACAGTGACAATCAGATTGACAGGAAGTGGTCAATGCCTATAATGAGTGCAGAGGAACTCCCACAAACAAGATGTGATGATGCTAGCCCTGTCGCCTCCATAACTTTGGCATCACTTGACAGACTAAACTTTCATACGCTGTCCATCTAGCAAGCATGTAACTTCCACCAAACAGTTAGAGGAAGAAAGTGAATGTCATTATTTAAATACCTACGTTTTTTAAATTCTTTCCGTATTTCCTTTGCCTATCTGTACTTAGTCCACGTATCTCTACTTTCCCTGCTCTTCTTCTTTGTCACCACGTTTCTCTGCCACTTCGTTGACCCCACGTTTTCTCTGCCACTTCGTTGACCCCACGTTTCTCTGCCACTTCGTTGACCCCACGTTTCTCTGCCACTTCGTTGACACCACGTTTCTCTGCCACTTCGTTGACACCACGTTTCTCTGCCACTTCGTTGACACCACGTTTCTCTGCCACTCAAGACGGTCCCCACATTTCTCTGCCACTCAAGACGGTCCCCACGTTTCTCTGCCACTCAAGACGGTCCCCACGTTTCTCTGCCACTCAAGACGGTCCCCACGTTTCTCTGCCACTCAAGACGGTCCACACGTTTCTCTGCCACTCTAGACGGTCCCCACGTTTCTCTGCCACTCTAGACGGTCCCCACGTTTCTCTGTCACTCAAGACGGTCCCCACGTTTCTCTGCCACTCAAGGCGGTCCACACGTTTCTCTGCCACTCAAGGCGGTCCACACGTTTCTCTGCCACTTCGTTGTCCCCACGTTTCTCTGCCACTCAAGGCGGTCCACACGTTTCTGTGCCACTCAAGACGGTCCACGCGTTTCTCTGCCACTTCGTTGTCCCCACGTTTCTCTGCCACTCAAGGCGGTCCACACGTTTCTGTGCCACTCAAGACGGTCCACGCGTTTCCAAAGTTTCCTCTTCATTTCCCAAATTTCCCTGTTTCTTTCGATGTCTCCCATACTTCCCTACGTTTTCCTTTAATATTGCTACGTATTCTGTTTGTTTGTTTTTTCCTTTAATTTTCCCTAAGTGTTTTTGTATTCGAATTCATTCACCTACGTCCCTATATTCCCTACGTTCCCTATATTCCCTACGTTCCCTATATTCCCTACGTTTCCATTATTTTCCGCTGTTTCCATGGTTCACTTGCCTTTCTCTGCATGTCCGTATTTTCCACACTTTCCCATGCTTTCCTTGCGTATCCGTACGTTTCCACATTTTCATAACATTACCATGCAATCCCTGTCTGTCCCTATCTTTCCTACTTTCTTCTACAAGTACACACTTTCCCAATGTTACCTGTGCATTTTCCGAGTTTCCCTTTGTAACCTTACCTTTTACATCAGTGATGGCGGAGTGACACGTTTTGTCAAAAGTGGTCAACATCAGTGACAGCTTGGTGACATTTATTGAAAAGTGGTCAACATCAGTGACAGCTTGGTGACATTTATTGAAAAGTGGTCAACATCAGTGACAGCTTGGTGACATTTAATGAAAAGTGGTCAACATCAGTGACAGCTTGGTGACATTTATTGAAAAGTGGTCAACATCAGTGACAGCTTGGTGACATTTATTGAAACGTGGTCAACATCAGTGACAGCTTGGTGACATTTATTGAAAAGTGGTCAACGTATCAGTGACAGCTTGGTGACATATATTTAAAAGTGGTCAACATCAGTGACAGCTTGGTGACATTTATTTAAAAGTGGTCAACATCAGTGACAGCTTAGTGACATTTATTTAAAAGTGGTCACCATCAGTGACAGCTTGGTGACATTTATTGAAAAGTGGTCAACATCAGTGACAGCTTAGTGACATTTATTTGAAAGTGGACAACATCAGTGACAGCTTGGTGACATTTATTTGAAAGTGGACAAATCAGTGACAGCTTGGTGACATTTATTTGAAAGTGGCCAACATCAGTGACAGCTTGGTGACATTTATTTGAAAGTGGACAACATCAGTGACAGCTTGGTGACATTTATTTGAAAGTGGACAACATCAGTGACAGCTTGGTGACATTTATTGAAAAGTGGTCAACATCAGTGACGGCTTAGTGACATTTATTTGAAGGTGGACAAGATCAGTGACAGCTTGGTGAGATTTATTTGAAAGTGGACAACATCAGTGACAGCTTGGTGACATTTATTTCAAAGTGTCAACATCAGTGACAGCTTGGTGACATTTATTTGAAAGTGGTCAACATCAGTGACAGCTTGGTGACATTTATTCGAAAATGGACAACATCAGTGACAGCTTGGTGACATTTTTTGAAAGTGGTCAACATCAGTGACAACTTGGTGACATTTATTTGAAAGTGGTCAACATCAGTGACAGCTGGTGACATTTATTTGAAAGTGGTCAACATCAGTGACAACTTGGTGACATTTATTTGAAAGTTGTCGTCAAAATCAGTGACAGCTTAGTGACATTTATTTGAAATTGGACAACATCAGTAACAGCTTAGTGACATTTATTTGAAAGTGGACAACATCAGTGACAGCTTGGTGACATTTATTTGAAAGTGGACAACATCAGTGACAGCTTGGTGACATTTATTTGAAAGTTGTCGTCAAAATCAGTGACAGCTTAGTGACATTTATTTGAAAGTGGTCAACATCAGTGACAGCTTGGTGACATTTATTTAAAAGTGGTCAACATCAGTGACAGCTTGGTGACATTTATTTGAAAGTGGTCAACATCTGTGACAGCTTGGTGACATTTATTCGAAAATGGACAACATCAGTGACAGCTTGGTGACATTTATTTGAAAGTGGTCAACATCAGTGACAGCTTGGTGACATTTATTTGAAAGTTGTCGTCAAAATCAGTGACAGCTTAGTGACATTTATTTGAAATTGGACAACATCAGTAACAGCTTAGTGACATTATTTGAAAGTGGACAACATCAGTGACAGCTTGGTGACATTTATTTGAAAGTGGACAACATCAGTGACATCTTGGTGACATTTATTTGAAAGTGGACAACATCAGTGACAGCTTGGTGACATTTATTTGAAAGTTGTCGTCAAAATCAGTGACAGCTTAGTGACATTTATTTGAAAGTGGTCAACATCAGTGACAGCTTGGTGACATTTATTTAAAAGTGGTCAACATCAGTGACAGCTTGGTGACATTTATTTAAAAGTGGTCGACATCAGTGACAGCTTAGTGACATTTATTTGAAAGTGGACAACATCAGTGACAGCTTGGTGACATTTATTTGAAAGTGGACAACATTAGTGACAGCTTGGTGACATTTATTTGAAAGTGGACAACATCAGTGACAACTAAGTGACATATATTTGAAATTGGACAACATCAGTGACAGCTTGGTGACACTTATTTGAAAGTGGACAACATCAGTGACAGCTTGGTGACATTTATTTGAAAGTGGACAATATCAGTGACAGCTTGGTGACATTTATTGAAAAGTGGTCAACATCAGTGACAGCTTAGTGACATTTATTTGAAAGTGGTCAACATCAGTGACAGCTTAGTGACATTTATTTGAAAGTGGTCAGAATCAGTGACAGCTTGGTGACATTTATTTGAAAGTGGTCAACATCAGTGACAGCTTGGTGACATTTATTTAAAAGTGGTCGACATCAGTGACAGCTTAGTGACATTTATTTGAAAGTGGACAACATCAGTGACAGCTTGGTGACATTTATTTGAAAGTGGACAACATTAGTGACAGCTTAATGACATTTATTTGAAAGTGGACAACATCAGTGACAACTAAGTGACATATATTTGAAATTGGACAACATCAGTGACAGCTTGGTGACACTTATTTGAAAGTGGACAACATCAGTGACAGCTTGGTGACATTTATTTGAAAGTGGACAATATCAGTGACAGCTTGGTGACATTTATTGAAAAGTGGTCAACATCAGTGACAGCTTAGTGACATTTATTTGAAAGTGGTCAACATCAGTGACAGCTTAGTGACATTTATTTGAAAGTGGTCAGAATCAGTGACAGCTTGGTGACATTTATTTGAAAGTGGTCAAAATCAGTGACAGCTTGGTGACATTTATTTGAAAGTGGTCAAAATCAGTGACAGCTTGGTGACATTTATTTGAAAGTGGTCAAAATCAGTGGTGATTTCATGAACCAATGTTTAAATAGGAGTCAGCATTATTGATTTGTGATAGACACGTGCTGTTCCCAGCAACAGTGGCTCATCAACACAGAAATGAAGAGCAGTCGAATTCAGTGATGGTTGAACACGTTGTCAAACGTTGTCAAAATCCGTGGTGTCTGGACGCATTCCAAAGTGACGGCATCATTTTTTTCCCCAGTTCTGCTGTGTGAGTTGTGCGTCTCTAGCCTGGCACGCCGCACGTGCCACCGTGATCACGTGACGTGGTGAGTGACAGGAACAGTCGGCCCATTTGTTCTTGCCAGTCACCAGTGCAGACGTCGTCTGCATGCCACTTGCACATCAGTTTTTAACCATTGTTCTTCTTCTCTCTCTCTCTCTCTCTCCTCTCTCTCCTCTCCTCTCTCCTCTCTCTCTCTCTCTCTCTCTCTCTCTCTCCTCTCTCTCTCTCTCTCTCTCTCTCTCTCTCTCTCTCTCTATCTCTCTCTCTCTCTCTCTCTCCTCTCTCTCTCTCTCTCTCTCTCTCGCTCCTCTCTCTCTCTCTCTCTCTCTCCCAGAAAATGAGGTGCATTTCCTTCTGTGTTGCCCAGCACTTGGACGTACACGTGAAACGTTAATTAACCTAAATACTATAGAAATCCTTCACTGCTTAAATTGAGTTTGTTAATGTCATCGACGGTTCTGGAAGACGTACATAATCTTGCATTATTTTTATACAAAGGATTTAAAATGATAGATGCTCTGACTACATGAATATTCTCTATATCATTGTTAGCTTTCATTTTGAATTTGCTACATAACTTCATTCAGTTGTATATTCACATCCTCCTTCGTCATGGGCTGAGGCCTAAAATAAATAAAACATCTTGAGTCTTGAGTCTGTGTGTGTTTGTGTGTGTGTGTGAGGTGTGTTGTGTGTGTGTGTGTGTGTGTGTGTGTGTGTGTGTGTGTGTGTGTGTGTGTGTGTGTGTGTGTGTGTGTGTGTGTGTGTCTCTCTCTCTCTCTCTCTCTCTCTCTCTCTGTCTGTCTGTCTGTCTGTCTGTCTGACTGACTTCTCTGCTCTCCTCTCTCTGTCTCTCTCCTCTCTCTCTCTCTCTCTCTTTCTCTCTCTCTCTCTTGGTGGTGTTTTGGGGTGGTGTGGGTTTTGGTGTGGGGTGTGTGTGGTGTGTGTGTTGTGTTGTGTGGGTGTGTGGGGGTTTGTGTGTTTGTGGGGGAGGGGCGGGTGGGGGCTTTTTTCTTCTTTTTCCCTTCTTTTCTTTTACTTTGTTTTTCCATACCATTTGATCACTATACACAGACAGCCAGTGAAATCAAGAAAACACTTCACTTGGGAAGAAGTTTTTTTATCTCCCCCAAAAACAACACAATGAAACACGTGGTCGTCATGTCTTTGATTCATTTCAATGGGTATCATTATTTGAGTTTTAGCGATTTTTTTTTACACAGATTTTTAATTTTTGCTTTTCGAAGCTGTAAGATTTCCAGCTCCTTCAATGATTCTCTCTCTCTCTCCTCCTCTCTTTCCTCCTCCTTCTTCTTCTCTCTCTCCTTCTCCTCCCTCTCTCTCTCTTCCCTTTCCCCTCCTCCCCTCCTCCCTCTCTCTCTCTCTCTCCCTTAAGTTGGTGTGTGTGGGGGGGGGGGCACAGAGGAAGAGAGAGAGAGAGAGAGAAGGGGAGAAAGGGAAGAGACAGACAGAGAGAACAGACAGACAGACAGAGCAAGACAGAGAACAGAGAGAGAACAAGCGGAGACTGAAGAGAGAGACAGAACAAAGAGACAAAAAGATCAAGAAGAAAGAAAGAGAGAGACAGAGAGAGAGAGAGAGAGAAGGGAAGCGAAACAGAGAGAGACAGAGAGAGAGACAGAGAGAGAGATAGGAACAGAGAGAGAGAGAGAAACAGAGGAAAAAGACAGAGAGAAGAACAAAAAAGAGACGAAGAAGAGAGAGAGAGAGACAAAGAGTGAGACGAGATAAGAAGAGAGAAGACAAGAGAGAGAGAGACAAGAGAGAGAACAAAGAGAGGAAGAGAGACAGAGCCAGAGGGGGGTATGGCTTCCCTCAGCCATTCTATTCTCCTGGGCACTACAAAGGGCGCTTTCACCCAAAAAGTTCCTCTTTTTAAACTGTAATGGATTTTCCCCCCGCCCTGTCGTCGGTTTTCTCCTCCGGTCTGTCTGCTGTCTGTCTGTCGGGCTGTCCCGTCGTCGTCTGTCTCATCTCTCTCTCTTTTTCTCCTCTCTCTCTCTCTCCTCCTCTCCTCTCTCTGTCTCCCGTCTGTCTTCTTCTGTCTGTCTGTCGGTTTCCCGTCTCTCTCCCCTCCTCTCTCTCTCTCTCTCTCTCCCCCACCTCTCTTTTTCTCTCTCCCTCTCCTCTCTCTCTCCTCTCTCTCTCCTCCTTTTCCTCTCCTTTTCTCCTCTCTTCCCCTTCTCCTCTCTCTCTCCTTCGTGTATCGTTTTCCCCTGAATGGACATTGCTTCCCCTGTCTGTCTTCTGTCGTCGTTTTTGTTTTTGTCTTGTCTGCTTTTGTCCCTGCCTGTCTGTCTTCTGTCCCGTCCTGTCCTGCTGTCTGTCTGCTGTCTGTCTTCCTCCCTCTCTCCCCTTCTCTCTCCTCTCTCTCTCTCTCTCCTCTCTCTCTCCCTGAGTGTGTGCATTGGGTTTCTGTGTAAAGTACCTGCGTGTGCATGTGTTGGGTGGGGGGTGGTTTTTGTGTGGTGCGTGCGTGCGTGGGCGTGCGGCGTGCGTGCTGCTGCGGGGGTGCGTGCGGCGTGATGCGTTTCGTGTGCGTGTGTGTGGTGTGTGTTGTGTGTGTGTGGGTGTGTGTGTGTGTGTGTGTGTGTGTGTGTGGTGTGTGGGTGGCGTGGCAGGGGTGAGCTGGTTTTTGTGTGTGTGGTGTGTGTGTGGTGTGTTGCGTGCGGCTGCGTCGTGCGTGCGTGCGTGCGTGCTGCGTGGTGGCGGCGTGGGGGGGTTTTGTGGTGTGTGTGTGTGGTGTGTGTGTGTGTGTTTTGGTGTGTGTGTGTGTGGGGTGTGGGGGGGGCGGATGGGTTTCTTTTTCTTCTTGTTTTTAAACCCTTTTTTTTGCTTTTTATTTTTTTCCCCAAACCTTTGATCACTATACTAAGACAGCAAAGTGAAATGCAAGAACACCTTCACGTTGGCAAGAATTCTTAATCCCACCCGAAAACAAACACAATGAAGCACGGGTCGTCAGTCTTTGTTCATTTCAATGGGTATCATTATTTTAGTTTTAGCGATTTTGTTTACACGATTTTTAATTTGTGCTTGCGAAGCTGTAAGATTGCCAGCTCCTTAATGGATCTCTCCTCTCTCTCTCTCTCTCCTCTCTCCTCTCTCTCTCTCCCTCTCTTCTCTCTCTCTCCTCTTTTCTTATGTGGTGTGTGTGTGGGGGGGGGGGGGGGGACAGAAAAGAAGAGAAGAGAAGAGAGAGACAACAGAGAGAGGAGACGACAACAGAGCGAGAGACAGAGAAGGGACAGAGAGACAGAGGAGAAGACAAGCGAGAGACTAGAGGAGAGACGAGACAGAAAGACAAGAGAACAAAGAAGACAAGAGAGAGAGACACAGAGAAGAGGAGGGAGAGCGAAGACAGAGAGAGACAAGAGAGGAGACAGAGAAAGATAGAGAGACAGAGAGAGAGGACAGAGAGAGAGCAGGAAAAACAAAGAGAGGACAGAGAGAGAAGAGGGAAGAGAGAGAGAGAGAAGGAGAGAAGAGGAGAGAGAGAGAGGAGAGAGAGAGAGAGAGAGAGAGAGAGGAAAAAGAGAGAGAGACAGAGAAGAGAGAGACAAAGAGAGAGAGAGAGAAGAACAGAGCCAAGCGAGGGATTGCTTTCCCCCAGCATTCTATTTTGCCTGGGCACTCAAGGTGCTTTTCCACCCAACAATGTTCTCTCTTTTTTAAACGTAATGGATTTTTGCTTCCCTTCTCCGTCTGTCTGTGTGTCTGCCCGCGGTCTTCTGTCTGCGTCGGTCTGGTCTGTCTGTCTGTCCCTCTCTCTCTTCTCTCCTCTCTCTTCTTTTTCCCCTCCTTTTCCTCTCCCTTTTCTTCTCTCTCCCTCCTCTCTCTCTCTCCTCTCTCTCTGTTCCCCTTTTCTGTCTGTCTGCTGTCTTCTCTATCTCTCTCAACCCTCCTCTCTCTCCCCTCTCTCTCTCTCCCGTCTCTCTCTCTCTCTCTCTCTCCTCCTCTCTTCTCCTTCTCTCTCTTTTCTCTCTCCCTCTCCCCTCTTTTCTCTCTTCTCTCTCTCGTGTATCGTTTCCTTTGTAATGGACATTGCTTTTCCTCGTCTGTCGTTTTTTTTCTGGGTTTTTTTGTTTCGTCCTGCTTCTGTCTGTCGCCTGCCTGTCTGTCCCGTCTGTCTGTCTGCTGTCTGTCTGTCGTCCCGTCTTCTTCTTCTCTCTCTCTTCCTCTCCTTCTCTCTCCCTCCCCCTCTCTCTCTCCCCTCTCTTTTTCTCTCTCTCTCTCCTTTTCCCTGAGTGTGTGCAGGGTTTTTGTGTATGTACGTGCTGTGCATTTTGTGTTGTGGGTGGTGTGTGTGGTGTGCGGGGGTGCGTGCGTGCGTGCGTGCGGCGTTCCTCGGGCGTGCGTGCGTGCGTGCGGCATGCGTCGTGGCGTGTGGTGTGGGGTGTGTGTTGTGTGTGGTGTGTGTGGGTTTGGGGGGGTTGTGTGTGGGGCGGTGCACGTGAGTCGTGTGTTGTGTGTGTTTTGTTGTGTGTGGGTGCGTGCGTGCGTGCGTGCGTGCGTGCGTGGTGGTGTGTGTGTGTGTGTGTGCATGTGTGGGTGGTGTGGGGGTGTGTGTGTGTGTGTGTGTTTTTGGTGTTGTGTGTTGGGGGTTTTGGGGTGTGTGGGGGTGTGTGTTGTGGTGGGAGGGGGTGCGGATGGGAGCTTCTTTTCTTTTTTCTTGTTTACCCTTCTTTTTTCTTTTACATTTGTTTTTTCCATACCATTTGACCAAATAAAAAAAAAAAGCACATAAACAGAACAACTTCAGTTGGGGAAGAAACAACCCACCAAAACCACAGGAACACAAAAATAAGGCCTGTTGGGGGGTTTAGTCTTTTTCTTTCAAAAAAACAATATTTAAAATTTTTAATTTTTTAAAAAAAAAAATTTAAAAAAAAAGGCGTCAAGTGAAGAGCCAGTTTAAGGATTCCCTTCTTCCTTTTCCTGTTTTTCCTTTTCTTTCTTTTTTTTTTTTTTTTTTTTTTTTCTCCCCCTTTTCTTTTGGCTTTCCTTTGTTTGTTCGTTCTTCGTTCCCTCTCTCTCCTCTCTCCTTTCTCCTTCTCCTCTCTCTCCTCTCTCTCCCTCTCCGTCTCCCCCCTCCCCCCTTCCCCTCTCTCTCCTTCTTTCTCTCTCTCTCTCTCTCTCTCTCCTTTCTTGTGTTTTTTTCCCCCCCCCCCAACCCCCCCCCCGGCCCCCGCCCCCAAAAGCTCTTTTCTTCTTTTTTTTTCTGTGTCCCTCCCCTTTTCTTTCCCCCAAAAACCCCCCCCCAAAACCTGCCCCGGGGGCCCTTTCTCCTCCTTTTTAAATGTTTTAATTTCCCTCTTCCTCTTTTTTCCTCCCTTTCTTTTCTTTTTTCCCCTTTTTCTTTGCCAAATTTCTTTTTTTTGTTTTTCCCCTCTTTCTGCCTTTCCCTTTCTTCCCCTTTTACCCCGCTGCCCTTGGCTTTTTCTTCCCCCCTTTCCCTTTTTCTTAAAACTTTTCAAATCCCCTATTTCTTCTTTCTCTTTCCTCTCCCACCTCCCTCCCTTTCCTTTTCCCCCCTTTCCCCTCCCCCCCCCCCCACCCCACCCCCCCCCCCCCCCCCCCCCCCAAACCCCTTTCCCCCCCTTTTTCACTTTTCTTTTTTTTTTTTTTTTTTTTCCCCCTTCCCCCCTCTTCTTCACTCTCCTCCCCCCCCTCATTCCCCCCCCCCCCCCACCCCCCCCTCCCGGAACTCCTTCCCTCTCCCCCCCCCCCCTTTTCTCTTCGGTTTTCCCCCCCCTTTCCCCCTCTCCTCCCCCCCTTTTCCGTTAGGGTTGGTTCGCGGGCTCCCGCCCTCCTCCTTCTTCTTTCCCTTCCTTTCCAAATTTCCCCCCCCCCTCCGGGGGCCCCCCTCCTAAAACGGGAGTCTTAAATAGTCACACACATTGTGAATATTTTAAGTATTACGGCCTAAAAACGGGTTTCCAAGAATCATGTGTAAGGGATTATCACTCAACCATTTCTTTTTCTTTTTTCCAACTTTAATTCATTTGACATCAAATTCTTCTTTTTATGTGTTTGTGATCAACACACATCAGTGGTAAACATGACACTTGTCTGACCTGTAAGCTAAAATCCAGCAGGCTTAGTGTGTATCCTCCGACTGAAAACTTAAGGACAATTTTTCTCAAAATGCCAAAGAAAACAAAAGACTCCCTATGTTGAAATCATATAAAGGGATGCGTTTCAAGAGGTGGGCCACCAAAGGATGATTTCTGTGCGTTTCTCTAGGGGAATGTGGGACCTCAAAATGCCCAGCCTGCCTGATGCTCCCAAATGTTGCCATCACTACAACTGTAAAGGAGGGGGGAGGGGGATCAGAACCTCCACACACACACACACACACACACACACACACACACACACACACACACACACACACACACACACACACCGCTTTCCCCCTGTTCGACTTTGTCTGTGTGTTTGTTTGTTTGTTTGTTTGTTCGCTGTCTCGTCTTCTGTGCCACTCAGTACCAGTGCACCCACGCCGCTCATTCCCACACCCGTCCACAGCCCCAGCCCCGGCACCGGCGATCCACAGGAAGCAGTCCATGTCAAGCCGTCTAGAGGCAACCCACCGGAGGAGACACTGCCCCAGTTCGTCTCTGTCGGATTCCCATTCAAACGCACAGGTAAGCAGTCACTCCCGAGCACCATCGTCATGGCGTGGTGAGGAGTATTGTTCAGCGGGCTGCACCGCCCTCCAAGGTAACCATGTTAGCTTAGCTTCCTGTCGGCGGTTCAGCAAGGTCAGCATACCACCTGCACGTGGCCCCTGCCTGCGCGAGAATGACAGCGTTTATGTTTAGAACCTGACAGTTTGACGTTATGAGCTGTGAGGTGTGGTGAACGTGCAGCCAGACAAGGAACTGCAGCCAACACAAAGCCCACCAGACCAGCTGGAATTGCGGTTTCTATTTCAGTTTCAGCAACGACGTGTAACTGCATGCGGACTAATCCATAAGCGCTACACCACATCCGCTAAGTTGCGCATGATTTAAAGCTGATGGATAAATAAATTAATGACTAAATGAGCGAATTTAAAGTGAGACACTCGTAGCTACGACTGAGCAGATGCCTGACTTACGCCTTAGCCCAACGCGCTGGTCAGACCTTGAGTACCTATGTAAGATTGTTGTGCCATTATTATCAGTGTGTGTGTGTGTGTGTGTGTGTGTGTGTGTGTGTGTGTGTGTGTGTGTGTGTGTGTGTGTGTGTGTGTGTGTGTGTGTGTGTGTGTGTGTGTGTGTGTGTAAGTGGGTGGGTGGGTGGGTGTGGGGGCACGGGCCAGTGAGAAAGCCAAGACACCGCTCCTGTCGCCCCTACATCTATACCGGCAGTTCCCACATGGCATACCCGTGTGCGGGTCTCCTATGCTAACAGTGGGATCATATCCTTACAGCAGTCTCAAACACAACATTTTGCGTGTGTTTACAGAACTTGGTCGATTCATCACAAATATGTGTGTTGTAATCGGTGCACTAAGTACGAAATCCACCACAAAGAAAGGGTATTTGAAAAGAAACTACGATTTCTGTAATGAAACACAGTGATATCCTCCCCCACCTGATGAATGAAGGCATACCATAGCATCGCCTGCTGTTCGAGCGTTCAGTGCCTCTGTCCGCACTAACCCTGGTCACTATGCGAGACAAGGCATGAGAGAGAGAGAGAGAGAGAGAGAGAGAGAGAGAGAGAGAGAGAGAGAGAGAGAGAGACAGACAGAGACAGAGACAGAGAGAGACAGAGACGAGAGAGAGAGAGAGAGAGAGAGAGAGAGAGCACTTGCTGGTAAATACGGTAAACAGAAACTTTCCGTGCGTGGAAATTTTGCTGAAGGCACGCGCTGGTTGGAACTGCGACTAACACATTGCATGCGCGTGGCTGTCAAAAAGAATGAGTAGGTCACATCCGCAAGGGAGTGTGCATTGCGGTTAGGGACCCACACTCGTGATTCTTCCTCTAATACATATTCACTGAAAAAGATCAGCTGGACTGTGAACAACACAAATTGCTCCAAGTAAGTGCTTATTTCCCAGCTGAGTAACCTGTCTAAATCCGGCAGTCGTTATAAATTGCATTGAAAGTCACTGTTACAAATAAGGGCGTAACCTTAGTCCTTCGAATGAGACTATAACCAGCGAGGTTTTATGTATGAACGTATACATAACATCTCGCTCAGAGATAAAATCCAATCACCGACTTTCAGAAGACAAGTCCAGTTTGGCAGCTGGAATGACTGACACGCTACACACACCCTGCACCCTGCCATGCACCCTGCCAGACGAATGGACAGAATGAAAGAGGGCGGAATGACTGACACGCTACACACACCATGCACCCTGCCAGAAGAATGGAGAAGAAGGGGGCGGAGTGACTGGTGTTGACTGAATGACAGGGAAACGACTGATTGTGGCACCAGTGTGCAGCTCTTTGGTCGGCTCCAGGTAAAACGACTGATTGTGGCACCCGTCTGCAACTCTTTGGTCGGCTCCAGGTAAAATGACTGGTTGTGGCACCAGTGTGCAGCTCTCTGGTTGGCTCCAGGTTAAAACGACTGGTTGTGGCACCAGTCTGCAACTCTTTGGTCGGCTCCAGCTAAGCTCAAGACAAAAGCAGCCCTGTTTGGATTGCAAAGTGTTGACGGCTTTGTTTCTAACCAAGGACAGGGTAAGTGCTCATAATGATAATGAGAACAATTACCAACGTTGGTTTGAAAAGCGAAGAAAAGATTGTATGCTTACAAGATGCCGACTATTATTTCACCACCACCACCCCTTTTTCTAACTGAACTTTTTATTTCATCAAATGGAAATATTTGCACACTGTCTTCTGCATCACGGCGGCCATAGCATCGAACTTTCAAACGACCCGCGTCAAACTGGAAGTGCAGTATAGTTCAGACACAGAAAACTGACCAAGATGGAATCCAAATCAAACGGAAGCATCCATCCAAGCGGCGCTGGACCATTTGTAAGCTATGGCAATGACCCGATTCCTCGCTTGGAATTAGGTGATCAGTATATCTCCTTGAGCTGCCTGCAGCCGAAAGTGTTTCTAGGTGCGGCCGTCGCTTACGTCAAGCGAACGATGAAACGTTTGTTGATTCATAAACAGCATCTTGTTATCAGGCAGCCTGCTCCTTACGTTAGCAAAGACTGTTTCAGAGACCCAACTGCACCTGGTCAGAACATGTTACTCGTTCAGGGTAAGGATACTATCACGCTGAAAAGTTGTTGGTAACAATCCGTTTTATCAGCCTCAGTTTTGATCCCGAGCGTTGCAGTCTAGATGCAGTCGGTCTACAAACCCACCCACCCACCCACCCACAGACACACACACACAGAGAGAGAGAGAGAGAGAGAGAGAGAGAGAGAGAGAGAGAGAGAGAGAGAGGAGAGAGAGAGCCATTGGATCTTGTTGTATGGCGATATCAAGAAACTTTTCCTTTGTAAGCTATGTCAGCAGATCTCCATATAATCCAATGTGCTGCTTGGCGATTTGGTGCACGTGTTCTCTGTTCATTTCAAAACTTCAGGTGTATGCCAAATGAATTATATAAACGAAAAGACCTCAATACCACACGGCGGGAGGGTATTAGTCATTTAATGTACGTCAGCAACTTAAAAGCTACCATGAAACTCGGTCCTAGAATAAGGCTCACAAAATAGTTTATCCGGTCTTCAAAGAAAAACCTCATGAAACCGGACAATCTCATTCTTAACCAGTTCAGCTTCGTTTTGATGTAGTATACTCTTCACTGGTCGTGAATGTCCGAAACTGTTGTGCTTATCACCCAGGTTGTTCAGTGTGTGACTGGGAAACAGAAAGAACAAGTAGAAAGCCTCAAGAAATATTTCAGAGCGTATGCGCTTGTAGTGGCTTGAGAAGAGATTGGATACATGTAGCCATTGCTTCTAGCAGCGAAAGATCTTCAGTTAAACCTGCACGCCATGTTCAGTGGCGTACATAATAATGAAAGACAACAACCTTGAGCTGTTGGAGTTATCTTCTCTCAGATTTTTTTTCGTGTGTGGTTACTTCCCTTCTACTTTACAAAGCTGTGCACAATTTCGCTGACGCAGATTTGTTTCGTGGAGACCGTTTATGACGTCAAAACCAGCCAGCGAGGAAAACAATAAACTTCAGACGTGTGAGCTATGCAGAAACGCGCGCGTTCAACTGCATCACATCAAAGGAGAAAAAGGATGCAGAACATTCGTTTTCGTCCCGCGTGCGGCTGGTGTGTGACAATGACAGATTGATTCGCTTTGAGTCAAAAGCAGGAGCAGGTGCGCTGGCGGTATAAGTGTGTGTCTAAGGGACTGAGGGCTAGTGTCTACGTGTGCAGACTCACGCATACATTTGTTCGTTTGTTAGTTCCATTCATGTTTCACATCCATTTTCACCTACGGTGCCAGGACAGACGGGAATAACTCTCCGTGGACAGAGGGGTAAGGGTCTATATTAAACGGCACTGCACCTGCTGCAGGAAAACTGAAAGAATGGCAATGTTTCTATTGAGAGTCAACGTGATTCAAGGTCATTGCATTTCATGGCAGACTCGGTGGTATTTCTAGCTGTTCCGTTCAAGTCCCACATTCACACTGTCTCCATTCCCTTCACTCTCCGCCGCCCCCTACTCCCCTGCGTCAGTATTGAAGCTTTTGGGGGATCGTTCCGTTGTCATCTGGTGAGTTTAGCCAGCGCCAGGTTTCCATGCATTCCCCTGCAGTGTCTTCCTTTCGCTGTCTTTCCTTTCCTACCAATGTTTCTTGCCTTTTCCCTACGTTTCTTTACTTTCCCTTTATTTCACTACTTCCCCCATTAGTTCCCTGATTTCCCCGCGTTTCCCTCATTTCACTAAATAACCCCTCCCTTCCATATGTCTCATTACAACATGTTTCCCTCTTTTCCCTATGTTTTTCTCCTTGCACTATGTTTCTGTTTTCCCTATGTTTCCCTCCTGTCCCTATATTTCTGTTTTCCATGTTTCCCTCCTTTCCCTATGTTTCCCTCCTTTCCTTATGTTTCTGATTTCCCTATGTTTCCCTCCTTTCCCTATGTTTCCCTCCTTTCCCTATGTTTCCTCCTTTCCCTATGTATCTGTTTTCCATGTTTCCCTCCTTTCCCTATGTTTCCCTCCTTTCCCTATGTTTCCCTCCTTTCCATATGTTTCCCTCCTTTCCCTATGTATCTGTTTTCCATGTTTCCCTCCTTTCCCTATGTTTCCCTCCTTTCGCTATGTTTCCCTCCTTTCCCTATGTTTCCCTCATTTCCCTATGTTTACCTCCTTTCCATATGTTTCTGTTTTCCTATGTTTTCCTCCTTTCCCTATGTTTCCCTCCTTTCCTATGTTTCCCTCCTTTCTCTATGTTTCCCTCCTTTCCCTATGTTTCTGTTTTCTCTATGTTTCCCTCCTTTCCCTATGTTTCTGTTGTCCCTATGTTTCCCTCCTTTCCCTATGTTTCCCTCCTTTCCCTATGTTTCCCCCCCTTTCCCTATGTTTCCCTCCTTTCCCTATGTTTCCGTCCTTTCCATATGTTTCCCTCCTTTCCCTATGTTTCCGTCCTTTCCATATGTTTCCTTCCTTTCCATATGTTTCTGTTGTTTTCCCTATGTTTCCCTCCTTTCCCTATGTTTCTGTTTTCCCTATGTTTCCCTCCTGTCCCTATGTTTCTGTCTTCCCTATGTTTCCATCCTTTCCCTATGTTTCTGTTTTCCCTATGTTTCCCTCCTTTCCCTATGTTTCCCTCCTTTCCATATGTTTCCTTCCTTTCCATATGTTTCTGTTTTCCCTATGTTTCCCTCCTGTCCCAATTTTTCTGTTTTCCCTATGTTTCCCTCCTGTCCCCATGTTTCTGTTTTCCCTATGTTTCCCTCCTTTCCCTATGTATCTGTTTTCCATCTTTCCCTCCTTTCCCTATGTTTCCCTCCTTTCATTATGTATCTGTTTTCCCTATGTTTCCCTCCTTTCCCTATGTTTCCCTCCTTTCCCTATGTTTCTGTTTTCTCTATTTCCCTCCTGTCCCCATGTTTCTGTTTTTCCTATGTTTCCTCCTTTCCCTATGTATCTGTTTTCCATGTTTCCCTCCTTTCCCTATGTTTCCCTCCTTTCCATATGTTTCTGTTTCCCTATGTTTCCCTCCTTTCCTGTGTTTCCCTCCTTTCGCTATGTTTCCCTCCTTTCCATATGTTTCTGTTTTCCCTATGTTTCCCTCCTTTCCCTATGTTTCCCTCCTTTCCCTATGTTTCCCTCCTTTCCCTATGTTTTCCCTCCTTTCCATATGTTTCTGTTTTCCCTATGTTTCCCTCCTGTCCCTATGTTTGTGTTTTCCCTATGTTTCCTTTCTTTCCATATGTTTTTGTTTTCCCTATGTTTCCGTCCTTTCCCTATGTTTCTGTTTTCCCTATGTTTCCCTCCTGTCCCTATGTTTCTGTTTTCCCTATGTTTCCCTCTTTTTCCTATGTTTCCCTCCTTTCCCTCCTTTCCATATGTTTCTGTTTTCCCTATGTTTCCCTCCTTTCCCTATGTTTCCCTCCTTTCCCTATGTTTCCCTCCTTTCCATATGCTTCTGTTTATACCTATGTTTCCCTCCTTTCCTATGTTTCCCTCCAGTCACTATGTTTCCCTCCTTTCCCTATGTTTCCCTCCTTTCCCTATGTTTCCCTCCTTTCCCTACGTTTCCCTCCTTTCCCTATGTTTCCCTCCAGTCCCTATGTTTTATCTCATTTCCCTATGTTTCTGTTTTCCCCATGTTTCCCTCCTTTTTCTATGTTTCCCTCCTTTCCATATGTTTCTGTTTTCCTTATGTTTTCCTCCTTTCCCTATGTTTCTGTTTTCCCTACGTTTCCCTCCTTTCCATATGTTTCTGTTTTCCCTAGCTTTCCCTCCTTTCCATATGTTTCTGTTTTCCTTATGTTTCCCTCCTTTCCATATGTTTCTGTTTTGCCTAGGTTTCCCTCCTTTCCATATGTTTCTGTTTTCCCTATGTTTCCTCCTTTCCCTATGTTTCCCTCCTTTCCCTATGTTTCCCTCCTTTCCGTATGTTTCCCTCCTTTCCCTATCTTTCCCTCCTTTCCATATGTTTCTGTTGTTTTCCCTATGTTTCCCTCCTTTCCCTGATGTTTCCCTCCTTTCCCTATGTTTCCCTCCTTTCCATATGTTTCTGTTTTCCTATTTTTCCCTCCTTTCGCTATGTTTCCCTCCTTTCCATATGTTTCTGTTTTCCCTATGTTTCCCTCCTTTCCCTATGTTTCCCTCCTTTCCATATGTTTCTGTTTTCCCTATGTTTCCATCCTTTCCCTATGTTTCCCTCTTTCCATATTTTTTCCTTCCTTTCCATACGTTTCTGTTTTCCCTATGTTTCCCTCCTTTCCCTATGTTTCTGTTTTCCCTATGTTTCCCTCCTGTCCCTATGTTTGTGTTTTCCCTATGTTTCCCTCCTTTCCATATGTTTCCCTCCTGTCCCTATGTTTCTGTTTTCTCTGTTTCCCTCCTGTCCCTATGTTTCTGTTTTCCCTATGTTTCCCTCCTTTCCCTATGTTTCTGTTTTCCCTATGTTTCCCTCCTGTCCCTATGTTTCTGTTTTCCCTATGTTTCCCTCCTGTCCCTATGTTTCTGTTTTCCCTATGTTTCCCTTCTGTCCCTATGTTTCTGTTTTCCCTATGTTTCCCTCCTGTCCCTATGTTTCTGTTTTCCCTATGTTTCCCTCCTGTCCCTATGTTTCTGTTTTCCCTATGTTTCCCTCCTGTCCCTATGTTTCTGTTTTCCCTATGTTTCCCTCCTGTCCGTATGTTTCTGTTTTCCCTATGTTTCCCTCCTGTCCCTATGTTTCTCTTTTCCCTATGTTTCCCTCTTTTCCACATGTTTCTCTTTTCCCTATGTTTCCCTCCTTTCCACATGTTTCTCTTTTCCCTATGTTTCCCTCCTTTCCACATGTTTCTCTTTTCCCTATGTTTCCCTCCTTTCCACATGTTTCTCTTTTCCCTATGTTTCCCTCCTTTCCATATGTTTCTCTTTTCCCTATGTTTCCCTCCTTTCCATATGTTTCTCTTTTCCCTATGTTTCCTTCCTTTCCATATGTTTCTATTTTCCCTATGTTTCTCTCCTTTCCATATGTCTCTCTTTTCCCTATGTTTCCCTCCTTTCCCTATGTTTCCCTCCTTTCCATATGTTTCTCTTTTCCCTATGTTTCCCTCCTTTCCATATGTTTCTGTTTTCTCTATGTTTCCAAATGTTTCCCTCCTTTCTTTTCGGAAGAAAGGTTTTTAACGAAGTTTCTGGTATGCGTTTTAGATGTGTTTTAAAGTGATGTGTGAAAGTTTTTTTTTAATTTTTTTTTATGGCTTGTGAGTTGATTTTAACGTTGTGACAGCCCTAATATGGCCCTTTGCGGTCGGCTGGGCTAAAAGCAACATTACCTTGCCTTACCTCCCTCATTTCCCTATGTTTCTGTTTTCCCTATGTTTCTGTTTTCCCTATGTTTCCCTCCTTTGCCAGTGTTTCCTTTCTGTCCTCAGGTTTCCTTACTTTCCCCCTGGTTCTCTCCTGTCCCAGCGTTTCCTCAGTTTACCTCTTTGAACTATGTATCTTTGTCCTCCCCCCCCCCCTCCCCCCACACCCCCTTGTTTTTTCCTAATTTTCCCATGTTTTTACTTTCTCCATTTTGTGTGTGTTTTGTTTTCATAACATGTCCTTGTATTAGTTTCCTTTCTCTCACATTGATCTTTTCTCTCTCTACATCGCCCTCCTTTCACTGCCTCTTTCTACAGTGTCTACACCTCATGACTATTTCTTACTTTCCTGGCTTTCCCTAGTATCCTGTATGTTTCCTGATTTTCTTAATGACAACATTTCGTTACTTTACCCCATAATGCCATTTGTCCTGCATTCAACAATGTACGTACTAAAAAAAGGATCAATATAAGTAGTGGTTGAATTTTATTTTGAATCAAAAAGTGGTGAATGACGTGTGTAGGAAGAGAATGCCAAACGCGGTGGCGAGAGAAGGTACCTGTAGTCTTATGAAGTTGAAGATGTAGCAGAAAACTACACTGGTAGTGACGGTATAAGGAAGCAAGCAAACAAAAGAATATTCTTAACTGGCTGCTCTCAGATCATGTGGTCAACAGTTGTCAAATTTGTGACGGCGAAACAAACATTTTTGCCCCCAGTTTGAGAAGCTAGGTGATTGTTATTTCTTTGTTTTTATTTCTCCTGAATGTTATTTATCTTGCCAAAAGAAGACCAAAGAGGTCGAAACGTGCCGTGCTTTGTATTGTAATTTGCTTGTCTGCAAAAGCTGAATAGTATGGTGTTTTCCTTTTAAAAGCTGAATAGTATGGTGTTTTCCTTTTAAAAGCTGAATAGTATGGTGTTTTCCTTTTAAAAGCTGAATAGTATGTTGTTTTTCTTTTTTAAGTTGGTTTCAATTTCCGCCTGCACACCTCACTTTGAAAATAAACACAATTCAAAGCAGCAGAATTTAGTGATGTCTTAAAAACAGGCTTTGGCATAAGCAAGAGCAGTTGAACGATTCAAAAATGACTAGGAGTCAAAGTCGGTGATGGCTGAACACTCAAACGTCGTCAAAACCCGTGGAGTTTGGACGCATTCCAAAGTGACGCAATCAATTTCTCCAGTTCTGCTGTGTGATTTGTGCGTCTCTAGCGTGGCACGCCGCACGCGCCACCGTGATCACGTGACGTGGTGAGTGACAGGGAACAGTCGGCCCATTTGTTCTTGCCAGTCACCAGTGCAGGCGTCTTCTGCATGCCACTTGCACATCAGTTTTTAACCGCTCTCTACTTTCTTCACTTTTTGCTTTCTAATTGTTTTCATTTCGTGTGTGTGTGTGCGCGCGCGCGCGCGCGCGCGCGCGCGCGCGCGCGTGTGTGTGTGTGTGTGTGTGTGTGTGTGTGTGTGTGTGTGTGTGTGTGTGTTTGTTTGTTTGTTTGTTTGTTTGTTTGTGTATGTGTGTGTGTGTGCCTGAGGTGTTTGTGTGTGTGTGTGTGTGTGTGTGTGTGTGTGTATGTGGTGTGTGTGTGTGTGTGTGTGTGTGTGTGTGTGTGTGTGTGTGTGTGTGTGTGTGTGTGTGTGTACGCGCGCGCGAGCGTGTGTGTGTGTGTGTGTGTGTGTGTGTGTGTGTGTGTGTGTGAGAGAGAGAGAGAGAGAGAGAGAGAGAGAGAGAGAGAGAGAGAGAGGATATATGTTTCCAGTTAATTTTTCCATACATTCTAAATGTGGTATTTCAAAAAATCAGTAGTTTTCAAAACTTTAAGAATTTAGCAGGTGCCGAGGTGTAGTGGTACGTGTCCCGGGTTCTCGAAAGGGAGATCGTGGGTTCGATTATAATCACAGCCTTTTATTTATGGGATTTTTTTTTCTGCCTCGACCATTTTCTTCTCAAAGTTAATTTTGCAGTGGGCTCATTTTGGAAGACTTATACCCACCAGTCGCTTCATCCATATAAAATTAAGGATGCGTCTCTGAGACCGTTACTCAAGTTTCCTGACCAACACCG
>CM031597.1:4736602-4759102 GCA_018398815.1 Conus ventricosus
CTCTCCTCTCTCTCTCTCCTCCTCTCTCTCTCCTTGATCCTTTTCTTTTTTTTTAAAATTATCTTCCCCTTTCATCCTGCCTCCATACACTGCATTTCTGGACTGACAACCATTTGAGGAGTATGGTTTTGTGCAATCGTTGTGTTGACAGATTGTACACATGATGTCTTACGAAGAAGAGTTTGTTAGAAGTTGCTTGCCTGCTTCCTGGTGTGCATGAAAGAAGACTTGTTACTTTGTAGCCTGAGCTCTGAGTGTCTGCTTCCAAGTGTGCATGAAAGAAGACTTGTTACTTTGTAGCCTGAGCTCTGAGTGTCTGCTTCCTGGTGTGCATGAAAGAAGACTTGTTACTTTGTAGCCTGAGCTCTGAGTGTCTGCTTCCAAGTGTGCATGAAAGAAGACTTGTTACTTTGTAGCCTGAGCTCTGAGTGTCTGCTTCCAAGTGTGCATGAAAGAAGACTTGTTACTTTGTAGCCTGAGCTCTGAGTGTCTGCTTCCAAGTGTGCATGAAAGAAGACTTGTTACTTTGTAGCCTGAGCTCTGAGTGTCTGCTTCCAAGTGTGCATGAAAGAAGACTTGTTACTTTGTAGCCTGAGCTCTGAGTGTCTGCTTCCAAGTGTGCATGAAAGAAGACTGTTACTTTGTAGCCTGAGCTCTGAGTGTCTGCTTCCAAGTGTGCATGAAAGAAGACTTGTTATTTTGTAGCCTGAGCTCTGAGTGTCTGCTTCCAAGTGTGCATGAAAGAAGACTTGTTACTTTGCAGCCTGAGCTCTGAGTGTCTGCTTCCAAGTGTGCATGAAAGAAGACTTGTTACTTTGTAGCCTGAGCTCTGAGTGTCTGCTTCCAAGTGTGCATGAAAGAAGACTTGTTACTTTGTAGCCTGAGCTCTGAGTGTCTGCTTCCAAGTGTGCATGAAAGAAGACTTGTTACTTTGCAGCCTGAGCTCTGAGTGTCTGCTTCCAAGTGTGCATGAAAGAAGACTTGTTACTTTGTAGCCTGAGCTCTGAGTGTCTGCTTCCAAGTGTGCATGAAAGAAGACTTGTTACTTTGCAGCCTGAGCTCTGAGTGTCTGCTTCCAAGTGTGCATGAAAGAAGACTTGTTACTTTGCAGCCTGAGCTCTGAGTGTCTGCTTCCAAGTGTGCATGAAAGAAGACTTGTTACTTTGCAGCCTGAGCTCTGAGTGCCTGCTTCCTAGTGTGCATGAAAGAAGACTTGTTACTTTGCAGGCTGAGCTCCGAGTGTTTGTCTGAGTGTTGGCCTGCCTTCAGTTACACGTCACTCTCTTTAAGTCTGTCTGAAGTTTAGTCACTGTTCTTGGTCATTGTTGACTGTGAAAATAGCTATGCTTGGAGATACCAAATGTGAATATATGTTCGTAGTAAAGTGAGCCTTCTGATCTATGAGTGGTTAAATCCATGTAGATAACGATTTCATGCTTTAAAGAAAACAGCCATAAAGAAGCGAGATAACCTCAACAACCCCATCAACTTGAGAAGAGCCAGGGAGCGCCATTGAAAGGCGATATCTCCACAGACACACAGCCATCCTTCAGTCAGTGACTGCCTGCCTCTCCAGAACGGTGCCACAGAGAGGGGTAGATAACTGTGGGAGACGATGCCATCGATCCGCTGATAACACGTACAGGGGGCTGCAGCCGACTCCTCTGTCCTGCTAATTGTCCACAGTCCCAGGCGTGATGGACCTCCAGGCCTGGAGGAAAGGCGCCAATTTGTCAGACCACTAGGTCAGGCTGGGAACAGAGAGGTCATTAGCCTGACGGGCATCCTCACGTACATCAAAGCCCGTTATTGTTTAGCTAGCCCGCCAATCGATAGAGGTCTGGCTGGACCTTTCTCTAGGCATAGTGTATACTGTTCTGCATGAATTGTGTCAATGGGTCCACATCAGCTCCATTAACTGGGTCAACTGGTCCACATTAATGGCGTCTATTGGTCTAAATTTATGGAATGTGTAAACGTTCATTAAAAAATTCAATCTTAGCCCATACTGTGCACAGAATTCACGCTTGTTTCACCTACAACGTTATTACATTTGTACTCTCACGCATAAAACTCTTCTGCAGTTTTGTAAGAGGATCTACAATACTCAGGGTGGAAAGTCTGGAATGCACCAATATTTATTGTTCTTTGAGTTATGACATTTGATCATTTATTAATTTTACTGATTAGTATGAAAACCCCGTTAGTATGGAGAAACCCTTACTTTACTTTAAATGTTAACAGCTGATGAAAAACGGATCCAATCTTGAATTTTCAGCCTGATCATCAGATACAGTAATTAATCTATTCTCTCTCTGTCTCTCTGTCTGTCTGTCTGTCTGTCTGTCTCTCTCTCTCTCTCTCTCTCTCCTCTCTCTCTCTCTCTCTCTCTCTCCTCTCTCTCTCTCTCTCTCTCTCTCTCTCTCTCTCCCTCTCTCCTCTCTCTCTCTAGCAGTTGGGGCAAGCACAGAAGAACCGTCTTTGGTTTGCTTTGTTCTGCCAGTCACACAGCACACACTGCTTCAGCAATTTGCCGGCACAGTTGGCAACAGGTGTATCACGTCACAGATCATGAGGACTACACTTCACTGGGTACACGTGACTGATCATTAGACCTACACTTCACTGGGTACACGTCACTGATCATTAGACCCACACTTCACTGGGTACACGTGACTGATCATTAGACCTACACTTCACTGGGTACACGTGACTGATCATTAGACCTACACTTCACTGGGTACACGTCACTGATCATTAGACCCACACTTCACTGGGTACACGTCACTGATCATTAGACCCACACTTCACTGGGTACACGTCACTGATCATTAGACCCACACTTCACTGGGTACACGTCACTGATCATTAGACCCACACTTCACTGGGTACACGTCACTGATCATTAGGCCTACACTTCACTGGGTACACGTCACTGATCATTAGACCTACACTTCACTGAGCACACACCTGTCAGCATAGCTTCTCTTCCAGCGGGCCCTGAAGTTTCCCATTCTGTTCTGGAACTAAGCCTGCTTACCACGAGTATAGCACATTGGTGGTGGAGATGGTAATGAGGGTGGTGGGAGGGAGGAAGAGGATAAATGTTTTGGGGGAAATGATGCAGGGAAGAAAGAGTTACAGAGATCCCCCACCCCACACCCCACGCTGCATCTCCTACCAGCAACCATACATAGTATGGCCAGGTTCCAAAACAAAGCTACAAAAACCTCATAAAAATCCATACAAAAACAAAAGATGAAAACACCAGAGTGCTGAGGTCAGAGAAACTGCACGCTTATCAGCGTGTACTATTCCTTACGATGGCATCACCCTAAATGCCTAACAGCAGCACGACATACCAACACCACAAAAACCCCTCCCTCTTCCTTCTGGAAGGGATCCGCCCCGAGCAATGATATACACTGTATTTGTCAATAAAAGAACGTCATTAATTGCATGAAACAAATATCAGTTGTAATCTCCTCAAGAAAGCGGCGTTAATTGGAACGCCGAAAATGTGCATTTGACGTGTGTGAGATTTCAGGCATCTCTCTCTCTCTCTCTCTCTCCTCTCTCTCTCTCTCTCTCTCTCTCTCTCTCTCTCTCTCTCTCTCTCTCTCTCTCTCTCCCTCTCTCTCTCTCTCTGTGAAAAATCCATGACACCATTTATAATCCAAAGAAAGATGAAGCCCATTATGATTTTGTAGCCCAATATTACATAATTATATGCGTTTAAAATGATGTAGATATCCCGTTTAGACTGAATATACATTAGGCAAATTAGCGTGACAGAAGTGGAGAAATGTGTCAATATTTGTTAAGGACTAAAGTTTTAAGATGCCGAGAGATGCGTGCATAAATGTTATAAACAATACGTCAGCGCATCCATTCAACATGGGCAATGACCTATGTATTAATGCATTAAATCTCTCTCTCTCTCTTCTCTCTCTCTCTCTCTCTCTCTCTCTCTCTCTCTCTCTCTCTCCTCTCTCTCTCTCTCTCAATGAGGCATTGGCAAGAGAAAGCTCAACATTTACCTTCCCTACCCCCCCCCTGCTTCCTCTCTTTACCCCTTTGTCCATGCCCCATCCCTTCCACCCATGCCCCCGCCTTTGCCCCCACCTCTCTCTCTCTCTCTCTCTCTCTCTCTCTCTCTCTCTCTCTCTCTCTCTCTCTCTCTCTCTCTCTCTCTCTCTCTCTCTCTCTCTCTCCGTTTGTGGATTATGATTCTTAGGGTTTTTTTTAATGTCACTTACATGTGACGACTTACAAAGATGTCTGCTTTACACTGTCAGTTAATATAACCTTGTCACTTTGCATCCTGTTCTTAGTGTTTATTTGTTTGTTGGTTAGTCTACCATTGCATATAAGTCTACCATTGCATATAAATCTATCTATATTTAATTGAAGATTTGCCAATGTTCTTTGTCATCGTTCATTAAACCGAAATATTGATGGTCGATGTTGATAGATCTGAATATGTGTTCGTAGTAAAGTGAGCCTATAAGTACAAGAATGACAAGAATCCCGTAGGTATCAATGTCATCTTTTAGTGAAAGTTACAGTTTAACAACGAGAACACCTCAACCAGCTCTACCACCTTCGGTATAGCCTGTGAGCGCCATTGAAAGGCGTTATCTCCACAGACACACCGCCATCCTTCAGTCAGTAACTGCCTGCCTCTCCAGAACGGCGCCACAGAGAGGGGCAGATAACTGTGGGAGACGATGCCATTGATCCGGTGATAACACGTACAGAGGGCTGCAGCCGGCTCCTCTGTCCTGCTAATTGTCCACAGTCCCAGGCGTGATGGACCTCCAGGCTTGGAGGAAAGGCGCCAATTTGTCAGACCACTAGGTCAGGCTGGGAACAGAGAGTTCATTAGCCTTACGGGCGACCTCACGTACATCAAAGCGCATTGTTGTTTAGCTAACCCCCTAAATGGGAGAAATCTGCCTGGACCGTTCTCTGGCCATTGGACTACTGGCCCACATGAGTTGTGTCGATGGGTTCACATTATCTGGATCAATTGGTTCGCTTAATGATGTGCAAATGAATAACTTGATGGAACATAGCAAACTGCCAATTGTGTGCACTTAGTACGCACCCACATCCCTTTGCTGATTGGTCAGACACCAAGCGCCAAGTTCAGCACCAGTGTAGCTCAGAGCTTGATCACGCACTTACGTTTACGCCTACATCCCTGTCCACACTTTCGCAATGCCACCTTTGACCAAAAATATGTGGGAAATGGTAGTAGCATTGTGACTTTCTTCTAGTTTATCTATCTATCTATCTATCTATCTATCTATCTATCTATCTATCTATCTATCTATCTATCTATCTATCTAATTATTTTATCTCAATGGGTATCAAAAATCTACTTGATGTGCTGAAGCAGTACCCTTATATTCGCTACAATCTTCACAGATAACTTTTTGTTTGAATCTCTGAACTTTAGGTCTCATGATCAAATATCATAATAAATCTGTTCAGTTTGGGCATCTCGCAACCCCCCTTCAACCTCCCCTCCCCACCTATCTCCCCCCTCTCTCTCTCTCTGTCTCTGTCTCTCTCTCTTCTCTCTCTCTCTATCTCTCTCTCTCTCTCTCTCCCCCCCCCCCCTCTCTCTCTCTCTCTCTCTCTCTCTCTCTCTGAACTCAACATCGCATTTACACTGGCCCTCACACACAGGTATGCACACACGCACGCACGCGCGCGCACACACACACACACACACACACACACACACACACACACACACACACACACACACACCACACACACACACACACACACACATACACACACGCGCGCGCGCCCGCGCGCGCGCACACACACAAACACAAGCACACACACACAATGCATACACGCACGGAAACATGCACACGCACGCGCGGCGCGCGCGCACACCAACACACACACACACACACACACACACACCACAACACACACACGACATTCACACACACACGCGCGCACTCGCACGCACACACACACACACACACACACACACACACACACACACACACACACACACACACACACACACACACACACATACACGCGCGCGCGCGCGCGCGCGCGCACACACACAAACACATGCACACACACACAATGCATACATGCACGGAAACATGCACACGCATGCGCGGCGCGCGCGCGCGCGCACACACACACACACACACACACACACACACACACACACACACACACACACACACACACACACACACACATACACACACACGCGCGCGTGTGCGCTGCACGTGCACACTTCAGCGCGCGCGCACTCGCACGCACACACACACACACACACACACACACACACACACACACACACACACACACAGAGAGAGAGAGAGAGAGAGAGAGAGAGAGAGAGAGAGAGAGAGAGAGAGAGAGAGAGAGAACAGACAGACAGATAGACGGACAGACAGACAAACAGGCAGACAGAGAGACAGACAGACAGACATATTGCATGCTTAAACCAGTAGTTGACTAAGCCTACCGATTCTAGACAGGACACTGAGCGACGAGCCAAGTCAGTTGGGGCAGACACAGAGGAACCATCATTGTTTTGCTTTGTTCTGTCACACCACATAATCTGCTTCAGCAATTTGCCGGCACAGAGGAACCATCATTGTTTTGCTTTGTTCTGTCACACCACATAATCTGCTTCAGCAATTTGCCGGCACATTGGAAACATCGTTGTTTTGCTTGTCACACCACGTAATCTGCTTCAGCAATTTGCAGGCACACGTGGCAACAGGTGTCTCACGTCACTGATCATTAGCCTTACACTTCACTGGGTACACACCTGTCGGAATACCTCCTCTTCCAGCGGGTCTTGATGTTTCCCATGCTGTTCTGGAACTAAGCCTGCTTAACATAAGAATGGCATATGGTTGGTGGAGACAGTAACGATAATGGTGAGAGGGAAGAGGGCAAATGTTTGGGGGGGGGGGGGGGATGGTACGAGGAAGAGTTACAGAGATTCAATATACACCCATCCTGCGTCTCCTACCCAGCCCTACAAGGTATGGCCATGTCCCAAAGCTACTGAAAGCTCATCAAAATCCAAACAAAAACAAATGCAAATGATGACATCAGAGCGCTGGAGTCACAGAAACAAACAGCATAGCATTGTGGTCACCTGTCCCCCCCCCCCCCCTCCTCCTACTCTCCATCCCCACACTGATCCCGACCTGCACGCTCACCAGCTTGTATTCCTCTCCACAATATGTGATAGAATGGCAGCAGTCTATACATCCAACAACAACACACTATACCCCAACCAGAAATCAAGCCTCCCTCTTCCTTTTGGAAGGGATCCGACCCTGCGAAATGGCATAAATTTTATCATTGATTGCATGGAAAGTATTCGTCTTAATCTCCTAGAGAGAGTGGCGATAATGGAACGCCAAAAGTCTGCATTTCACTTGTGTGAGATTTGAGGGACTCTCTCTCTCTCTCTCTCTCTCTCTCTCTCTCTCTCTCTCCTCTCTCTCTCTCTCTTCTCTCTCCTCTCTCTCTCTCTCTCTCTCTCTCTCTCTCTCAGGCGTCTAATTCAGTTTTCACACTTGAAGATTTTGGCTCACGAGATGCAGCAGTTTTTGTCTCCCCCACCCCTCTTCCTTCTCCCCTTGCCCTTCCCCCCATTCCACACCCTCCCCTCCCCCTTTGACACCTATCTCTCTCTCTCTCTCTCTCTCTCTCTCTCTCTCTCTCTCTCTCTCTCTCTCTCTCTCTCTCTCCTCTCTCTCTATTTAAAGGTATTTTCACCTTTCCTTTATTTTCCCTTCATTACATTTCTAGACTGACAATAATCTGAAGAGTATGGTTTTGTGCAATCTTTTTCGTTAATATATCGTGCATATGATGTCTTTTGAAGACGAGTTTGTTAAACAATCCGCTTGTGTGCTTCATGCTGTGCATGAAAGAAGTCTTACTCCTTCGTACCCTGAGTGTTGGCTCGTTTTAAGTTACACTTCAGTCTGATTAAGTCTGCTTGAAGACTCGTCACTGTTCTTAGTCATCGTCGACTGCAAAGTAACTATTTATACTTGGTGTTAATACAATCATGTTAATATGTGCTCGAAATAAAAGTGAGTCTTCTGGTCAAAAAATGGCTAAATCCACGTGGATAACCATATCATGTTTAAAAAAGTTATCACAGAAACAATAAGACACCCTAAAGCAACCCTACCACCCTCAATATAGCCTGTAAGCACAATTGAAAAGCGTTATATTTACAGACACACAACCATCCTCCACCCAGGGAGGGCCTGCCTCTCCCAGAATGGCGCCACAGAGAGGGGCAGATAACTGTGGGAGACATTGCCATCGATCCGGTGATAACACGTACAGGGGGCTGCAGCCGGCTCCTCTGTCCTGCTAATTGTCCACAGTTCCAGGCGTGATGGACCTCCAGGCCTGGAGGAAAGGCGCCAATTTGTCAGACCACTAGGTCAGGCTGGGAACAGAGAGGTCATTAGCCTGACGGGCGTCCTCACATACATCAAAGCCTGTTATTGTTAGCTAACCTCCCAAAATAGGAGATGTCTGGCTGGACTTTTTCTGGCCATTGCATCTACTGGCTCGCTTGAGTTGTGTCAGTGGGTCCACATCAGCTCCGAAAACGGGTCTAGGTAGTAGTGTCTATGGTCCACATTTACAGGGTCAAGTGGTCCACATTAGCAGCGTCTACTGGTCCAAATTTATGGACCATGGAATGGTCCATGGGCGTGCATTTAATTCATGTCCTTATCTCTTCACCGATAGCCTAGAAACTTCACACAGAATTCAACGCCAGTTTTGCCAACAGTGTTATCCTTCACGTTCTTCTGTATGGGGCTCTGCTTGCAATTTTGCCGGGGAGGGGGGGGAGGGAGGGGGTGGGACAATACATAGACTTGAAAAGTTGTGGGAAGCACAGACGTTCATCACTTGGTTTTACAGTTATGATATTTAATACATACTTGACTTTCTTACAAGTATTTAAAAAATTCTATTTGATATGCTGAAAAATCGTATTTTAATTACAATGTTTGTGGGGCGGAATAGCTCAGTCATAGAGCGACGGACTCGTAATCTTGGTAATCCTGGGGTTGCGGGTTCGAATCTCCACCGGGCCGTTTCAGTACAGGGGGATTTTTCCCTCGGAGTAAAGATTGGTTCTGATTCCATTTCCCACACAGCTCTTTGAATGAGACTATAAACCGAGGTTCCGTGTGTGAACGCACGCATAACATCTTGCACACACGTAAAATCCCATCACCAACTTTCGGAAGAGAAGGCCATTTTGGCCGTTGGTATGGATGACACGTTACACATAGCATGCACCTTCCCCGAAGCTGGAGTATGGCTGCCTTAATGGCGGGATAAAAGACAGTCATACACGCAAAGCTCCACTCCTTTTGTTGGGTAGATGGGATTATTCCTTGCTGTCTATACAGGGAGTGTCCGCAGGAGTATCAGCCTGCGTACGCAGAAAAGAAAAAAAGGAATTACGATGTTTACAGCCGATAACTTTTCGTTTGAATTTTGAACTTAAAGTCTCATAATCAAATGTTTGTTCAGTTTGGGCACCCCGTGTCCTTCCTTGCAAAAGTCTAAACCCCCCCCCCCCCTCTCTCTCTCTCTCTCTCTCTCTCTCTCTCTCTCTCTCTCTCTCTCCTCTCTCTCTCCTCTCCTCTCTCCCCTCTTTTCATTAATCCATGTTGTTGTGTTCCAAAGGAACACTGAGTCCATTCTGATTGTTTTGAGTCAGCATTACATAATTTTTCAAAATTGATAAAGTCTTGATTCACGTAAACACTCTACTTTTAGTGCACTATTCTTTTAGCAACGTAGCCTGACAGAGCCTGAGAACTGTGTCAGTATTTCTTTTGGACCCAAATCGTTTCAGGGATGATCACCTGCTGTGTCTACATACTGAGATATGAGGGCGTGACTATTATGTATGACTGGCCTTGGTAAGTAATTAATGAGTGCGTCCCTTGAGCAAGAACAATGGCCTGTGCATTAATGCATCCTCCTCCTCCTCCTCCTCCTCCTCCTCCTCCTCCTCCTCCTCCTCCTCCTCACATCATCATCATCATCCACTCATCTCTCTCTCTCTCTCTCTCTCTCTCTCTCTCTCTCTCTCTCTCCTCTCTCTCTCTCTCTCTCTCTCTCTCTCTCTCTCTTCTCTCCCGGCATATAATCAACTGTTCACACCTGAAGGTTTAAAGGTTCACTCAGGTTTTGCCCACATGCCACAGAGATGCGTTCCCCTTCTCTCTATCCGTCACTTCCACCCACGTGCCACAGAGATGCGTTCCCCTTCTGTCCATCCGTCACTTCCACCCACATGCCACAGAGATGCTTTCCCCTTCTGTCCAACCGTCACTCCCACCCACATGTCACAGAGATGCTTTCCCCTTCTGTCCATCCGTCACTCCCACCCACATGCCACAGAGATGCTTTCCCCTTCTGTCCATCCGTCACTCCCACCCACATGCCACAGAGATGGGTTCCCCTTCTGTCCATCCGTCACTTCCACCCACATGCACAGAGATGCTTTCCCCTTCTTTCCATCCGTCACTCCCACCCACATGCCACAGAGATGGGTTTCCCCTTCTGTCCATCCGTCACTTCCACCCACATGCCACAGAGATGCTTTCCCCTTCTGTCCATCCGTCACTCCCACCCACATGCCACAGAGATGGGTTCCCCTTCTGTCCATCCGTCACTTCCACCCACATGCCACAGAGATGCTTTCCCCTTCTGTCCAACCGTCACTCCCACCCACATGTCACAGAGATGCTTTCCCCTTCTGTCCATCCGTCACTCCCACCCACATGTCACAGAGATGCTTTCCCCTTCTGTCCATCCGTCACTCCCACCCACATGCCACAGAGATGCTTTCCCCTTCTGTCCATCCGTCACTCCCACCCACATGCCACAGAGATGGTTCCCCTTCTGTCCATCCGTCACTTCCACCCACATGCCACAGAGATGCTTTCCCCTTCTGTCCATCCGTCACTCCCACCCACATGCCACAGAGATGGGTTCCCCTTCTGTCCATCCGTCACTTCCACCCACATGCCACAGAGATGCTTTCCCCTTCTGTCCAACCGTCACTCCCACCCACATGTCACAGAGATGCTTTCCCCTTCTGTCCATCCGTCACTCCCACCCACATGTCACAGAGATGCTTTCCCCTTCTGTCCATCCGTCACTCCCACCCACATGCCACAGAGATGCTTTCCCCTTCTGTCCATCCGTCACTCCCACCCACATGCCACAGAGATGGGTTCCCCTTCTGTCCATCCGTCACTTCCCCCACATGCCACAGAGATGCTTTCCCCTTCTGTCCATCCGTCACTCCCACCCACATGCCACAGAGATGGGTTCCCCTTCTGTCCATCCGTCACTTCCACCCACATGCCACAGAGATGCTTCCCCTTCTGTCCAACCGTCACTCCCACCCACATGTCACAGAGATGCTTTCCCCTTCTGTCCATCCGTCACTCCCACCCACATGTCACAGATATGCTTTCCCCTTCTGTCCATCCGTCACTCCCACCCACATGCCACAGAGATGCTTTCCCCTTCTGTCCATCCGTCACTCCCACCCACATGCCACAGAGATGGGTTCCCCTTCTGTCCATCCGTCACTTCCACCCACATGCCACAGAGATGCTTTCCCCTTCTGTCCATCCGTCACTCCCACCCACATGCCACAGAGATGGGTTCCCCTTCTGTCCATCCGTCACTTCCACCCACATGCCACAGAGATGCTTTCCCCTTCTGTCCATCCGTCACTCCCACCCACATGCCACAGAGATGGGTTCCCCTTCTGTCCATCCGTCACTTCCACCCACATGCCACAGAGATGCTTTCCCCTTCTGTCCAACCGTCACTCCCACCCACATGTCACAGAGATGCTTTCCCCTTCTGTCCATCCGTCACTCCCACCCACATGTCACAGAGATGCTTTCCCCTTCTGTCCATCCGTCACTCCCACCCACATGCCACAGAGATGCTTTCCCCTTCTGTCCATCCGTCACTCCCACCCACATGCCACAGAGATGGGTTCCCCTTCTGTCCATCCGTCACTTCCACCCACATGCCACAGAGATGCTTTCCCCTTCTGTCCATCCGTCACTTCCCACCCACATGCCACAGAGATGGGTTACCCTTCTGTCCATCCGTCACTTCCACCCACATGCCACAGAGATGCTTTCCCCTTCTGTCCATCCGTCACTCCCACCCACATGCCACAGAGATGGGTTCCCCTTCTGTCCATCCGTCACTTCCACCCACATGCCACAGAGATGCTTTCCCCTTCTGTCCAACCGTCACTCCCACCCACATGTCACAGAGATGCTTTCCCCTTCTGTCCATCCGTCACTCCCACCCACATGTCACAGAGATGCTTTCCCCTTCTGTCCATCCGTCACTCCCACCCACATGCCACAGAGATGCTTTCCCCTTCTGTCCATCCGTCACTCCCACCCACATGCCACAGAGATGGGTTCCCCTTATGTCCATCCGTCACTTCCACCCACATGCCACAGAGATGCTTTCCCCTTCTGTCCATCCGTCACTCCCACCCACATGCCACAGAGATGGGTTCCCCTTCTGTCCATCCGTCACTTCCACCCACATGCCACAGAGATGCTTTCCCCTTCTGTCCATCCGTCACTCCCACCCACATGCCACAGAGATGGGTTCCCCTTCTGTCCATCCGTCACTTCCACCCACATGCCACAGAGATGCTTTCCCCTTCTGTCCAACCGTCACTCCCACCCACATGTCACAGAGATGCTTTCCCCTTCTGTCCATCCGTCACTCCCACCCACATGTCACAGAGATGCTTTCCCCTTCTGTCCATCCGTCACTCCCACCCACATGCCACAGAGATGCTTTCCCCTTCTGTCCATCCGTCACTCCCCACCCACATGCCACAGAGATGGGTTCCCCTTCTGTCCATCCGTCACTTCCACCCACATGCCACAGAGATGCTTTCCCCTTCTGTCCATCCGTCACTCCCACCCACATGCCACAGAGATGGGTTCCCCTTCTGTCCATCCGTCACTTCCACCCACATGCCACAGAGATGCTTTCCCCTTCTGTCCATCCGTCACTCCCACCCACATGCCACAGAGATGGGTTCCCCTTCTGTCCATCCGTCACTTCCACCCACATGCCACAGAGATGCTTTCCCCTTCTGTCCATCCGTCACTCCCACCCACATGCCACAGAGATGGGGTTACCCTTCTGTCCATCCGTCACTTCCACCCACATGCCACAGAGATGCTTTCCCCTTCTGTCCATCCGTCACTCCCACCCACATGCCACAGAGATGGTTCCCCTTCTGTCCATCCGTCACTTCCACCCACATGCCACAGAGATGCTTTCCCCTTCTGTCCAACCGTCACTCCCACCCACATGTCACAGAGATGCTTTCCCCTTCTGTCCATCCGTCACTCCCACCCACATGTCACAGAGATGCGTTCCCCTTCTGTCCATCCGTCACTCCCACCCACATGCCACAGAGATGCTTTCCCCTTCTGTCCATCCGTCACTCCCACCCACATGCCACAGAGATGGGTTCCCCTTCTGTCCATCCGTCACTTCCACCCACATGCCACAGAGATGCTTTCCCTTCTGTCCATCCGTCACTCCCACCCACATGCCACAGAGATGGGTTCCCCTTCTGTCCATCCGTCACTTCCACCCACATGCCACAGAGATGCTTTCCCCTTCTGTCCATCCGTCACTCCCACCCACATGCCACAGAGATGGTTCCCCTTCTGTCCATCCGTCACTTCCACCCACATGCCACAGAGATGGTTCCCCTTCTGTCCATCCGTCACTTCCACCCACATGCCATTCCACATTGCCGCCATCCCTCCCTTCCTCCCCTCCTCTCTCTCTCTCTCTCTCTCTCTCTCTCTCTCTCTCTCTCTCTCTCTCTCTCCTCTCTCTCTCTCTCTCTCTCTGCTGTCTCACTACGTTTGTGCCTACACTACTTTTCTGGAGCTAACAACGTTCTGGGAAGTGCACACAAAACAAAGTTTGAAGTAACGACGATTTAATGCACGACACAAAACAGGACAAGAAATTTTCGGCAAAATGCCTTCCTCAGCGACAAAAAAATACAGACATAAACATGCACAATACTCCCCTTGTGAAGCCAAAGTGGCTTCACAAGGGGAGTATTGTGCATGTTTATGTCTGTATTTTTTTTTCGCTGAGGAAGGCATTTTGCCGAAAATTTCTTGTCCTGTTTTGTGTCGTGCATTAAATCGTCGTTACTTCACACTTTGTTTTGTGTGCTCTTCTGCTTTTTTGTCGTGTTTCAGTAACGCCGCAATTTGTTTCATTTGCCGTTCTGGGAAGTATTTTTTTTGCGTTTTTTTTTTAAATAAATATATGTTGCATGTGATATCTGATGAAAACGAGTTTTCTATACAGTTCGCATATTTACTTCATGCTGTGTATTAAAGAAACCTTTATACGTTGCACCTGGTGTGAGTGTGCAGTGCTGGCCCGTTTTCAGTTACCTTTCGGTCTCGTTAGTCTATTTCAAGATTGGCCACCTTTCTTGGTCATCGTTGACTATGAAATATCTATGCTTAGTGTTAATAAATGTGAATATATTATGTGCTCGAAGGAAAGAGAGCCTATGGATAAATGAATGGCTAGAATCGCGTGAACTATGAATTCGTGTTTAAATAAAAGTCACAGAGAAACAACGTGAAAGCCACAACAAACACTACCCTAGGAAGAGCCTGACAGCACTGTGACAGCCACAACAATCACTAACCTAGGAAGAGCCTGACAGCGCTGTTAAAACCACAACAAACACTACCCTAGGAAGAGCCTGACAGCGCTGTTAAAACCACAACAAACACTAACCTAGGAAGACCTGACAGCACTGTGAAAGCCACAACAAACACCCCTAGGAAGAGCCTGACAGCACCTTTCAAAGGCGTTATCTCAACCAGGGACGGCCTGCCTCTCCCACAACGACAGAGATGTGCAGATAACTCTTATGCCACCGATCCGGTGATGAAACGTACAGAGAGAGAGAGAGAGAGAGAGAGAGAGAGAGAGAGAGAGAGGGGGGGAGGGCTGCAGCCGGCTCCTCTGTCCTGCTAATTGTCCACAGTCCCAGGCGTGATGGACCTCCAGGCCTGGAGGAAAGGCGCCAATTTGTCAGACCACTAGGTCAGGCTGGGAACAGAGAGGTCATTAGCCTGCGGGCGACCTCACATACATCAAAGCGCATTGTTGTTTAGCTACCCCGCCAATGAAGTGAGGTCTGGCTAGACCTTTGTCTGGCCATTGCATCTACTGACTCGCTTGAGTTGTGTCAATGGGTCCACTTTATCTGTGGTCATAGGCCCAACCAGCTGCATGGATGGTGCCACGTCAACCGAGTCCATTGGTCAGCATTAGCAGCGTTTAGTTGTCCAAATTTATGGAACATGGGAAAAGTGCAAATGCGTACGCTTACTTCCTGCCCTTATCTCTCCGCTGATTGGTCAGAAACTATGTGCAGAGTTCAGTACCATTTTTGCCGACAGCTTTATTGTTTGCATACATCGCCCTTATCTCTCCGCTGATTGGTCAGAAATCGTGTGCAGATTTCAGTGCCAGTTTTGCCGACAGCTTTAGTGTTTGCATACATCGCCCTTATCTCTCCGCTGATTGGTCAGAAATCGTGTGCAGATTTCAATGCCAGTTTTGCCGACAGCTTTATTGTTTATACATTATACATCCGTGTGGAACCCTACCCGCACTTTCGGAAGCTGGGTGCGATACTTGGACTGGAAGAAGTGTGGAAGCGCCAACATGAATGATATAGTTATATAATTATGCCATTTGATAATTGCTTGATTCTGCTAATGTGCATAAAAAATGTTGCTTGCTATGACAAAAAGCATTACACTGATTACAAGTTTACAGCAGATAACATTTGGTTTTAATCTTAAATTAATTTTCATGATCAAACTTAATTTTCATGATCAAACTTAATTCTCATGATCAAACTTAATTTTCATGATCAAACTTAATTCTCATGATCAAACTTAATTTTCATGATCAATTTTTATTCTCATGATCAAACTTAATTCTCATGACCAAACTTAATTTTCATGATCAAACTTAATTCTCATGATCAAACTTAATTCTCATGATCGAACTTAATTCTCATGATCGAGTACAATAATGTGTTCTGTGCCCCCCTCCCACCTTCTGCCCCAACGTCTAACGTTTGAACTCTGTTTATCTGTCTGTCTGTTTATCTGTCTGTCTGCCTGTCTCTCTGTCTCTGTCTCTCTGCCTGTCTGTACGTCTCTCTCTCTCTCTCTCTCTCTCTCTCTCTCTCTCTCTCTCTCTCTCTCTCTCTCTCTCTCTCTCTCTCTCTGATTAATCCATGATGTATTGATCCAAAGGAAGATGGATTCCATTCTTATTGTTTTACATAATTTGTGAACATTGTATCCTTTGGTAATCATATGAATATCATATTCTCGATTGATTATACTTATCGTTATCATTATCATTGTAATTATCATGTTATTATTGCTGTATTTATCATCATCATCATCATCATCATCATCATCATCATCATCATCATCATCATCATCATCGTCATCATTATCTTTGTTATTATTATCATTATCATTATTATTACTATTATCATTATCATCGTTGTTGTTGTTGTTGCCATAGTCGTCATCATCATAATCATCAACGTCGTCGTCGTCTTATCAATACTATTTGGCTACAGATATGAACTATATAAATGAATTTGTATTTTGTCTGAATTCGGCAACAGAGATAAACTGTATAAATGATTCTGCATTTTGACTGAATTTAAACGTCGGCGCTGTGAATAAAGTTTATAGCCAGTCAAAACTCCAGAAACTAGTCACATGACAGCAAACAATTCTAGCTGACCCTAGAGTGTACAGAACAAACAGCATGTGTTTCTTCTTCTTCTTTTTTAACGAAAGGGTCGGCAGAAATGACATAATACATCAATGTACAATTTTGTCAGTTCAATACACTTAAAATGGCAGAGAACACACATACTTTGCTCACGCTTCACCTTAAATATACCAAATCCCGATAAAGTGAACTTACTAGCAAAATCAAAATGCTTGTCCAAACAAGCTCCTAACAGCACTGTTCCATTAGGCGGTATTCCCCAGTAGGGTTCTCATCAGCCAGTTGACAATAACTACATTCATTGTCTTCTCCTTCCTGTCACCTTGTCAATAACTACATTCATTGTCTTCTCCTTCCTGTCACCTTGTCAATAACTACATTCATTGTCTTCTCCTTCCTCAGTGTTCCTGTCACCTTGTCAATAACTACATTCATTGTCTTCTTCCTGTCACCTTGTCAATAACTACATTCATTGTCTTCTCCTTCCTCAGTGTTCCTGTCACCTTGTCAATAACTACATTCATTGTCTTCTCCTTCCTGTCGCCTTGTCTGCTTCCATCTGCAGCGATACATAAACGAATGTTTGTCCCAGATCGCCTTCATGTCGTTTTAGTCATTCATTAAAAGGGCAATCGTCTCAGACTTGCAGAGCACTGACACGCTCGTCCTGTCCTTGGAAGCTTTTCACTTCCAGCATGGCGTACGTGCCGCACGTAATGGCGCGACCTGTTTGCTTGCACGCAGCCTCCGAACCCTCCACAACTATCGTGTCAATGTTTTTGAGCGACCGGAAAGAAATTGCGCGCGGAATTCCGCTTTCAATTGCACGAGGAATTCAGCGCGGAATAGCGCGCGTAACTATGGGCAGAATTCCGTGCGCGCTTTCTGATCAATCAGCGAAGAAATGTACACGGAATTCTGCACAGAATTCCGCGCGCATTAAGGCCTTTCCGCGTTCCACACAATTTAGCAGCGTATTCTGGTTTACATTTGTTGGGTGTGTCGATCTGCATTAGTTACATCTATAGGTCTTCATTAGCCGGGTCTTCTAGTTTACATTTGTTGGGTCTATCGGTGTACATAAGATGCATCTACAGGTCGACATTGGCAGCGTTTTTCTGTCTGGCATTAGCTGTGTCTGGGGACCACATCAAATACATCACCAGGTCCAGAGTGGCTGCGTCTTCTGGTCCGGGTGCTTCTGTTCATCCATTGAGAATGCATCTACTGTTCTGCTGCCATGATTGTGAAAACGACCTGACGACGGAAAAAAAAAGTTTTTAAACGGAATGAGAATACAAACCTAAAGGTAGGAGAAGATACAACACATGAACAGGAAAGCGAATCTGTTTCATACACGGTCATACGGAGAAATAACAGTGGATGTGATTTCCTTTATTGAAACAAATTACCGGAAGGAAGCAAAGACTGACTGTGCAAAAAATAAAGCTGTAAGCAGAAACGAAGGTAATCATCTGTTCTGAAAGAGAGGAGAAAAAACTGGCAGGAAAGCGGGAGCACGTGCAGCAAAGTGCAAGCAGCGGCTAGGTCAAAATGCCATGGTCGACTGTCTTTGCAGCAGCTAGGTCAATGTGCCATGGTCGACTGTCTTTGCAGCAGCTAGGTCAATGTGCCATGGTCGACTGTCTTTGCAGCAGCTAGGTCAATGTGTCAGCCGCACTTCTATCACCGGTGTGCGGCAAAAACGGCTGCGGAAGGTGGCATAATGGTGGGCCAACTGTTCCTCTGTTTTGACCCTGGTTTTGATGTGTATTGGTAACTCTCCCTCTCTGTCTGTCTGTCTGTCTGTCTGTCTGTCTGTCTGTCTGTGCTGTCTGTCTGTCTGTCTGTCTGTCTGTCTGTCTGTCTGTCTGTCTCTCTCTCTCTCTCTCTCTCTCTCTCTCCTCTCTCTCTCTCTCTCTCTCTCTCCTCTCTCCTCTCTCTTGTGTGTGTGTGTGTGTGTGTGTGTGTGTGTGTGTGTGTGTGTGTGTGTGTGTGTGTGAGTGTGTGTGTGTGTGTGTGTGTGTGTGTGTGTGTGTGTGTGTGTGTGTGTGTGTGTGTGTTCTGAATGGTGTTGAAATATTGAAAGATGTCGGCATTATTCCTTCTTTTTGGATACCATGGCCACGGTTAAAGTTTTCAGAATTGTTCCTTCCCTTTGATATACTATGGTCAATATCAAAGGCTGGAATATTATATCACTGACTTGAGGATACCATGGTCAATATCAAAGACTGGAATATTGTATCATTGACTTGATACCGTGCTTGATGTTAAAGACTGGAATATTGTATCATTGACTTGATACCGTGCTTGATGTTAAAGACTGGAATATTATTATTGACTTGATACCGTGCTTGATGTTAAAGACTGGAATATTGTATCATTGACTTGATACCGTGGTTGATGTTAAAGACTGGAATATTGTATCATTGACTTGATACCGTGGTTGATGTTAAAGACTGGAATATTGTATCAGTGACTTGTGGATACCGTGGTCAATGTTAAAGACTGGAATAATGTATCAGTGACTTGAGGATAACGTGGTGAATGTTAAAGACTGGAATAATGTATCAGTGACTTGAGGATGCCGTGGTCAATGTTAAAGACTGGAATATTGTATAATTGACTTGATGCCGTGGTCAGTGTTAAAGACTGGAATATTGTATCATTTACTTGATGCCGTGGTCAGTGTTAAAGACTGGAATATTGTATCATTGACTTGATGCCGTGGTCAGTGTTAAAGACTGGAATATTGTATCATTGACTTGATGCCGTGGTCAGTGTTAAAGACTGGAATATTGTATCATTGACTTGATGCCGTGGTCAGTGTTAAAGACTGGAATATTGTATCATTGACTTGATGCCGTGGTCAGTGTCAAAGACTGGAATATTGTATCATTGACTTGATGCCGTGGTCAGTGTTAAAGACTGGAATATTGTATCATTGACTTGATGCCGTGGTCAGTGTCAAAGACTGGAACATTGTATCATTGACTTGATGCCGTGGTCAGTGTTAAAGACTGGAATAGTGTATCATTGACTTGAGGATACCGTGGGCAATGTTAAATAAACTTTGGATAATTATTGCTGCCTCGTGGATATCACAAGCTGAAAATCTCTCTCTCTCTCTCTCTCTCTCTCTCTCTCTCTCTCTCTCTCTCTCTCTCTCTCTCTCCCTCTGTGTGTGTGTGTGTGTGTGTGTGTGTGTGTGTGTGTGTGTGTGTGTGTGTGTGTGTGTGTGTGTGTGTGTGTGATATCTTCCACTGTTTGTTTAACAAATGTATTCATTTCAACAGATGTCAAATCTGCATTAATGTCTAAAGTCCGTTATCTAACATGAGACTGGTCAGGTAGCTGATATGAAATCCTTTCTGTAATATACGTTTCAACGTACCAGAGTCTGACGTAATAAATGCATGGTCATTCTAACCTTTCCCGCAGTACTAGGACTAACATCTGGGCCAAAGAGACGGCGTCCAGCACATCATCAGCTTCGGCCTTTGCTGTCAGTAGGAAAGACAGATAAAAAAAGACTTGGAAATGCTTGGATTACGTGCGATATTACAGTTCCCAGAGAGCGATGCGTTAATACTCTGTCTGGATCAATTCGACTGGTCAGGTAATTCCCAGAATACGGATTATTTGTATAACTGGGTAGATTCGTACACTCTCCTTTCATATGGATCTGTGGGATAGAGCTATCACATAGCTCAAATTCTTCCCCTTTCTTCTTCTTCTTCTTCTTCCTTCTTCTTCTTCTTCTTCTTCTTCTTCTTCTTCTTTCTTTCTTTCTTTCTTTTTTCGTGCCAATATCCGGAATCATTTAATTCTTGCAATTTTAAAAGTTCAAAATTTGCATCTGAAAAAAAATCAATCTTTTTCATCAGTAGCAATATTGTTAAAAAAAAGGGGGAAACAAGAAAGAATGAAAGAAAGGAAGAAAGGCCGGTCCCTGGCCCTACACGCAGTTCATGGAATCCTGGATGATGCCTTGAATGTTAGTTTGATGCATTTCTATCAAGCAGTTCATGGAATCCTGGATGATGCCTTGGATGTTAGTTTGATGCATTTCAATCAGATTGCATCCCACACATGTGCCTGTTGACACGGTTAGGTCTAAAGTAGCATTTGCATTCGAATGGACCGAAAAGACCTGGAGTATATCTCTACCAGACGTTTACTGTGTAGAACCGCCATGATCATAGTGTCCCAACATCAAACAAGAATGAAAATAGCCTCCGTGTGTGCATCAACCCAAACAAGAATGAAAATGGCCTCCGTGTGTGCATCAACCCAAACAAGAATGAAAATGGCCTCCGTGTGTGCATCAACCCAAACAAGAATGAAAATGGCCTCCGTGTGTGCATCAACCCAAACAAGAATGAAAATGGCCTCCGTGTGTGCATCAACCCAAACAAGAATGAAAATGGCCTCCGTGTGTGCATCAACCCAAACAAGAATGAAAATGGCCTCCGTGTGTGCATCAACCCCGCAGGAATGCGGAGGGCGAAGAGTGGGCGGGACGAATGGGGAGAGACGGATCCATGTGGATCTTGTAGGCATAATGGAGCCAACAGTATGTGACTTTGGATTTGTTTGTAGTGAATCCCAATAATTTCCCTGTAAACAAGATTTAGCTTTCTCGGGTCAGTATCTTGTCTTCGGGATAGCTCCTCTAACACCGCCAAGCTTAGATGATGTACACACAAAACAGTGTCACAATGCGAGGTATGATATTTTCAACTTGAGTCATGCAACTCATTATGTCGTATTCCACCCCTTTCTTATACATGCTGACTGCCTCGTCTATTCCACTTAAACCACTGACAGTGACAAGATACTGAGGTAACATCTTTCTCTGCCTGCCAGCCTGCCTGCCTGCCCCCCCCCCCCTCTCTCTCTCTCTCTCTCTCTCTCTCTCTCTCTCTCTCTCTCTCTCTCTCCTCTCTCTCTCTCTCTCTCTCTCTCTCTCTCTAAATGACGATGAAGTAAAAGGACGTTGATGATAATATTTCAAGCATTTCACTGACATGGCTATTCGTGACTCTGGTCAGACTAACGCGGCAAGTGTGGTGCGAAACAAGAGTTAGTGATTCCCACATAGTGCGTAAACATGACACTCAATCATGAGGGTGTGTCGTAAACATGACACTCAACCATGAGGGTGTATCGTAAACATGACACTCAACCATGAGGGTGTATCGTAAACATGACACTCAATCATGAGGGTGTATCGTAAACATGACACTCAATCATGAGGGTGCATTGTAAACATGACACTCAATCATGAGGGTATATCGTAAACATGACACTCAATCATGAGGGTGTATCGTAAACATGACACTCAACCATGAGGGTGTATTGTAAACATGACACTCAACCATGAGGGTGCATCGTAAACATGACACTCAATCATGAGGGTGTATCGTAAACATGACACTCAATCATGAGGGTAAACATGACACGCAATCATGAGGGTGTATCGTAAACATGACACTCAGTCATGAGGGTGTATCGTAAACATAACACTCAGTCATGAGG
>CM031597.1:4764102-4766602 GCA_018398815.1 Conus ventricosus
TCCAGTGGTTCAACAAGCTTGGCGAGGTCTGTGCCATGTTTTCCTGATATTTCATCCAGTGGTTCAACAAGCTTGGCGAGGTATGTGCCATGTTTTCCTGATATTTCATCCAGTGGTTCAACAAGCTTGGCGAGGTCTGTGCCATGTTTTCCTGATATTTCACCCAGTGGTTCAACAAGCTTGGCGAGGTCTGTGCCATGTTTTCCTGATATTTCACCCAGTGGTTCAACAAGCTTGGCGAGGTCTGTGCCATGTTTTCCTGATATTTCACCCAGTGGTTCAACAAGCTTGGCGAGGTCTGTGCCATGTTTTCCTGATATTTCACCCAGTGGTTCAACAAGCTTGGCGAGGTCTGTGCCATGTTTTCCTGATATTTCACCCAGAGGTTCAACAAGTTTGGCGAGGTCTGTGCCATGTTTTCCTGATATTTCATCCTGTGGTTCAACAAGCTTGGAGAGGTCTTGTTCACGGCCTGCCAGAAGCGTCGATGTCATCTGCGAATGGACAATGTGTGATGGTTCTTCCTCCAAGGCGGACTGTGCTGACATGATCATCTAGTCCATTAGTCTCACGCTCTTCAGGAACACGGTGTAAAGTGCAGGACATAGAAAATGGCCCTGATGAACTCCAACATAAGTGAAACCAGTACCGACTGTCTGAGCACCGTAGTGATCGCTCTGGAGTACAGTTGCCGGATAGTGTTGATAAGCTTCTGTCTGATGCTAGAGGTCTTCCTTGTGGCCCATCATTCTATGAAACTTCAAGACTGTCGGACGCCTTCTTGACGTCAATGATGACGTGTTTGAACTCCGCTCTGGTGCTGGTGATTTTTGTGTCACTGCAAGCGGTACGTAGGTGAAAGATCTGTTCCATGGTACTTCTGCCTTTGCAGAATTCAGCCTGTTTCTAAGCAGTGATAATATCTGTCAGCATTTGCAGTTGGTTCAGAATGATTTTGAGCATTATTTGCTGACGTTGCTTATCAAGCTAATTCTACAGAAGTTTTGGCAATCTTATTGATTTCCTTTCTTGGGGAGGTTGACGATTAGCGAATGAGTCCATGGCCTGAGCCACTCCCCACAGTAACATATTTTGTTGCTACTGGCAGTATTGATATAAATTACTGCACCTCCGCCATGTTTCAAAAGTTCTGCAGGAATGTTGTCAATGCCTGAAGACTTCCCACATGTCAGCGATGTGACGACAGCCATGATTCTTCACGGTGACTACAGCCATGACTCTCCACGGTGACTACAGCCATGATTCTTCACGGTGACTACAGCCATCATTCTTCACGGTGACTACAGCCATGATTCTTCACGGTGACTACAGCCACGATTCTTCACGGCGACTACAGCCATGATTCTTCACGGTGACTACAGCCATGATTCTTCACAGCCAGGATTCTTCACGGTGACTACAGCCAGGATTCTTCACAGCCAGGATTCTTCACGGTGACTACAGCCACGATTCTTCACAGCCATGATTCGTCACGGTGACTACAGCCATGATTCTTCACAGCCATGATTCTTCATGGTGACTACAGCCATGATTCTTCACGGTGACTACAGCCATGATTCTTCACGGTGACTACAGCCATGATTCTTCACGGTGACTACAGCCATGATTCTTCACGGTGACTACAGCCATGATTCTTCACAACCATGATTCTTCATGGTGACTACAGCCATGATTCTTCACGGTGACTACAGCCATGATTCTTCACGGTGAATACAGCCATGACTCTTCACGGTGACTACAGCCATGATTCTTCACGGTGACTACAGCCATGATTCTTCACGGTGACTACAGCCATGATTCTTCACGGCGACTACAGCCATGGTTCTTCACGGTGACTACAGCCATGATTCTTCACGGAACACTGGAAAGTCATCTTCATTTGCTGGATTCTGTGACTTTCCACGTGTCAGCGATGTGACTACAGCCATGATTCTTCACGGAACACTGGAAAGTCATCTTCATTTGCCGGATCCTGTGCTGTCAGCACATTAGGATCTCTTGCGCTCTGTTTGTTGTAGAATTGAGAAAACATTCACTCCACATTGTTAATAATGTCTTTTTTTCTCTGTGCACTGTCTCCAGGTTAGCATTGATTTGCATGAACTCAGGACATGCTCGCCATTTGTTCGCCAAATACAATATACGTCTTAGGTCAACATGGGCCGATGACACATCTTTTGGTAAAAACAAAATGTTCAGCAGAGAGCATGTTCGCAGCGCAACTGTTCTTTTCACCTCAAGGGAAACTGGGGGCATCCTACCATACGAACCCCCCCCCTCCCTCATCCTCCATCCCCACAGAAACATACACCTCACGCTTTTCCTACCATAAGAACCCCCCTCCCTCATCCTCCATCCCCACAGAAACATTCACCTCACCCTTTTCCTACCATAAGAACCCCCCTCCCTCATCCTCCATCCCCACAGAAACATTCACCTCACCCTTTTCCTGCCATAAGAACCCCCTCCCTCATCCTCC
>CM031597.1:4771602-4774102 GCA_018398815.1 Conus ventricosus
AAAAGAAGCTGAAATGTCGAAAGAGGGCAACAAGAAGTTGTAGAACATGTTAGTTCTGCCAAAATGATGGTGTTAACTTTTAAAGTGGATGTCTTAACTTTCTATTATTTCAGTAAATTATACTGCTAAAACATATGTCAAAAGTCAATAAATCAGCCCATATAAATGCGTGCCTGCGCGCGTGCTGTGTGTGTGTGTGTGTGTGTGTGTGTGTGTGTGTGTGTGTGTGTGTGTGTGTGTGTGTGTGTGTGTGGTCCTTCATGACATACAGAATCAAATCATGACATAAAAGTTGTTTATTTTCTAGCTATGCTTATAAAAAGTCGAATTTCAGTGACTTATGGGTGGTGGTGGTGGTGGTGGTGGTGGTGGGGTGGTGGTGGTGGTAGTGGTAGTGGTGGTGGTAGTGGTGGTGGTTGTGGTGGTGGTAGTGGTGGTGGTGGGGTGGGGATGTTGATAATGTAGTTGTTTTGTTGTTACATAAGCACTTCAAAATGATTTAGGATCGTTTAGTTCAGTTTTGATATCCGAAGGTTCAGTCACATCCTCCCTCTTTCTGTCTTCTTTACTGTGTCTCCCTCTCTCTGTCTCCCTCTCTCTGTCTGTGTCCCACTCTGCCTGCCTGATTGTCTGTCTGTCTGTCTGTCTGTCTGTCTGTCTGTCTGTCTCTGTCTCTGTCCCTCTCTGCCTGCCTGATTGTCTGTCTGTCTGTCTGTCTGTCTGTCTGTCTCTGTCTCTGTCCCTCTCTGCCTGCCTGATTGTCTGTCTGTCTGTCTGTCTGTCTCTGTCTCTCTCTGTCTCTGTCCCTCTCTGCCTGCCTGATTGTCTGTCTGTCTGTCTGTCTGTCTGTCTGTCTGTCTGTCTGTCTGTCTGTCTGTCTCGTCTCTGTCGCTCTCTGCCTGCCTGATTGTCTGTCCGTCTGTCTGTCTCTGTCTCTGTCCCTCTCTACCTGCCTGATTGTCTGTCTGTCTGTCTCTGTCCCTGTCTCTGTCTCTGTCCCTCTCTGCCTGCCTGATTGTCTGTCTGTCTGTCTCTGTCCCTGTCTCTGTCCCTGTCTCTCTCTGTCCCTCTCTGTCTCTGTCTCTGTCTCTCTCCTCTCTCTCTCTCTCTCTCTCTCTCTCTCTCTCTCTCTCTCTCTCTCTCTCTCTGTGCATGTGTGTGTGTGTGTGTGTGTGTGTGTGTGTGTGTGTGTGTGTGTGGTGTGTGTGTGTGTGTGTGTGTGTGTGTGTGTGTGTGTGTGTGTGTGTGTGTTGTGTGTGTGTGTGTGTGTGTGTGTGTGTGTGTGTGGTGTGTGTGTGTGTGTGTGTGTGTGTGTGAGTGAGTGCGCGCGCGTATGTGTGTGTCTGTGTGTGTGTCTGCCTCTCTCTCGCTCTTTCTCTCTCTCTCTCTCTCTCTCTCTCTCTCTCTCTCTCTCTCTCTCTCTCCTCTCTCTCTCTCTCTCTCTCTCTCTCTCTCCTCACCAGTAGTATATTCTAAACGGTGTTGTTATGAAAATAATGAATTAAAAGAGAAATAAGGGGAAAAAACCCTAAATCAACCTTTTTATTTTCCGTTGACAATGTTTAATGCCACTCAGTCACATAATCTTTCTGAATACCTTAAATTTAAACTCATGCTCCCTCTTAAGAATCCGAGCCCGAGAGAAAAAAAAATCGTTACGAAATACATGAAAGATAATGAACTATAAAATCATACGCAATCATATACAATGTTAAGCTGATGTCTTGAAATAATGTGATCAATAATGGAGAGGAAAATCAGAGGTCAACCAGTTGATCTTGATCCGGCCCAAAATGTAAGGGGTTTGTCCACAGATGAACCGGCAGATGGGATTGAAAAAATATCCATGGCGTTGAAAATGATACAATTTAACTCATCAATGTTACCACCAAAAAGTAAGAACACACACACACACACACACACTCACACACACACACACAGAGAGAGAGAGAGAGAGAGAGAGAGAGAGAGAGAGAGAGAGAGAAGAGAGAGAGAGAGAGAGAGAGAGAGAGAGAGAGAGAGAAAGGCGGAAACAGAGGAAATTACCAGGATTTTCGAGCTTCCAGAATCAGTGTCACCACCCTTCTCCAGGCTTCTGTCCTGTGCGTACTCACGCTTTGGTAAACACGCATGCACACACATACCCTCACAGACGCACGCAAACACTCACACGTCAGCTCACATTTCTCTCACACACACGTCTTACCCTCCCTCCACCCCCCCCCCCCCCCCACACACACACACACACACACCACCCGCACCACCAATGCTTATCATTTCCACCCCCACCCCCACCCCGCCCCATTTTTATTCCGCTTACCTTGGCTTGTCATCTCAAGGTAGTCCACTCCTTAATTCGGGTTCACTCTTTGTCCTATTCAGTTTCCTCTCTCTCTCTCGCTCTCGCTCTCTCTCTCTCTCTCTCTCTCTCTCTTCCTCCTTTTTTTCTCATCCCCGACAAAGACGTCTTTCTATCAAACTCAGGTGATTTCCATCCAAT
>CM031597.1:4781602-4799102 GCA_018398815.1 Conus ventricosus
AAAATTAATGCATCACTAAAACAAGGATGTATGCTCCACGCTTAACTCATCCACATGAACAAGTCTCACAAAGAAAATTAAAACAAGTCCCACACAAAAAAAAATATGAACCATACCCAAAATGGAAATAAAACCCAACCCAAAAACATAACGGGAAATCAACCCCCAAAAATTATAAAAACAAAGCCCCCCCCGGGTTAAAAACTGATTTCCCTCGGATTTGCAGTTGTGGGACCCCGCCTTAACTAGTCAGCTCCGAATTTTTGTCGAGGGGAATGTACGGGAAACCCCGATACCTGTGGGGGTGCAGTGCCATTCCCCAAACGCAGAACTTTTCTTTTTTTCAACTGCCCCTCCTCCCGGAAATTTTGAGTGGTTGTGATCCTTTCCCCGATCAAAAACTTTTTTCCCATACAAGAAATTTGTGGAACTTCTGCAGGGCCCCACCCAACAGCTAAACACTCCTTTTCTCCCTTTTTGCCCCCCCTTTTCCTCACACTTTGTCAACTTCCTGCTACCCATATCCCCGGGAAAACTCGCCCCTTCATGCCCCTGTAAAAATACTGCCCCTATCCCCCAGATGCATCTCCGCAAAAAAAAGGGTTTGGCCCTTATTGGTAGCTTTAAAGTTTGGGACGGGAAACCTAGTTTTTCCCAAAAACACCGCCCGCAGGGGTTGCTCTGCGGCCCCTGACCACTCGCCAATTTGGGGTTTCCCCTGCCTTGAAAAAATTTCATGAGGGGACTCGTGATTTGCTCCAAAATTTTTGGAACAAATCCCTTTTAAAAACCCAAAAAAACCCTAGAAGACTCCGGGACTTCTTTTTGGCCTTTGGTCTCTCTAAATTTTTCTCTTCTTCCACCTTTCCTTTTTCCGGTCCCTTTGTGTCCCCCCCGCAACAAAACCGGGAAACTCCTACTGTTAGCCCTTATACAGTGTCCCTCCCGTATGATCTTCTGGAACTTAGGCAAAAAATTTCCCCCCTTCTTCTGCGGGGTCTCCTTCACCTCATCAATGTTTGGTGCTGCGGCCTATAAAAAACACAAAAAACCCCCGGCCCCAAGCCGTTTTTCCGGTCCCGAGATGACTCGCCATGAGCGACTGTGCCCCCTGACATGACAGTGTCCGATAAAAATGTGGTTTCCCCTAATGAGTGGTCCTTACCCGTCTTCCCCTTTGGGGAACACTCGGTTTTCAACAGCCCCCCCTTTTACAAGAAATTCTGTTCCCTTTCCCCTAACCTCCCCGTTTTTTCTCCACCTCTTGCCAACTCCCCAAAATTCCCCGGCGAAGGGTCTTGTTCCTGCGCTGGCCCTAAATCAGCAGGGGGGGACACGTCTATGCCCGATTCCTTCCTGGAACAACTAAAAGGTTTTAAAAACCTTTTCCCCCTTCTTGCCCCCGGTTGAACTGCGCCCCCCGTAGCAGTCAAAAAAACTTAAAGGGTCCCCCGGATCCCCTTTCCCTGGAAAATTTCCAATGATCAAACATGAAAGGGGTTTGTCCATTACCCCCCGCAGAAAAAACTCGCCTGAGAAAATAAGGGGTACGTACTTCTATTTAGGCCCAAATGGGGGGAAAATCCCTCCAGTGCCAAACGAATTTGGTAAAAAGGTCTGGATTTGCCCCGTCAAAACCCCTTTTTTCGGAAAAGCGTTGGTTTGTTTCTAACCCCCCATGAACAAAAACCCGGGGTTCGTAAACACTTTCACCCCCTGTGGCCAAACCACCCTTTTCCATGGGGAACGAAACCCCTCAGCCCAGTGCCCTCTATCCTGACCTTTACGTGTCCGTGCTAGCCATAGGCCGACTCCACCCTCTTCAGACCCGAAACCCCTTTTTGGGTTTCCCTGCGGTCGTTTCCCCTTTACGACCCCTTTTTCCACCCCTTGCAAAAGGGGGCTGCCTTCTGGAAAACCCCATGCGACAATTCCCCCCGCCACATGTCCCTTTTTGTGACAAATGAAACACCCAATTTCCCTTTGCCTTCCTTCTGCCCACCACTGGGTTTGCAGACTTTGCAGAAAACTCCCCTAGTCTCCTTGCACTCTTCTCACCTGTGCCTAGCACCTGTTTCTCCTGCACCTTCGTGCCCAACGTGCCTCTCTATACACCTCTGCGAACTTCAACAACCCCCCTGCTGTCTCTGGCTGTCCTCTTTCAAATGTATGGTTAATCAGGGCCGCAACCTGACAAAATCTGTTCTTTCATAACTAGCTCTTTCAATTCAGCAAAACTCCTTTTTCGTCCACTCAACTCAAATTGTTGTTCAATAGGGGTGTTCTTTTCTTCGCCATTATATCTCTCTTTTTTTTTTTTTTTTTGAACAAGATTTTTATTACTCGACAGCCAAACTGGTGGTTACCGACACGGTGACGTAATAGCACAATCCTATGAATGTTTAATATTAGCTTGGGAAAACGTAGTTAGTTTTTATAAGACCCCCAGCCCCGGGACCCAACTATGAGAGCGAATTATAGGAAATCTGTGCGAAAGGGAGTACCTTGGGGGCTGAAATGCCAAGCCTAGTATTAACTATCTTGGAAGCAATCCCAACCCTGTATTTAACTATCTTGGGAACATACAGTAAGACAAACCCTTGTCTTAGGATTACATACTTGAATCCCCCCCAGCTTCCTCTCTGAGAATTTGAAAAATTTTTATAAAATGGGCCAGAATATCCTGGCAGGCTCGCCAATAAATTGTCAACCTGGGTGTAATGTCAGTGGAGGAAGGACTAGCGCACAGCCCAAACACCTCAACAGCTTGCTTACAATCTCATTCATATATCATGCATTCGTCACATAAAACCACTAGTAAAGTCTATAACTTTACTATACATGATCTAGAAAGAACATAATGCATATAGAATCAAACAAAATAAAAATTCTCTCTTTCCTTGAATTTCACAAAATCATTTATCTAAAACATCATTAACTAACCGGGTATAAATAGATTTCTACTTTACCTGGCCAGGTGATTTTAAAATATTCACGAATCACTGTCTTTTCTTTTCTTTTCTTTTTCTTTTCACTGTCACTTTCACAACACGACACAATGCCGGCACTGGTGTTGGTCTGATGCCGCCTGGTCGGTGAGATGTTGGCGTTGGTCTGGGGTTTTCTGCTTGGCGAAGTGACGCGGGCAGGTATGAGGTCGAACCCGGTTAGGGTAGAACAGTGATTTATCAACATCGATCTGTTCTCCTTTCTTTCTTCCTGCATTAACGCATTGCACTCTCTCTCTCTCTCTCTCTCTTCTAGTCTGCTATTATCAAATGGACATGGTTGCTTTTCTTTTCTTTTTTTTCTTTTCTTTCTTTTCTTTTCATAAATTAGCAACTCTCTCTCTCTCTCCACATCTCTCCTCAGCCCTTTCCCTCTGCAGACTATCTCATGCTAACTCTCAACTTGGTTCTCTTCTCCTCATCTCTCTTTTCTCTCTCTGCCCTTTCTCCTGCAGAGCTCCATCAGAACCTCTCTCCCCCTTTTCTTTTTTTCGTTCTTCCCCTCGTTCTCCTTCTTCATCTCTCTGCCTTTTCCTCGTGCAGAGACTACCCCAAAAACCCTCCTCATCTCTCTGTCTCTGTTCGTTCATCTCCCTGCCTTCCTGTAGGCGAGAGCCTACTCCCCCCGACTTCTCCCCCTCTCTCTCTGTCTGTTCGTTTTTTTCTCCCCTTCTCTCTCACTACACATTCCTTTATCCTCTAACCCGTGTTCAAGGGCCAGTACCATTGGTCAGTATTTTTACCCCTGACCCCGAAGTTGTCTCCCTCTAATTCATTGGACGTTCAAATCATGACAGTCCCGTCTACACGCCTTACTCTCTGTGGTGGTCAATTGGTCATTTAATTGATTTTGCTAGATTTCACCCCCACCACACACTCCTCCCCCCTTCCCCACTTCACTGGCGCGGTGTGGCTTAAGTGGGGACATGGTCAATCTAAAATTGGCCAGCTGAGTTGGGTAGGCACCACGACGTCCGAGTAACAATGACGTTGGTTCCACAAAGTGGCCGGATAAGGCTGGCCCAGGTATGAGGTCCGTCTGGGCAGACATCGAGGCGTCGGTCAAAGCCGCTTAGTCAGACTGGGTGGGTCGGACCGTCTCGGCGAAACCTCTCCACTAAGCTTAATTGGCCGGACCGACTATGGGCCCGTCTTTCTGACGCCTAGAATGTTTGAGTTTGGACTTAGGTCCCAACAAATTGACTGGCGACTCCCCCAAATTAGGTTGTTCCCCCCAAGTTAGGTTGTTTCCCCAAGTTAGGTTGTTTCATTTTTTTGTCCGTGACACAATTGCGCACTTGAATTTCGCAATATCATTGTGTTTTCATATATAATGAAACTGCATCAATCTTGAAAGCCCACACTTCAAAACGGCTTGCACATCGAAAAAAAAATCTCAAGCAGTCCTTTGAAGGGGTTTTGAAGATAAATTATCTCTCTTGAAAGGGAAGTAGTCTTGTAAATAAAAGCTTCTTAAGATAAGTCTTTCATCTGTATTGCTCACTTCTTTAAATAATGATAGGCAACTGATCTTTAAATAATGATAGGCAACCCACTCTTTAAATAATGATAGGCAACTGACTCTTTAAATAATGATAGGCAACCCACTCTTTAAAAAATTTATAGGCAACTGATCTTTAAATAATGATAGGCAACCCACTCTTTAAATAATGATAGGCAACCGACTCTTTAATATAAAGATAGGCAACTGACTTTTTTACCACGGGAAAAATCCCCTTTCTCCCCACCACCACCCCTTGCTCAATGTTGTTTGTCATAGCTGCCTTTGGGGAAAAGTTCTGATTTGGATCCCCCGTTGTGATCATGAATGTCGACCAGGTAAGGACACTGTGATTGGGAGTACCTTCTGTCCATTACAGTGACGTAAGTGCGGTAACTTCATGTGGAGTTTTCACACTTTCTCCCCCACACTTTCCAATTTATTCTTGGCACGCATCATGGCTGATGCACTTGGAAATCATGTTAGCCCAGTCAGCGCTGGAGGAAGAACTATCACGAACTTTTTCTTCGCAGTCGACATCGAAGGTCTAGCAGGTAGTGAGTGAACAGTCGCAGAGGTTTCTAAAAGACTGCTTGAAATATTTTAAAACGACAACGCATGGCAACCAGCTGAGAGAAGAGCAAGTCAACAGTCTGATGATATGAACGTCCATGGCTAGAAGCTAGACACTGTTCAACAGTCTGATGATATGAACGTCCATGGCTAGAAGCTAGACACTGTTCAACAGTCTGATGATACGAACGTCCATGGCTAGAAGCTAGACACTGTTCAACAGTCTGATGATACGAACGTCCATGGGCTAGACACTGTTCAACAGTCTGATGATACGAACGTCCATGGCTAGAAGCTAGACACTGTTCAACAGTCTGATGATACGAACGTCCATGGCTAGAAGCTAGACACTGTTCAACAGTCTGATGATACGAACGTCCATGGCTAGAAGCTAGACACTGTTCAACAGTCTGATGATACGAACGTCCATGGCTAGAAGCTAGACACTGTTCAACAGTCTGATGATACGAACGTCCATGGCTAGAAGCTAGACACTGTTCAACAGTCTGATGATACGAACGTCCATGGCTAGAAGCTAGACACTGTTCAACAGTCTGATGATACGAACGTCCATGGCTAGAAGCTAGACACTGTTCAACAGTTCACTGACTTGAGTCCACATCCATCATTAGCAGCGAGGGATTCAAACCCAAACTCTTCTCTAAGACAACATCGGCACCGCCCAGACTGAAACCATCATTAGCAGCGAGGGATTCAAACACACACTCTTCTCTAAGACAACATCGGCACCGCCCAGACTGAAACCATCATTAGCAGTGAGGATTCAAACACAAACTCTTCTCTAAGACAACATCGGCACCGCCCAGACTGAAACCATCATTAGCAGCGAGGGATTCAAACACACACTCTTCTCTAAGACAACATCGGCACCGCCCAGACTGAAACCATCATTAGCAGCGAGGGATTCAAACACACACTCTTCTCTAAGACAACATCGGCACCGCCCAGACTGAAACCATCATTAGCAGTGAGGATTCAAACACAAACTCTTCTCTAAGACAACATCGGCACTGCCCAGACTGAAACCATCATTAGCAGCGAGGGATTCAAACACAAACTCTTCTCTAAGACAACATCGGCACCGCCCAGACTGAAACCATCATTAGCAGTGAGGATTCAAACACAAACTCTTCTCAAAGACAACATCGGCACCGCCCAGACTGAAACCATCATTAGCAGCGAGGGATTCAAACACAAACTCTTCTCTAAGACAACATCGGCACCGCCCAGACTGAAACCATCATTAGCAGCGAGGGATTCAAACCCAAACTCTTCTCTAAGACAACATCGGCACCGCCCAGACTGAAACCATCATTAGCAGCGAGGGATTCAAACACAAACTCTTCTCTAAGACAACATCGGCACCGCCCAGACTGAAACCATCATTAGCAGCGAGGGATTCAAACACAAACTCTTCTCTAAGACAACATCGGCACCGCCCAGACTGAAATCATCATTAGCAGCGAGGGATTCAAACACAAACTCTTCTCTAAGACAACATCGGCACCGCCCAGACTGAAACCATCATTAGCAGCGAGGGATTCAAACACAAACTCTTCTCTAAGACAACATCGGCACCGCCCAGACTGAAACCATCATTAGCAGCGAGGGATTCAAACACAAACTCTTCTCTAAGACAACATCGGCACCGCCCAGACTGAAATCATCATTAGCAGCGAGGGATTCAAACACAAACTCTTCTCTAAGACAACATCGGCACCGCCCAGACTGAAATCATCATTAGCAGCGAGGATTCAAACACAAACTCTTCTCAAAGACAACATCGGCACCGCCCAGACTGAAACCATCATTAGCAGCGAGGGATTCAAACACAAACTCTTCTCTAAGACAACATCGGCACCGCCCAGACTGAAACCATCATTAGCAGCGAGGATTCAAACACAAACTCTTCTCAAAGACAACATCGGCACCGCCCAGACTGAAACCATCATTAGCAGCGAGGGATTCAAACACAAACTCTTCTCTAAGACAACATCGGCACCGCCCAGACTGAAACCATCATTAGCAGCGAGGGATTCAAACACAAACTCTTCTCTAAGACAACATCGGCACCGCCCAGACTGAAACCATCATTAGCAGCGAGGATTCAAACACAAACTCTTCTCAAAGACAACATCGGCACCGCCCAGACTGAAACCATCATTAGCAGCGAGGGATTCAAACACAAACTCTTCTCAAAGACAACATCGGCACCGCCCAGACTGAAACCGTCATTAGCAGCGAGGGATTCAAACACAAACTCTTCTCAAAGACAACATCGGCACCGCCCAGACTGAAATCATCATTAGCAGCGAGGGATTCAAACACAAACTCTTCTCTAAGACAACATCGGCACTGCCCAGACTGAAATCATCATTAGCAGTGAGGATTCAAACACAAACTCTTCTCTAAGACAACATCGGCACTGCCCATACTGAAATCATCATTAGCAGCGAGGGATTCAAACACAAACTCTTCTCTAAGACAACATCGGCACCGCCCAGACTGAAATCATCATTAGCAGCGAGGGATTCAAACACAAACTCTTCTCAAAGACAACATCGGCACCGCCCAGACTGAAATCATCATTAGCAGCGAGGGATTCAAACACAAACTCTTCTCTAAGACAACATCGGCACTGCCCAGACTGAAATCATCATTAGCAGTGAGGGATTCAAACACAAACTCTTCTCTAAGACAACATCGGCACCGCCCAGACTGAAATCATCATTAGCAGCGAGGATTCAAACACAAACTCTTCTCTAAGACAACATCGGCACCGCCCAGACTGAAATCATCATTAGCAGCGAGGGATTCAAACACAAACTCTTCTCTAAGACAACATCGGCACCGCCCAGACTGAAACCATCATTAGCAGCGAGGGATTCAAACACAAACTCTTCTCTAAGACAACATCGGCACCGCCCAGACTGAAATCATCATTAGCAGTGAGGGATTCAAACACAAACTCTTCTCTAAGACAACATCGGCACCGCCCAGACTGAAATCATCATTAGCAGCGAGGATTCAAAACACAAACTCTTCTCTAAGACAACATCGGCACCGCCCAGACTGAAATCATCATTAGCAGCGAGGGATTCAAACACAAACTCTTCTCTAAGACAACATCGGCACCGCCCAGACTGAAACCATCATTAGCAGTGAGGATTCAAACACAAACTCTTCTCTAAGACAACATCGGCACCGCCCAGACTGAAACCATCATTAGCAGCGAGGGATTCAAACCCAAACTCTTCTCAAAGACAACATCGGCACCGCCCAGATTGAAACCTGTATAGATGGACAATACAATGTTGAATAAACGGATCAGATTCCTACGTGGGTTGGTGGGTTCCACCTTCATGTCTGCATGGAGGGCACGGACTCTCACAAAGGATCTAGAGAGAAGAATCCCAGCCTGAGGATCATGATGATTATGTTTTGTTACTGCTATCATTGTCTTATTACCTTATGAATGCGTTTTTTAGTCCCTGTTTGTTATTTGTGTTTTTGTTTTTAAATAAAATATGATTGATTTTGTTAAAAAAGGATGATGATGATGATGATGATGATGATGATGATGATGATGATGATGATGATGATGATGATGATGATGATGATAATGATAATGACGATCATCATCGTTATCATCGTCATCATCATAATCATCATCATCACAAATCATCATCATTTTCGTCATCATCATCATTTTTGTTGCTTTGGATGTTAACATTATTATTATTATTATTATTATTATTATTATTATTATTATTATTATTATTATTATTTTTAAATTATTATTATTATTATTATTATTATTATTATTATTATTATTATTATTATTATTATTATTATTGTTGTTGTTGTTGTTCTTATTGTATTTATTATCAACATTATTATTTTATTATTATTATTATTATTATTATTATTATTATTATTATTATATTATTATTATTATTATATTATTATTATTGTTGTTGTTGTAATTATTATTGTCATTATGTTTTTAATTTTCATTCATCATCATCATCATCATCATCATCATCATCATCATCATCATCATCATCATCATCATCATCATCATCATCGTTGTTGTTGCTATCATTATTATTTTTTTTTTAAAGAAGAAAAAAACGAAGAATCCAAGCCATAGAAAGATGTTACAGCAAGATACTGAATACGAGATCTACTGGTCATACTGGTCAAAGTGTTCCAAACCGTCCAGCAATACATCATATCGTGTTCCGCTGACATAGGATAAGAAACGCTGCTTAGGAATGACCAGGCACTAAGATTTAGTGTCATCGTTAACACAACCCGCACAGGCAAGCAATACATCATATCATGTTCCGCTGACAGAGGTAAAGAAATACTGCTTTGGTATGGCCAGGCACTAAGATTTAGTGTCATCGTTAACACACCCCGCACAGGCAAGTGTCTAGGTAGTGTGGCGGAGCGACAGACAGACAGAAGAGTACAGAACTTACAATGTTAGACAGGGAGCGACAGACAGACAGAAGAGTACAGGACTGACAATGTTAGACAGGGAGCGACAGACAGACAGAAGAGTACAAGACTTACAATGTTAGACAGGGAGCGACAGACAGACAGAAAGAGTACAGGACTTACAATGTTAGACAGGGAGCGACAGACACACAGAAGAGTACAGGACTGACAATGTTAGACAGGGAAACCACTTGCAGACACACAGACCTGGGCGTACAACCAACACAACTTGAGGGACCTGCTACAGAGTGTTTCACTGCAGTGTCCCAGTGATCCTTTGATGACTTAAAGGGAGAACAAAGAGAAGTATACATGTGTGTGTGCGTGTGTGTGTGCGAGCGTGCGTGCGTGTGTGTGTGTATGTGTGTGTGTGTGTGTGTTTGCGTGCGTGCGTGCGTGCGTGCGTGCGTGCGTGTGTGTGTGTGTGTGTGTGTGTGTGTGTGTGTGTGTGTGTGTGTGTGTGTGTGTGTGTGTGTGTGTGTGTGTATGTGTGTGTCACGGACAAAAATAGACAACCGAATTCGTGGTTAGTCGCCAGCCAGTTTGTTTGGACATAAGCTCCAACTCAAATATCCTGGGCGCCAGGTAGACGGCCTCATGTGTCGGACCGACGCCTCGATGTCTGGTCAGACGGATCGCAACGTCTGGGCCAGACTGATCTAGCCAATTTAAGACCAGTGTCCACAGTCAAAGCCAGACACCGCCAGCTAAAGTAGGAAGGGAGGAGGTACTGTGTAGTGGGGGTGAGATCTAGCTAATTAATTAAATGACCATTGACCACCACAGAGAGCAAGGCAGGTAGATGTGACTGTCATGACTTACATATCCAATGAAATGAGAGGGAGGCAACCTCAGTGGAAGGCGCGAAAATACTGACCAATGGTACTCGCCCTTTGACGGATGGGTTTTTAGGATAAGATAGGAATGCGTGAGTGAAAGAGGAGGAACGAACAGACAGACAGAGAGGAAGAGGTTCTGGGTGTAAGCTCTGCAGGAGAGAAGAGCAGAGAGATGAGAGGAGGAGAGAAGAGAACCAAGTTGAGGCATTAGCACGAGATATAGTCTGCAGAGGAAGGACTAAGGAGAGATGTGGAGAGAGAGAGAGTTGCTAACTGATGAAGAGAAAAAAAAAAGAAAAGGAAAAGAAAAGAAAAGCAACCATGTCCATTTGATAGAGCAGACTAGAAGAGAGAGAGAGAGTGCAATGCGTTAATGCAGGAAGAAAGAAAGGAGAACAGATCGATGTCTGATAGTCACTGTTCCATCTGAACGAGGTTCAACCTCATACCTGGCAGCGCCACTTCACCAGCAGTCCGACCTGACCAACGCCAGCGGTCTAACCTGACCAGTGCCAGCAGTCTAACCTGACCAGTGCCAGCAGTCTAATCTGACCAGTGCCAGCAGTTGTGTTGTGCTTGTGAAAGTGACAGTGAAAAGAAACAAAGAAAAAAAAAGAAAAGAAAAGACAGCGAGTCGTGAATAGTTTAAGATCACCTGGCCAGGTAAAGTAGAAATCTATTCATACCCGGGTTAGTTAATGATGATTTAGATAAATGGTTTTGTGAAGTTCAAGGAAAGAGAGAATGTTTTATTTTGTTTGATTCCATATGCATTGATGTTTCTTTCTATGATCATGTGTAGTAAAGTTATAGACTTTACTAGTGGTTTGATGTGACGAATGCATGATATATGAATGAGATTGTAAGCAAGCTGTGAGTGTGTTTGGGCTGTGCGCTAGTCCTTCCTCCACTGACATACCCCGAGGTTGACAATTTATTGGCGAGCCTGCCAGGATGTTCTGGCCCATTTATTATAATTGTTCAACTTCTCAGAGAGGATGCTGGGTGGGATTCAAGTGTTGTAATCCTAAGACAAGGTGTTGTCTTACTGTATGTTCCCAAGATAGTTAAATACTAGGCTTGGCATTGCTTCCAAGATAGTTAACACTAGACTTGGCATTTCAGCCCCAGAGTACTTATTTCGCACAGATCGCCTATAATTCGCTCTCATAGTTGGGTCAGGCGCTAGGCGTCTTATAAAAACTAATTACGTTGTCCCAAGCTAATATTATCATTCGTAGGATTGTGCTATTACGTCACTCGTGTCGGTAACCACCAGTTTGGCTGTCGTAGTAGTAAAATCTTGTTCAAAAAAAAAAAGGAGATATAATGGCGGAAGAAAAGAACATCCCTATTGAACAACTTGTGAGCGTCGCTCGTGATTTAGGCTACTCGGGAGAAGAGTTGCGAGCATTCGTTGAAAACCAACAAAAGATGGAAAGGGATGAACGAGCGGAAAGACGCTGTGTTGCAGTAGAAATAGCATTAGCAGAGCAGGAAAGGGTTAAAGCTAGCGAAACGCAGGAAACAGAAAGATTAAGGATTCAGGCTAACGACAATCAGGCTAAAGCAACGCAGGAAACAGAAAGACTAAGGAAGCGCAGGAAACAGAAAGATTAAGGATTCAATTAGAGCTAGAGAGAGTGAGAATACAAAGGGAGACTACCGATGATGGTAGCTCAGTTTCCAGTAACCCTGTGCACAGTTATGCCCCCCGACCAAAGTTGCCAAAATTCTCTGAAGGAACAGATTCGATTGATGCATACATCAGTCGTTTCGAAACGTTTGCTACCAGTCAGGGTTGGCCTTCAGAAGAGTGGGCAGTCATTTTGTCAGCGCTATTGACGGGTAAAGCATTACAGATTTTCACTGCGTTACCAGCAGACCAACAATCTGATTTTGGTGCTGTGAAGGAATCATTGATGAAGGGATTTGACCTCACAGAGGAGGGGTTCAGAAAGAAATTTCGATCAGCTAGATTACAGGCAGGTGAAACGTACACTCAGTTTGGTGCACGTTTAGATCACTATTTTGAGAAATGGTTAGAGTTGAGTGGTACGAAGAAGGAGTTCGCTGAATTGAAAGAGCTGGTTATGAAGGAACAGATTTTGTCAGGTTGCAGTCCAGAGTTAACTATACATTTGAAAGAGAGACAGCCAGAGACAGCAGGGGAGTTGCTGAAGTTAGCAGAGGTGTATAGGGAGGCACGTTTGGGCACTAAGGTGCAGGAGAAACAGGTGCCAGGCACAGGTGAGAAGAGTGCAAGGAGACTAGGGGAGTTTTCTGCACAGTCTGCAAACCCAGTGGTGGGGCAGAAAGGAGGACAAAGGGACAATAGGTGTTTCATTTGTCACAAGAAGGGACATGTGGCGAGGGATTGTCGCATGAGATTCCAGAAGGCAGCAGCCTTGCAAGAGGTGGATAAGGTCGCCAGGGGAAACGACCTGCAGTGGAACCAAAAGGGATCCAATCTGAAGAGGGTGGAGTGTGGCCTATGGCTAGCACTGGACAGCAGTCAGTGTCAGGGATGGAGGGCACTAGGCTGAGTGGTTCGTTACCAGTGGAAGAAGGGTGGATTGGCCAGCAGAGGATGAAAGTGTTACGAGACACTGGTTGTTCATGTGGTGTAGTACGAACAACGCTGGTCGAGAAAGGGGATTTGACAGGGCAAATCCAGACCTGTACTCTAATCGATGGCACTGTGAGGGAGTTTCCAGTTGCTAAGATAGAAGTACGTACCCCTTACTTCTCAGGCGAGTTGTCTGCGCTGGTGATGGAGAAACCCCTTCATGATTTGATCATTGGAAATATTCCAGGTGCAAGGGATCCAGGGGATCCTGAGTCGTTGACTGCTACAGGGGCAGCAGTTCAAACACGGAGCAAGACGGAGGAAAAGGTTGATAAACCGTTAGTCGTTCCAGCAAGGAAGTCAGGCATAGATGTGTCGCCTGATGAGTTTAGGGCAGTGCAGGAACAAGACCCTTCGCTCGTGATGTCTTGGGAGTTGGCAAGAGGTGGAGAGAAACAGGTGGTTAGAGGAGGTGAGACAGAATTTCTGGTGAAAGGCGGGCTGTTGTACCGAGTGTTCACCAAGGGGAAGACAGGTAAGGTGACAACTCAGTTAGAGGTACCAGCATGTTATCGTGACACTGTCATGTCAGTGGGTCACGAGTCGCTCATGGCGGGTCATCTCGGCACCAGCAAAACAGCTGACCGAATCTTTGATGATTTTCATTGGCCAGGGCAATGGCAGACATCAAGCGTTTCTGCATGTCATGTGACGTGTGTCAAAGGTCAGCCACAAGAGGGGTGAAGAGGAAGGCGCCTCTTAAACAGCCTCCTTTAATTGACACACCATTCAGGAGGGTGGCTGTTGATCTGATTGGCCCAATCGCGCCCTGTTCCAAAGGTGGGCACAGGTATGTGTTGACGCTCGTGGACTACGCGACCAGATACCCAGAAGCAGTTGCATTGAAAGGCGTAGATACGCAACAGGTCGCTGAAGGGCTGGTAGACATCTTTTCTCGCGTGGGTGTGCCGTCACAAATTCTCAGTGACAGAGGGTCACAGTTCACCTCAGGCGTGATGAGGGAGGTCAACAGGCTGCTAGGGATCACACAGCTTCTCACTACCCCATACCATCCACAATGCAATGGCTTGGTGGAAAGATTCAATGGTGTGCTGAAGGGCATCTTAAAGAAGCTCTGTGAGGAAAGGCCAGCAGATTGGGACCGCTACATTCCAGCGGCACTGTTCGCCTACAGGGAAGCCCCTCAAGAGAGCACAGGCTTTTCGCCATTTGAGCTGCTGTATGGGCGGACAGTCAGGGGACCAGTGTGTTTCTCAAAGAGCTGTGGTCCGGAGAACAGGAGTCAGAAGAGTACAAAACCACTTATCAGTATGTGGTGGACTTACACAATAGGCTAGAGGAGACATGTAAGGTTGCAAGGGAGAGCTTGCAGGAGGCTAGGGTCGTTCAGAAGAAGCAATATGACAGGAAGGTGAGGAAGCAATTCCTCAAGGTGGGAGATCAAGTCCTGGTACTGCTTCCCATGGGTCACAACAAGCTGCTGATGCATTGGAAAGGACCATTCACCATCACTGAAAAGGTCGGTCGGGATTACCGAATTGATGTGAATGGGAAACTAAAACTTTTCCATGCGAATTTTCTCCGCAAATATATTCAGCGTGAGGCTCAGCACATAGGCACAGCAGCAATCATTGATGAGGTGAAAGAGACCCAGCAGAAGAAGGGGAGATTTTGTTGCCTAAGTTTCCAGAAGAGTTATACAGGGATGTGTCACTGTATGAAGGGCTAGACAGTAGGAGTTCCTAGGTTTTGTTGTCGGAGGCGACACAAAGCAGCCAGAAAAGGGAAAGGTGGAGAAGATGATGAATTCAGAGAGACCAAAGACCAAAACAGAAGTCAGGAGTCTGCTAGGTTTTATTGGCTTCTACAGGGAGTTTGTTCCAAATTTCGCAGCAATCACGAGTCCTCTCAGTGATTTGGTCAAGGCAGGGAAACCGGCAGTGGTCGAGTGGTCAGACGCTGCAGAGCAAGCACTGCAGACAGTGCTAGAACGACTAGCCTCCCGTCCCATCTTGAAGCTACCTGATATGTCTAAACCATTTCTGTTGCGTACAGATGCATCAGGTGGTGGGATAGGTGCAGTCTTGTTGCAGGAGCACGAAGGGGTCGAGTTTCCTGTGAGGTATGCTAGCAGGAAGTTGACAAAGTGTGAAGAAGGGTACGCAACTGTAGAGAAGGAGTGTTTGGCTGTCGTGTGGGCCGTGCAGAAATTCCACAAATACTTGTATGGGAAAGAGTTCGTGATAGAGACAGATCATCAACCACTCAAATTCCTGCAGGAGGCGCAGCTGAAAAACAGCAGAGTGCTGCGTTGGGCAATGGCATTGCAGCCCTACAGGTATCGAGTGCAGTACATTCCAGGTCGACAGAATGTAGGAGCTGACTATTTAAGCCATGTAGTCTAGCAAGCTGCAACTCAGAGGAAGTCAGTCATATCCGGGGTGCATAGCTACTTTGTAATAATATGTGTTGATTACGGTTATGTTGAGTGGATATGGGTTCATTCCCATTTGGCTATGGTTCATATTTTTTTTGTGTGTGAGTCTTGTTCATGTGAATGTAGTTATGTTTGGAGCATACAGTCGCTTGTGTAGTAATGCACTGTTTGCGATAAGTGAGGATGGAGATTCCTCAGTGAGGTGTCATGGATCGTTGTCATATTAGATTGTGCTTTTCATAATAGTTGTGAAGAGAAGATGTGGCAAATCCGCAGGTAGGGGAATTGCATAGGTGCGCACAGAGGTTATCAGAAAATGAGTTGAAATAAGGCAAAAGCGCACGTCAATGATAACTCATTGGAGTGGTATTCACTAATGATATATTTTATAAATTATAAACCGTTTGTTGTAAAGTATTTTCCAAACTTTGCACGTGTAGCTGTGTGTCAGCAAATTCGGTTGTTGTTTTTTTTGTACCGTTGTTTTGAGACAATGCGGAGCATAGTCTTTTGCAAGGGGGAAATTGTCACGGACAAAAATAGACAACCGAATTCGTGGTTAGTCGCCAGCCAGTTTGTTTGGACATAAGCTCCAACTCAAATATCCTGGGCGCCAGGTAGACGGCCTCATGTGTCGGACCGACGCCTCGATGTCTGGTCAGACGGATCGCAACGTCTGGGCCAGACTGATCTAGCCAATTTAAGACCAGTGTCCACAGTCAAAGCCAGACACCACCAGCTAAAGTAGGAAGGGAGGAGGTACTGTGTAGTGGGGGTGAGATCTAGCTAATTAATTAAATGACCATTGACCACCACAGAGAGCAAGGCAGGTAGATGTGACTGTCATGATTTACATATCCAATGAAATGAGAGGGGAGGCAACCTCAGTGGAAGGCGCGAAAATACTGACCAATGGTACTCGCCCTTTGACGGATGGGTTTTTAGGATAAGATAGGAATGCGTGAGTGAAAGAGGAGGAACGAACAGACAGACAGAGAGGAAGAGGTTCTGGGTGTAAGCTCTGCAGGAGAGAAGAGCAGAGAGATGAGAGGAGGAGAGAAGAGAACCAAGTTGAGGCATTAGCACGAGATATAGTCTGCAGAGGAAGGACTAAGGAGAGATGTGGAGAGAGAGAGAGTTGCTAACTGATGAAGAGAAAAAAAAAAGAAAAGGAAAAGAAAAGAAAAGCAACCATGTCCATTTGATAGAGCAGACTAGAAGAGAGAGAGAGAGTGCAATGCGTTAATGCAGGAAGAAAGAAAGGAGAACAGATCGATGTCTGATAGTCACTGTTCCATCTGAACCGGGGTTCGACCTCATACCTGGCAGCGTCACTTCACCAGCAGTCCGACCTGACCAACGCCAGCGGTCTAACCTGACCAGTGCCAGCAGTCTAACCTGACCAGTGCCAGCAGTCTAACCTGACCAGTGCCAGCAGTTGTGTTGTGCTTGTGAAAGTGACAGTGAAAAGAAACAAAGAAAAAAAAAGAAAAGAGAAGACAGCGAGTCGTGAATAGTTTAAGATCACCTGGCCAGGTAAAGTAGAAATCTATTCATACCCGGGTTAGTTAATGATGATTTAGATAAATGGTTTTGTAAAGTTCAAGGAAAGAGAGAATGTTTTATTTTGTTTGATTCCATATGCATTGATGTTTCTTTCTATGATCATGTGTAGTAGTAAAGTTATAGACTTTACTAGTGGTTTGATGTGACGAATGCATGATATATGAATGAGATTGTAAGCAAGCTGTGAGTGTGTTTGGGCTGTGCGCTAGTCCTTCCTCCACTGACATACCCCGAGGTTGACAGTGTGTGTGTGTGTGTGTGCGCGCAGCGCGCGCTTGCAGCGAGTAGACTATTCTTTTATACTGTTCTGCTATGGAGGCCATAATCCGTGTGTCTGTTGAAGTCAATAGGGATCAGCCAGACAGGGGAAACAGGGATGTTGAAGTCAATAGGGATCAGCCAGACAGGGGAAACAGGGATGTTGAAGTCAATAGGGATCAGCCAGACAGGGGAAACAGG
>CM031597.1:4816602-4819102 GCA_018398815.1 Conus ventricosus
TCATCCTCCCTCCTCCCGCCCCCCGCCCCACCTCCCACCCCCACGTCCCTTGTTAATCTTTCATTTTCTGTTGCTTAACCCCTTCTTTTGCTTCCAACTCGTCATATGTTCATTTGTAATTCTTTCCTCCCCCTCTCTCTCTCTCTCTCTCTCTCTCTCTCTCTCTCTCTCTTCTCTCTCTCTCCTCTCTCTCCTCTCTCTCTCTCTCTCTCTCTCTCTCTCTCTCCCTCTCTCTCTCTCTCTCTTCTTTCTCTCTCTCTCTCTCTCTCTCTCTCTCTCTCTCTCTCTCTCTCTCTCTCTCTCTCTCTTTTAAAGTGACATTTTACGATTATATTCCCTGTCTTTTGTTTATGCTTTCGTGCTTTTTTTCCCATTGTTTGTTTGTTTTGCTTTGTTTACAATTCATCGCTGTATGTGTATTCAAATTAAGTATATCTGTACCTTGCTATATTTCAATGAGCATTTGCCTGTACATGCGCGCTCGCGTGCGCGGGTGTAGACGTGAGGAGGGTGGGGTGGGTGAGGGTGGGTGGGGATAGGGAAGCGGATTGCTGCACGTGTTCGTACACATCTGTGTTTTCAATTAGTTTTAGGAGACGGCCTTTCGAAACCAATGAAGTTCTGGGCATATTATGTTCACTGACTCACGGACCTAGTCACCTTTTGTCTTCAACGTCCACGACTGATTACTTCACCTTCCAAAACAGTATTTCGAAATGTCTCTTTCTTTCTAGGTATCTCAAAACACTCCTGTTCTGTCTGCTTGAATGTTTGTCGCCTATCCCCCCCCCCCCTCCCCCCGGGCGTCTATCTCTCAGTCACTCTCTCTCTCTCTCTCTCTCTCTCTCTCTCTCTCTCTCTCTCTCTCTCTCTCTCTCTCTCTCCCCTCCCTCCCTCTCTCTCTCTCTCTCTCTTTTTTCCTCTCCCTCTCTCTCTTTCTGTCTAGTGTGGACTATGTCAAAGTTAGATGGTACACGTTTTATTCCATTTAATTCTTCATTTGATTTTTTTTTGTTTAGTGGAAATGTTTTGCAGGTAAATATGAATCAAGCTCATTTACAGATAACAAGATATCCGTTTAACTGGCCGTGTAACTTATGAGTGAAGCGAGAGATTTAAGGGGAATAATTTGTCCGGTATGTAAATGTCTGCTTCCATATGTGCATCAGGTTCATTTTGAAAGTAGTTATTACATGTTATTCACACTTAATACTGCCATTTTTGTTTTTCATTATTTTTTTCCTTGTATGTGCCCATCTTCATCCTGAAAATTCGCCTTATTACTCTGTCAATTGTCTTGAGAACGGAAATGATTTGTTCGAAAATTATATTGTCACTAAAATTCTAGCCGTGGACACTAAAGTATTGCGATGTGGTGATATGAATGCCAGAACTTCTCTGATAAGCTCCAATAAACTGCATATGAGCTTTTAAATCTTATGTAAACCATAACAAAAATGATCGCTCAAGAAACCATCTCAAGATTAGTTTCTTTCAAACTGAGGTGACAGCACGTGGAAGCTGAAACTAATTTAAAAGAAAAACAAATGATTCCGCCAGACAAAAGAGACAAACTACAGGACAAACCACGACACGTGTTGACATCTTTGGTCTTCTTCCGGCAACATAAACAACATTCAGGACAATTAATATGAACATTTCAAATTCACATGGAAAGAAATTTCTGGACACGTGCACTGCTTTTGGGCGATATATTTCAAATGGAATTCATAATGGCGAACTTGAATGTTATTTAACAAAAATTGTCCCAGGATGCAGTGTAAATGATTCATTTTTTTTTAAAAATATCAGTCAATTTTATTGAGTTTTGTATGAATAAATGACCCCTAATGTTATGGGCAGATTTAAATTGAATCACATGCCCCTCGCAAACAAAGCTTGCACAACAATAGTTTTGGTGCCAGAGTGCGGCAAAACTGGCACTAGGCAGCCTATCAGACAAAGAACAACACAGGCCACATCCAGTGTGAAGATGTGTGTACAGTGATGTGATGCTGCTCTTTCCTTAATCACAGTGTATTCGACACCAATCAAACGAAAGGTTAGGCTGAATTCCAGTCGAGTCTATTGCATGTCTCAACACATCAACATCACGTTTCATTCCAAGCAACATGGAAACCCTGCGTCCTCTAAATATAAACACAGAGACGTCATTCAGTAACAGCAGCAACAGCAAAACAACAACAAGAACAACAACAAGAACAACACCACACACACACACACACCACACACACACACACACACACACCACACACACACACACACACCACACCACACACACACACACACACACACACACACACACACACACACACACACACACACACACACACTCACACACACACACACACACACACACACACACACACACACACACACACACACACACACACACACACACACACACACACACACACAGGGAGAGAGACAGAGAGAGAGAGAGAGAGAGAGAGAGAGAGAGAGAGAGAGAGAGAGAGAG
>CM031597.1:4821602-4836602 GCA_018398815.1 Conus ventricosus
CAGCGCACTGTCTCTTCTGTAATGGCCAGTTTATCAATGGGAACCACATCGAGTTTCTTTCTATGCGTTTTGTTTGGCCGCTCTCCGAGCTATTCTTAGCCAGATCAATTGTTGTAAAATGGGGGTCGTACCTTTTTGTTGCTGTTGCTTCCTAGTGCGGCTGTTCACAGGGTGGCGGAGGATATTTACTTGCCCTGTGCTGAGCTGTGGGTGAGGGCAGAATGAATGCATTCAGTGTGCTGAGCTGTGTGAGGGAGCAGTGAGTGCATTAGTGTGCTGAGCTGTGTGTGAGGGCAGAGTGAGTGCATTCAGTGTGCTGAGCTGTGTGTGAGGGCAGAGTGAGTACATTCAGTGTGCTGAGCTGTGTGTGAGGGCAGAGTGAGTACATTCAGTGTGCTGAGCTGTGTGTGAGGGCAGAATGAGTGCATTCAGTGTGCTGAGCTGTGTGTGAGGGCAGATGAGTGCATTCAGTGTGCTGAGCTTGTGTGTGAGGGCGGAAATGAGTGCATTCAGTGTGCTGAGCTGGTGTGTGAGGGCGGAATGAGTGCATTCAGTGTGCTGAGCTGTGTGTGAGGGCGAGAATGAGTGCATTCAGTGTGCTGAGCTGTGTGTGAGGGCAGAATGAGTGCATTCAGTGTGCTGAGCTGTGTGTGAGGGCGGAATGAGTGCATTCAGTGTGCTGAGCTGTGTGTGAGGGCAGGTGAGTGCATTCAGTGTGCTGAGCTGTGTGTGAGGGAGCGGAATGAGTGCATTCAGTGTGCTGAGCGTGTGTGTGAGGGCGAATGAGTGCATTCAGTGTGCTGAGCTGTGTGTGAGGGCAGAATGAGTGCATTCAGTGTGCTGAGCTGTGGGTGAGGGCAGAATGAGTGCATTCAGTGTGCTGAGCTGTGTGTGAGGGCGAATGAGTGCATTCAGTGTGCTGAGCTGTGTGTGAGGGCAGGTGAGTGCATTCAGTGTGCTGAGCTATGTGTGAGGGCAGAGTGAGTGCATTCAGTGTGCTGAGCTGTGGTGTGGGGCAGAATGAGTGCATTCAGTGTGCTGAGCTGTGTGAGGGCAGAGTGAGTGCATTCAGTGTGCTGAGCTGTGTGTGAGGGCAGAATGAGTGCATTCGGTGTGCTGAGCTGTGTGTGAGGGCAGAATGAGTGCATTCAGTGTGCTGAGCTTGTGTGTTGAGGGCAGAAGTGAGTGCATTCAGTGTGCTGAGCTGTGTGTGAGGGCAGAGTGAGTGCATTCAGTGTGCTGAGCTGTGGTGTGTGAGGGCAGAATGAGTGCATTCAGTGTGCTGAGCTGTGTGTGAGGGTCAGAATGAGTGCATTAGTGTGCTGAGCTTGTGTGTGAGGGCGAATGAGTGCATTCGTGTGCTGAGCTGTGTGGAGGTAGAATGAGTGCATTCAGTGTGCTGAGCTTTGTGTTAGGGCAAGTGAGTGCATTCAGTGTGCTGAGCTGTGGTGAGGGCAGAATGAGTGCATTCAGTGTGCTGAGCTGTGTGTAGGGTAGAAATGAGTGCATTCAGTGTGCTGAGCTGTGGTTGAGGGCAGAATGAGTGCATTCAGTGTGCTGAGCTGTGTGTGAGGGCAGGAGTGAGTGCATTCAGTGTGCTGAGCTGTGTGTGGAGGGCAGGTGAGTGCATTCAGTGTGCTGAGCTGTGTGTGAGGCAGAATGAGTGCATTCGGGTGTGCTGAGCTGTGTGTGTGAGGGCAGAAGTGAGTGCATTTCAGTGTGCTGAGGCTGTGTGGAGGCAGAGATGAGTGCATTCAGTGTGCTGAGCTGTTGAGGGCAGAATGAGTGCATTCAGTGTGCTGAGCTGTGTGAGGGCAGAGTGAGTGCATTCAGTGTGCTGAGCTGTGTGGAGGGCAGAGTGAGTGCATTCAGTGTGCTGAGCTGTGTGTGAGGAGCAGAATGTAGTGCATTCGGTGTGCTGAGCTGTGTGTGGGGGCAGAGTGAGTGCATTCAGTGTGCTGAGCTGTGTGAGGCGGTGAGTGATTTAGTTGTGAGTGTGTATGAGGCAGATGAGTGCATTCAGTGTGCTGAGCTGTGTGTGTGAGGGCAGAGTGAGTGCATTCAGTGTGCTGAGCTGTGTGTGTGAGGGCAGGTGAGTGCATTCAGTGTGCTGAGCTGTGTGTGAGGGTAAGAATGTGTGCATTCAGTGCGCTGAGCTGTGTGAGGGCAGAATGAGTGCATTCAGTGTGCTGAGCTGTGTGAGGGTGAATGAGTGCATTCAGTGTGCTGAGCTGTGTGTGAGGGTAGAAGAGTGCATTCAGTGTGCTGAGCTGTGTGTGTGAAGACAGAATGAGTGCATTCAGTGTGCTGAGCTGTGTGTGTGAGGACAGAATGAGTGCATTCAGTGTGCTGAGCTGTGTGAGGGCACAGTGAGTGCATTCAGTGTGCTGAGCTGTGTGAGGGTAGAATGAGTGCATTCAGTGTGCTGAGCTGTGTGAGGGCAGAATGGAGTGCATTCAGTGTGCTGAGCTGTGTGTGTGAGGGCAGAGTGAGTGCATTCAGTGTGCTGAGCTGTGTGTGAGGGCAGAGTGAGTGCATTCAGTGTGCTGAGCTGTGTGAGGAGTAGAATGAGTGCATTCAATGTGCTGAGCTGTGTGTGAGGGTAGAATGAGTGCATTCAGTGCGCTGTGCTGTGTGAGGGTAGAATGAGTGCATTCAGTGTGCTGAGCTGTGTGAGGGCTAGAGTGAGTGCATTCAGTGTGCTGACTGTGTGAGGGCAGAGTGAGTGCATTCAGTGTGCTGAGCTGTGTGTGAGGGTAGAATGAGTGCATTCAGTGTGCTGAGCTTGTGTGAGGGCAGAATGAGTGCATTCAGTGTGCTGCGCTGTGTGAGGGTAGAATGAGTGCATTCAGTGTGCTGAGCTGTGTGTGTGAGGGCAGAGTGAGTGCATTCAGTGTGCTGAGTGTGGTGTGAGGGCAGAATGAGTGCATTCAGTGTGCTGAGCTGTGTGTGTGAGGGCAGAATGAGTGCATTCAGTGTGCTGAGCTGTGTGTGAGGGCAGAGTGAGTGCATTCAGTGTGCTGAGCTGTGTGTGTGAGGGCAGAGTGAGTGCATTCAGTGTGCTGAGCTGTGGGTGAGGGCGGAATGAGTGATTCAGTGTGCTGAGCTGTGTGTGTGAGGGCAGAGTGAGTGCATTCAGTGTGCTGAGCTGTGGGTGGGGCAGAGTGAGTGCATTCAGTGTGCTGAACTGTGTGAGGGCAGAGTGAGTGCATTCAGTGTGCTGAGCTGTGTGTGAGGGCAGAATGAGTGTATTCAGTGTGCTGAGCTGTGTGTGTGAGGGCAGAGTGAGTGCATTCAGTGTGCTGAGCTGTGTGTGAGGGCTAGAGTGAGTGCATTCAGTGTGCTGAGCTGTGTGTGTGAGGGCAGAGTGAGTGCATTCAGTGTGCTGAGCTGTGTGTGAGGGTAGATGAGTGCATTCAGTGTGCTGAGCTGTGTGAGGGTAGAATGAGTGCATTCAGTGTGCTGAGCTGTGTGGAGGGCAGAGTGAGTGCATTCAGTGTGCTGAGCTGTGTGAGGGTACATTGGGTGCATTCGTGTGCTGAGCTGTGAGGAGGGTAGACTGAGTGCATTCAGTGTGCTTGCTGTGTGTGTGAGGGCAGAGTGAGTGCATTCAGTGTGCTGAGCTGTGTGTGTGAGAGCAGAGTGAGTGCATTCGGTGTGCTGAGTGTGTGTGGAGGGTAGAATGAGTGCATTCAGTGTGCTGAGCTGTGGGTGAGGGCAGAATGAGTGCATTCAGTGTGCTGAGCTGTGTGAGGGCAGAGTGAGTGCATTCAGTGTGCTGAGCTGTGTGTGTGAGGGCAGAGTGAGTGCATTCAGTGTGCTGAGCTGTGGGTGAGGACAGAATGAGTGCATTCAGTGTGCTGAGCTGTTGTGAGGGCAGAGATGAGTGCATTCAGTGTGATGAGCTGTGTGTGAGGGCAGAATGAGTGCGTTCGGTGTGCTGAGCTGTGGGTGAGGGTAGAATGAGTGCATTCAGTGTGCTGAGCTGTGTGTGAGGGCAGAATGAGTGCATGCAGTGTGCTGAACTGTGGGTGAGGCAGAATGAGTGCATTCAGTGTGCTGAGCTGTGGGTGAGGGCGGAATGAGTGCATTCAGTGTGCTGAGCTGTGTGTGTGAGGACAGAATGAATGCATTCAGTGTGCTGAACTGTGTGTGAGGGACAGAATGAGTGCATTCAGTGTGCTGAGCTGTGTGAGGGCAGAGTGAGTGCATTCAGTGTGCTGAGCTGTGTGAGGGTAGAATGAGTGCATTCAGTGTGCTGAGCTGTGTGTGTGAGGGCGCAATGAGTGCATTCAGTGTGCTGAGCTGTGTGTGAGGGCAGAGTGACTGCATTCAGTGTGTTGAGCTGTGTGTGAGGACAGAATGAGTGCATTCAGTGTGCTGAGCTGTGTGAGGGTAGAATGAGTGCATTCAGTGTGCTGAGTGTGTGAGGGCAGAGTGACTGCATTCAGTGTGATGGCTGTGTGTGAAGACAGAATGAGTGCTTCAGTGTGCTGAGCGTGTGAGGGTAGAATGAGTGCATTCAGTGTGCTGAGCTGTGTGATGGCAGAGTGAGTGCATTCAGTGTGCTGAGCTGTGTGAGGGCAGAGTGAGTGCATTCAGTGTGCTGAGCTGTGTGTGTGAGGGCAGAATGAGTGCATTCAGTGTGCTGAGCTGTGGGTGAGGGCAGAATGAGTGCATGCAGTGTGCTGAGCTGTGTGTGAGGACATAATGAGTGCATTCAGTGTGCTGAGCTGTGTGTGTGAGGGCAGAGTGAGTGCATTCAGTGTGCTGAGCTGTGTGTGAGGGTTAGAATGAGTGCATTCAGTGTGCTGAGCTGTGTGAGGGCAGAGTGAGTGCATTCAGTGTGCTGAGCTGTGTGAGGGCGGAATGAGTGCATTCAGTGTGCTGAGCTGTGTTTGAGGGCAGAGTGAGTGTATGCAGTGTGCTGAGCTGTGTGTGAGGACAGAATGATGTGCATTCGGTTGTGCTTAGCTGTGTGTGAGGGTAGAATAAGTGCATTCAGTGTGCTGAGCTGTGTGAGGGTAGAATGAGTGCATTCGGTGTGCTGAGCTGTGGTTGAGGACAGAATAAGTGCATTCAGTGTGCTGAGCTGTGTGAGGGCAGAATGAGTGCATTCAGTGTGCTGATCTGTGTGTGAGGGCAGAATGAGTGCATTCTGTGTGCTGAGCTGTGTGTGAGGGCAGAGTGAGTGCATTCAGTGTGCTGAGCTGTGTGTGAGGACAGAATGAGTGCATTCAGTGTGCTGAGCTGTGTGAGGGGAGAGTGAGTGCATGCAGTGTGCTGAGCTGTGTGTGAGGGCAGAATGAGTGCATTCAGTGTGCTGAACTGTGTGTGGGTGAGGTCGGAATGAGTGCATTCAGTGTGCTGAGCTGTGGGTGAGAGCAGAATGAGTGCATTCAGTGTGCTGAGCTGTGTGAGGGCAGAGTGAGTGCATGCAGTGTGCTGAGCTGTGTGTGAGGGCAGAATGAGTGCATTCAGTGTGCTGAACTGTGTGTGGGTGAGGTCGGAATGAGTGCATTCAGTGTGCTGAGCTGTGGGTGTGTGAGGGCAGAATGAGTGGATTCAGTGTGCTGAGCTGTGTGGTGAGGGCAGAATGAGTGCATGCAGTGTGCTGAGTTGTGGGTGAGAGCAGAATGAGTGCATTCAGTGTGCTGAGCTGTGTGTGAGGACAGAATGAGTGCATTCAGTGTGCTGAGCTGTGTGTGAGGGCAGAATGAGTGCATTCAGTGTGCTGAGCTGTGGGTGAGGGCGAACGAGTGCATTCGGTGAGGGAGTCAGCACGTGTAGCCTGGAGACAACTTACGACTTGTTATTAATGCGAAGGATCGCACAGCATGACTGTGTAAGGATAACTGCTCTTGCTGCATCACAACGGCTTGGTCAGGAAGCTGCAAGTACATTGTTTGAAGGAAGAAGGAAAGAAAGAAAAAGAAAAAGAAAGGAAGAAAGGACAAACACAGATTATGTAAAACAACAAAACAAACGAAAATTTGAAACGGGGTATTCCAGATCGATGGCAGTGGAATGTAAAAGTGGTAAGGGGGAGGAGGGGGGAGAGTGGGGGAGGGGGTGTATACGTGACGTGACGAGAAGGGGAAAGGAGGGTGGTGCGTGACGTATTACTCCAAAAAGATTTTCATGGTCGACGGTTTTGATTGCAAATGTTTTGTAGGAAAAATCTGCATTCAGGATCCCAGCAATGTCATCAGATCAGCGAAACACGACGCCATAAAGCAGTGATTGAGTCAGGGCGCATACGAAAGGGACAGCCTTCAGCGGCAAGCACGCTCCTCTGACCTTTTGGTAAACTTCCAGACAGACCGTTTGGACAGGCGGCCAGAAAACTTAATTACGGTCATGAAATTTGCCGTGTGATTATACAGATCGTCTTGCTGAGACCTATCGAGTGTTTGAAAATTAAAAGAAGAAGACTGCTGTTGAAATATCAATAGGTGTTGTTCTTCCTAATGAAATATCAATAACTTGTGTCCATTGTAATGTGTCATTTTGATGTAACTGTAATAGTAAATAATATAAAATAAGAAGACTGAAAAGACCGCAGCATTGCTGTAAAAGAGTCCGAATACAAACTAAAAAAACAGAGCACTTGAAACAGTTCCTGAAAATTGAATGACTGATATGATTCAAACAAACCGTCACTCTGAACTGAACAGTTTATCAGTTGATCTGTAGGATAGGCTGAAGTGATGTTCTTAGATATAGACTGAACGTGTTATAATTGTGGTAGCAGACACTGAAGAATCATCCAACATCTGTACACAGTACAGTCTGATTGCTCAGTAGAAAGAGCCTGTTCGGAATGATGATAATGCTTGACATTAGAATGACTGAAACTTCAGCAGCAGACAACACATCACTCTACAGATCTACTGTGCCAGTGAGTCTGTCAATTCATTGTCAATATTTCATGGAAGGAAATTTCACCTTCTGAATCGTGCAACCAGGATCGGTACATCAAGAAGCTCAAGGCGTGTTGAATTTAGCACAAGTAGCTTTCAGTTTTAGCACAAGTAGCTTTCAGTTTTAGCACAAGTAGCTTTCAGTTTTAGCACAAGTAGCTTTCAGTTTTAGCACAAGAAGCTTTCAGTTTTAGCACAAGTAGCTTTCAGTTTTAGCACAAGTAGCTTTCAGTTTTAGCACAAGTAGCTTTCAGTTTTAGCACAAGTAGCTTTCAGTTTTAGCACAAGTAGCTTTCGGTTTTTTCCTCGCAAACGGTGGATATTCTGAGAGCCAGAACAAAGCTCTTTACGCACACCGACCCACGGCTGTCCTGGACGTAGTGAATGTGTGGTGGAATCTACGTGTCCCTGCTGCTACTGTTCTTTTTCTGGGATGTGTATTCGTATTGTTGAACGTGTGGGCGCTGGACTAATACGCATCAACAGTCTTTATTCATCAAAGAGTTCTTTTTTTCCCATCCACTGTAGCGTGAAGATAGGATGGGGTTGGAAGGGTAGGGAAAGAAGGACAGTTCTTTTTCATTTCAGTGGCAGCTTCTTTTCCATTATTATATGAATCCCTGAATGTTAACTTTTTCTTTGCACACCAGCCTTTTTCTGGATAGCATTCTTCTTAAAACCGAAAAGGCAGAGGAGTCAAGTTACCACTTTCCGCGGTCACTGAGGAGAAATAATCAGGTTTCGAAATATCGGTATCTGACCAGGAGTTATATGTTAGTGAGTTTTCTCCCCATTGGAGATTGTCTCCCCCTTGAAGACTATAAGCTTGCTGAAGGCTCATTTTGAGAAGCATTTATTTTATTTTCCCCCATTCACCCACACAAGCACATACTGTTAGTTAGGCAGAATTCTCTACCACTGCAGATATGTATGCTTATTTCCCCTATGTCTTAAATCTAAGATATAGGAGCAAGCTTTGTTCATAATTGAATATTTCTTGCAGTCATTGCAACACCAAGCTGCTCTGTAAGTTGCTGGAATGGTGTTCGGTACTTATCCTTGGAATTTATTAGTTTATAATATATATATATATATATATATATATATATATATATATATATATATATTATATATATATATATATTATATATATATATTGAATTATAAACAAAGCTTGCTCTTATGTCTTAGATTGAAGAAATAGGGGAGATACGCATTCATATCTGCAGTGGTAGATGATTCTGCCTAACTAACAGTATGTGCATGAGTGGGTGAATGGGGAATATATATATATATATACAACAAACTAATAAATTCCAAGGATAAGTACCGCACCGTTCCAGCAACTTACAGAGCAGCTTGGTGTTGCAATGACTGCAAGAAATATTGAATTATAAACAAAGCTTGCTCTTATGTCTTAGATTGAAGAAATAGGGGGAGATAGCATTCATATCTGCAGTGGTAGATGATTCTGCCTAACTAACAGTATGTGCTTGAGTGGGTGAATGGGGAAATAAAATAAATGCTTCTCAAAATGAGCCTTCAGCAAGCTTATATTCTCCAAGGGTGAGACATCCTCCAATAGGGAGGGAAGCTCACTAACATATAACTCCTGGTCATATACCGATATTTCGAAACTTGGTGGTTTCTCCTCAGTGACCGCGGAAAGTGGTAATTTGACTCCTCTGCCTTTTCAGTTTAAAGAAGAATACAATCCCAGAAAAGGTTGGTGTGCAATACCGTAGTATGTTTGTTGAGTTTTCATAAAACCAACCAAAGGTGCCATCTAAGAAGCAAAAGAAAATCATAAAAGAGCAAAACAAGCTACATTTTCTTGTGAAAAGTAAAAAAAATATAAAAAGATATCCTCTAAGACACAAGTGCTGAGGGCAAGTTTTGGAATGATCCGCAAGGGACTAAAATACAACAAACTAATAAATTCCAAGGATAAGTACCGCACCGTTCCAGCAACTTACAGAGCAGCTTGGTGTTGCAATGACTGCAAGAAATATTGAATTATAAACAAAGCTTGCTCTTATGTCTTAGATTGAAGAAATAGGGGGAGATAGCATTCATATCTGCAGTGGTAGATGATTCTGCCTAACTAACAGTATGTGCTTGAGTGGGTGAATGGGGAAAATAAAATAAATGCTTCTCAAAATGAGCCTCAGCAAGCTTATATTCTCCAAGGGTGAGACATCCTCCAATAGGGAGGGAAACTCACTAACATATAACTCCTGGTCATATACCGATATTTCGAAACTTGGTGGTTTCTCCTCAGTGACCGCGGAAAGTGGTAATTTGACTCCTCTGCCTTTTCAGTTTAAAGAAGAATACAATCCCAGAAAAGTTTGGTGTGCAATACCGTAGTATGTTTGTTGAGTTTTCAAAAAACCAACCAAAGGATGTCTCACCCTTGGAGAATATAAGCTTGCTGAAGGCTCATTTTGAGAAGCATTTATTTTATTTTTCCCCATTCACCCACTCAAGCACATACTGTTAGTTAGGCAGAATCATCTACCACTGCAGATATGAATGCTATCTCCCCCTATTTCTTCAATCTAAGACATAAGAGCAAGCTTTGTTTATAATTTCAATATATATATATATATATATTATATATATATATATATATATATATAACTGCTGAACAATTAAATAGTGGGAGAAAACAAGTGCAGGTTAACAATTCTTCAGTCATATAGTAATGACTTGGCAAAGATTTGAATTTAAAAAAAAAAAAAAAAAAAAAAATTAAAGATGGAAAAAAAAAGGGGGGGGGGGGGAATATATTATAAATATGAGAAACCCTTCACTAGCAGCCTGAGGGAACCATCGTACTTCCCTTCGAAGGCAGATCTATTTGTATTGCCTGCTCCTAGGCCTTTCGTCCGCTGGATCGGACTCATCAGGGAGACACGGCTGATTGTGTCTGTGCTCTTGGTGTCAAATAGAGACACACACCAAAGTCCATAATTCTGTGGTGTTCTCATCACCAAGGGTTCAAAAAAGAATCCAACAGCACCCCCAAAGCAGCCAGCAAAGGGTAGTAAAATGGAACAAAAGGAAAATGTGGAGAGGAAAAAAGTGCTTAAAAACTAAAAGCATTATGCAAACAGTATAAAATGTAGGGGACAATCTTTGAGCCTATGCTTGAGGATCCATTCAAGGATGCAAGGGAGATCAAAAGATATGGAACAGTGTGAGTGGTCAGCTCTGCTGTTCAATAACCCAAGCATTGTGAGTGGCTAAGAATTGTACAGAACAACCTTTACTTGGATCTCCTAAGGAATGCAATCTCCCACCGATTGACCAAACATTATACTGCTGAACAATTAAATAGTGGGAGAAAACAAGTGCAGGTTAACAATTCTTCAGTCATTATAGTAATGACTTGGCAAAGATTTGAATTTAAAAAAAAAAAAAAAAAAATTAAAGATGAAAAAAAAAGGGGGGAATATATTATAAATATGAGAAACCCTTCACTAGCAGCCTGAGGGAACCATCGTACTTCCCTTCGAAGGCAGATCTATTTGTATATATATATATATATATTAATGTAGTTAAAATACCCAAAATGATTTTGATAGTGCTCGACCCCTTGGGGAGCAACATTTGTTAAAAACCTATATATATATATATATATATATATTATATATATATATATATATATTATATATATATATATTATATATATATATATATATGTGTGTGTGTGTGTGTGTGTGTGTGTGTGTGTGTGTGTGTCTTTTCTCTCTCTCTCAGACTGCACACACAGAGGCAGACACACACACTGTCTTACTTTCTCTCTGACGGCACATACACCCAGAGCAGGGAAACACAGGCGCCCAGCACCGTTTTTAATCTTTCCTGTACGTGTATACCGTGGATGTAAGCATCACCTCACTGTTGACTGGAGAAGGAAGGGTGGGGACAACTTGGCTGCAGTACTCTCAGCTATGAGATGGAAAGGTGTGTATGTTCCCTGTGAACTCACTGGGCAGACACTGTGCTGGTAGTTCCTTCTTTGGTCATAGCTCGCATCCCAGGGCCAGCAGTTTCCAAATGCCCCCGTCAGATAGACTTGAAGGTATGCGTGATGTCATTTTACTTCATGGAGCATACATGCTGTCTTATTTCAATCAATCCACCAATTTCTTTTTTTCCCCAGGATGAATCCCTTTCTTCTACACCTGCGGTCTTGACAGAAATCTTACGATGTATCGATAAAGTTTTTGTAAGGATACGTTTCCGTTGAAACAAGTAAATCAATTTGTTACTGCTTTAGTATCCTTCATTAGTTGGTTCATTATAGATAAGCTGATATACTCTCACATAGCTTTCATTTGCCATGATGATCTGCATGCAGAATGTCTTCTATTTATATGTATGTGTGTGCTTATTTGCATTTACTCCATTGCCCGGTTGAAAATGCATTAAATGATCAGATCTTCATAAAATGCAACGCATCGAGTTCACAATGTTTTGCACATTATAGTATTTCATACATGGTTTATCAATGTGTGAAACAAAACTTGTAGTTAATCTGAATTTCAAAGAATATCTCAAATCTGTAACAATGAAAATATTAATGCAAAGCTTTAAAAATCGCAGATTTATGCTGTGAGCCATCCATTAACATATTCATGCAGGGGCTGGCAGAGGCTAATGACACCTGCTATTGAAATAGATTAGGGGAAAGGTTAAAGCTTATCCACGAACACACACACACACACACACACACACACACACACACACACACACACACACACACACACACACACACACACACACACACACACCATACAAGGACAACTAAAAATACTGATTACATAGACTCACTTTGTTACACATCCCAGTGATAAGTAAACAAAGAAAAAGCCATTATGATGCCAGAGTTTTCACTGTTGACTTTCACGTGCAACATACAAAGTAAGGTAATGTACCATAATGTGGACTTTTGTCTTAGACTGCCTTCCATGTCTCGTACGACTTGGTTGAAGAAAAGATTGTCTGTGTATGATTCAGAAGAAAACAAATCAGCGAAATATTATAAAGTACAGAATTTCCAAGAATGCTTGGAGTGCACTCTTCTTTCTTTTACATTCTGTAGAAAAGAAAAAAAAGCTTTCTACACTACACACACAAACACACACACAAACACACACGCATACACACACACACACACACACACACACACACACACACACACACACACACACACACACACACACACACGCGCGCGCGCGCGCACACACAACACACACACACACACACACACACACACACACACACACACACACGCAAACACACATACACACACACACACACACACACACACACACACACACACACACACACACACACACACACACACACACACACACACACATACAGAGAGAGACACAGAGAGAGAGAAGAGAGAGAGAGAGAGAGAGAGAGAGAGAGAGAGAGAGAGAGAGAGAGAGAGAGAGAGAGAGAGAGAGAGAGAGTTGGGGGTGGTGGTGATGTTCCAAGTTTTAATCAATAAATCGCAACTACACGGAGTTCATCGAAGCTGTCAGACTCACCCAAGTATAACCGTCACATCACAAAAGCATCAAACAAAAAAATCTTTATCCGAAAAAGAAGCAAACAAAACGCATTTGTGCGGAGATAGCAGAACTAATGACAACTTAACGCGCGCGCAAAAAAACACGCGCGCACACACACACACACACACACACACACACACACACACACACACACCACACACACACACACACACACACACACACACACACCACGCACGCACGCACGCACGCACTCACGCACGCACGCACGCACGCAGAAGAGAGAGAGAGAGAAGAGAGAGAGAGAGAGAGAGAGAGAGAGAGAGAGAGAGAGAGAGAGAGAGAGAGGAGAGATTCTGAACATCCAGACGTCTGTAAAGCGAAGACAGATCCATAACCAGTGGAATGGAACGACATCTCTTCCTCCTTTATGTGCTTGATGCGTGGGTCGTAGAGGCCATGGTACTGCTCTTCATGATGTGTGGGTCATAGAGGCCATGGCTCTTCATGATGTGTGGGTCATAGAGGCCATGGCTCTTCATGATGTGTGGGTCGTAGAGGACACTGCTCTTCATGATGTGTGGGTCATAGAGGACACTGCTCTTCATGATGTGTGGGTCATAGAGGCCATGGTACTGATGCTCTTCATGATGTGTGGGTCATAGAGGCCATGCTCTTCATGATGTGTGGGTCATAGAGGCCATGGTACTGATGCTCTTCATGATGTGTGGGTCATAGAGGCCATGGCTCTTCATGATGTGTGGGTCATAGAGGCCATGGCTCTTCATGATGTGTGGGTCGTAGAGGACACTGCTCTTCATGCTGTGTGGGTCGTAGAGGCCATGGTACTGATGCTCTTCATGATGTGTGGGTCATAGAGGCCATGGCTCTTTAATGATGTGTGGTCGTAGAGGACACTGCTCTTCATGATGTGTGTGTCGTAGAGGCCATGGTACTGATGCTCGTCATGACGTGTGGGTCATAGAGGCCATGGTACTGATGCTCTTCATGATGTGTGGGTCATAGAGGCCATGGCTCTTCATGATGTGTGGGTCGTAGAGGACACTGCACTTCATGATGTGGGGGACATAGCGGACACTGCTCTTCATGATGTGTGGGTCGTAGAGGCCTCTTCATGATGTGTGGGTCGTAGAGGCCATGATACTGCTCGTCATGATGTGTGGGTCGTAGAGGCCATGGTACTGCTCTTCATGATGTGTGGGTCGTAGAGGCCATGGTACTGCTCTTCATGATGTGTGGGTCGTAGAGGCCATGGTACTGCTCTTCATGATGTGTGGGTCATAGAGGCCATGGTACTGATGCTCTGCATGATGTGTGGGTCGCAGACGCCATGGTACTGATGCTCTTCATGATGTGTGGGTCATAGAGGCCATGGTACTGATGCTCTTCATGATGTGTGGGTCGTAGAGGCCATGGTGGTGCTCTTCATGATGTGTGGGTCGAAGAGGCCATGGTACTGATGCTCTTCATGATGTGTGGGTCATAGAGGCCATGGTACTGATGCTGTTCATGATGTGTGGGTCATAGAGGCCATGGTGCTGCTCTTCATGACGTGTGGGTCGTAGAGGCCATGGTACTGATGCTCTTCATGATGTGTGGGTCATAGAGGCCATGGTGCTGCTCTTCATGATGTGTGGGTCATAGAGGCCATGGTGCTGCTCTTCATGACGTGTGGGTCGTAGAGGCCATGGTACTGATGCTCTTCATGATGTGTGGGTCATAGAGGCCATGGTGCTGCTCTTCATGACGTGTGGGTCATAGAGGCCATGGTACTGATGCTCTTCATGATGTGTGGGTCATAGAGGCCATGGTGCTGCTCTTCATGACGTGTGGGTCGTAGAGGCCATGGTACTGATGCTCTTCATGATGTGTGGGTCATAGAGGCCATGGTGCTGCTCTTTATGATGTGTGGGTCGTAGAGGCCACTGCTCTTCATGATGTGTGGGTCGTAGAGGCCATGGTGCTGCTCTTCATGATGTGTGGGTCGTAGAGGCCATGGTGCTGCTCTTCATGATGTGTGGGTCATAGAGGCCATGGTGCTGCTCTTCATGACGTGTGGGTCGTAGAGGCCATGGTACTGATGCTCTTCATGATGTGTGGGTCATAGAGGCCATGGTGCTGCTCTTCATGACGTGTGGGTCATAGAGAGGCCATGGTACTGATGCTCTTCATGATGTGTGGGTCATAGAGGCCATGGTGCTGCTCTTCATGACGTGTGGGTCGTAGAGGCCATGGTACTGATGCTCTTCATGATGTGTGGGTCATAGAGGCCATGGTGCTGCTCTTTATGATGTGTGGTCGTAAAGGCCACTGCTCTTCATGATGTGTGGGTCGTAGAGGCCATGGTACTGCTCTTCATGATGTGTGGGTCGTAGAGGCCATGGTGCTGCTCTTCATGATGTGTGGGTCGTAGAGGCCATGGTACTGCTCTTCATGATGTGTGGGTCCTAGAGGCCTCTTCATGATGTGTCGTTCATAGAAGCCATGGTACTGCTCTTCATGAT
>CM031597.1:4841602-4856602 GCA_018398815.1 Conus ventricosus
TCTGTGGCTGCAAAAAAAAATCAATGCCTGCAATCCAGGAGTATGGTGTTCCAATACAAGACATTGTGTGTAAGACCTTCCCATACAAGGCAGTGTGTGAAAGACCTTCCCATACAAGGCAGTGTGTGAAAGACCTTCCCATACAAGGCAGTGTGTGAAAGACCTTCCCATACAAGGCAGTGTGTGAAAGACCTTCCCATACAAGGCAGTGTGTGAAAGGTCTTCCCATACAAAGCAGTGTGTGAAAGGTCTTCCCATACAAGGCAGTGTGTGAAAGGTCTTCCCATACAAGGCAGTGTGTGAAAGACCTTCCCATACAAGGCAGTGTGTGAAAGACCTTCCCATACAAGGCATTGTGTGAAAGACCTTCCCATACAAAGCATTGTGTGAAAGACCTTCCCATACAAAGCATTGTGTGAAAGGTCTTCCCATACAAGGCATTGTGTGTAAGACCTTCCCATACAAAGCAGTGTGTGAAAGGTCTTCCATACAAAGCATTGTGTGAAAGACCTTCCATACAAGGCATTGTGTGAAAGGCCTTCCCATACAAGGCAGTGTGTGAAAGACCTTCCCATACAAGGCATTGTGTGAAAGACCTTCCCATACAAGGCATTGTGTGAAAGGTCTTCCCATACAAGGCAGTGTGTGAAAGGTCTTCCCATACAAGGCATTGTGTGAAAGAACTTCACATACAAGGCATTGTGTGAAAGACCTTCCCATACAAGGCAATGTGTGAAAGACCTTCCCATACAAGGCATTGTGTGAAAGGTCTTCCCATACAAGGCAGTGTGTGAAAGGTCTTCCCATACAAGGCATTGTGTGAAAGACCTTCAAATACAAGGCAGTGTGTGAAAGACCTTCCCATACAAGGCAGTGTGTGAAAGGTCTTCCCATACAAGGCAGTGTGTGAAAGGTCTTCCCATACAAGGCAGTGTGTGAAAGGTCTTCCCATACAAGGCAGTGTGTGAAAGGTCTTCCCATACAAGGCAGTGTGTGAAAGGTCTTCCCATACAAGGCAGTGTGTGAAAGGTCTTCCCATACAACGCAGTGTGTGAAAGAGCTTCCCATACAAGGCAGTGTGTGAAAGAGCTTCCCATACAAGGCAGTGTGTGAAAGAGCTTCCCATACAACGCAGTGTGTGAAAGAGCTTCCCATACAAGGCAGTGTGTGAAAGACCAGTGTTCTCACCCTCCACTGTAGGGTCTTCCCTAGTTCATTATTGCCTTTGCAGTTTTTGCCTTTTTACGTTTCCTGTTGGCGTTCTTTTCAATTTCCACATTCTCAACTTTTTTCTTGTCTTTTTCTTTCTTTCTGTCTTTCTTTCTTTCTTTCTTTCGTTCCTCCTCTCTTTCTTTCTTTTTTGTGTCTGTGTTTCTTTTTCACTCTTACGTTCTTTCCACCTGCCACTCCGTTACTTTCTGTCATCTTCCATTCGATTCTTTTTCTGCTCCTTTTCTCTTCCTTCTTTTCCTACTCACCCCACTTTGGCAATCAGCTTCTCTCCCTCCCTCCCTCCCTCCCCCCCCCCCCCCCTCTCTCTCTCTCTCTCTCTCTCTCTCCTCTCTCTCTCTCTCTCTCTCTCTCTCTCCTCTCTCAATCTCTCTTTTCAATTCACGTTGCTGCTTTTTGATGCACGAATGTGTACAAACCCTTACCTCATCTCTTTCAACAGCATTTTTTTTTTTCAGAAATCAATTTATATATGACATTTAAACGTTAATAGTTTGTTTACCACAGCATTATATTCTTTTTGTCAGAAATCAATTTATACATGACATTTAAACGTTCAAAGTTTGTTTACTTATGCGCATGTCGGGTTTCCATTGCACCTGCCCCTCTCTTTTTTCAGACCCGCTCACCCTTCTTTTGATTCTCTCTTGGCATGGGCTGAATGGCGTGATTATTTCAATTCCTTTGTTGATTTGTTTCTTCGTTCTTCCGCCAAATTAGTTGCTGCTCATTTACGTTCATTTCTTGTATGATGTCATGTCGTTGTCCGTTTATAAACCCCGTTCCCCTTGACGTCAGAACAAATCCTAGTTCAGTTCACACACACACACACACACACACACACACACACACACACACACACACACACACACACACACACACACACACACACACACTCACACACAGCAAATGTTGTGCAATACGCAGACGATATAGCTATTTGGATCAACACATTTTGAGAAAACATACTAACAAAAGAACTGTTCATTACGTTCAGAACATATGCCAAAGAGAACTCAATAATCTAAATCAATATATGAAAGAAAATGGATTGAAGTTGTCTTATGAAAAGACTTATGCTTTTTAATAATGGTGAAAATCCTAAAACGCTTCCTCAGTTAGTATTGGATGGAAACCCTCTTGCTTATAAGCATTCTGTTAAGTTTTTAGGTGTACATTTAACATCAAAATTAAATTGGAAAGTTCATATTAAATATTTGATTTATAAAGCAAGAAAAAGATTTAACTTTTTAAAAATCATAAATAAACAGACATGAAGCCAAAATACCAAAACATTACTACACCTTGCAATTTCTTTAGCTCGATCAGTACTCTCTTATGGACAAGAGGTGTATTTCAGTGCTTCAAATACTCTTTTAAATAAGTTACAAAGCATAGATAGTAGGGCTATCAAGCTAGCTCTTGGTGTCCCTGTGAACTCTAACACTCATAGAACATATAAAGAGAGCAACATGTTGTCATTAACAGAACATCGAAAATTAGCAGTTTCAAAATATATAATCAGGAGTATGTCCGTCGTTAATAACACACAGGAAGAAATATTCTTAGATGCAGAAACAGATTTCCCAAAGAGAGCAAAAAACATAACACTTCTTCAGCCTATCAAGAATTTTACTGAAGACGTTATGAGTAAAAGCAAAATAGATATTCACAATATTTCAGTCATGCCTATTATACCAATGATGCCACCATGGGAACAAAGAAAGGCCAAGTTTGATATAGAATACAGCAGTTACAACAAAAATGAAGAAGAGAATTTATTAGTTACTGACGTTCGCCTTCATTTAGATTCAAAATATTCAAATCATCTAAACATTTTCACTGATGGCTCCGTATTAGAAACGTCAGACAGTGATGCAGGTTTTGTTATTCCTTCGCTCAGAATAGAAAAGTCATATTATTTAGGCAAAGGTGTTTCAATATTTACGTCTGAATTATACGCAATAATGCAAGCTTTAGAATTCATTTGTGATCCACCTTATTCCACTTACAACACCTTTCTATGTGTTGATTCAAAATCAGTTTTACAAACGCTCAAGCAAAATAGCTGCAACAGTCGTAACGATATTGTCTTTGAAATTAAGTATTTAATTCATCGTGTTGCTATAAAAGGTATTGGTATTGACTTTTGCTGGGTGCCATCTCATTCTGGGCTCTTTTGGAATGAGGTTGCTGATAGAGCTGCTAAACGAGGAGCTTTCAATAACTCTGACACAGTTTCAAATGAGAAACTGGCATTATCAAAAGATGAAATGTACTCCTTGTTGGAAAAATCCACGTGTACTAGTCCATCTGCTTCTAGATCTAAAGTCTTGACATATAGTAGACCTATAATTAGTTTACTGTACAAAATACGACTAAACTCGTGGAAAGATAAGTACGCAAAAGTTAATTGTATTTGCAATCTTAAACTAACAATTCATCACTTACTATTAGAATGCCCAATTTTGCTTGCTAGATACCGATTGAATAATATGGAGTTTTTTCTGAAGTATGACAACATAAGGGACATTTTGAATGATGAAGAAATTGACATTATTTTGATTGCAAAAGTTATTCTATCCACACCTATTGGAAGATTACTCTGAAGTTTTATTTCACTTGTTCTTATTTTTGAAGGGGGAGGGGTAACTTTGCATAGTGTCTAAAAATCACTATCCTTGTGAACAGACATTAAACTAAATATTCATTCATTCAGAGAGAGAGAGAGGAGAGAGAGAGAGAGAGAGGAGAGAGAGAGAGGAGAGAGAGAGAGAGAGAGAGAGAGAGAGAGAGAGGAGAGAGGAGAGAGAGAGAGAGAGAGAGAGGAGCAAAACGTTAACCGAACCAGGCTTTTTTCCGATGTCACTAAGGATGAACTTCACAAAAGGACATCTCCCCATAAAATATCCGTGAAATAATCGTAACCAAACAGCACATTATTAAATTTTTGCGGAAGAACGTACGAACAAGTCAAATTCAGCCTGTGTCAACAGGGAATGAAAGGACAAGTTTGCCGGGACTGGGGAAAGAAGGGAAAGGGGGGGGGGGGGGGGGGGGAAGGGGGAGGGGGAGAAAAGGGGGGAAGAAAGAAACCCAAAACGAACGGAAAAAAAATTTTTTTAATTTTGAATTTCAAAAAAACTTTTTAAAAACCTTTGAAAAAGCAAAATTTTAAATTTTCAAAAGAGCAATTTAATTAAAGGGGAAAAAGGGGGCCCTTGTTAAGGAAGAAAAAAGTAGGAGGGAAAAAGGGGAAAAAAGGGGGGGGGGGGGAGGGGGGAGGGGGGGAGGGGAAAAGGGGGGAGGAAAGGGGGAAAAAAGGGGAAAAAAAAAAATTTGGCCCACGGGAAAACAATAAGGAAAATATTGAGAAAAGGGTGGAAAGATATCGAAAAAAAAGGAATTAAAAAAAAAAAAAAAAAAAAAAAAAACAACACGCAAAAAAAAGAAAGACAAAAAAGATAAAAGAAAAAAGCGGAAAGAAAAGAACACAAAAAAAAAAAAAAGTAAAAATGAAAAAAGGCAAGTTTTGAAAAGAAAAACGTGTTGGAGAACGGGGAAAGATTTTTTTCAAAAAAATTTTAAAAAAACCCAAAAAAACAAAAAAAAAAATAAGGAAAAAGAAAAAAAGGGGAGAAGGGAAAAAAGGGGAATGGCAACGACAGAAAACAACCCAACACAAAAGGAAAAGAAGGGAGGAAAAAGGGAGGAGGGGGAAGGGAAGATGCATCGGACGTTGATAGACGATGAGAGGAGAGGAAAAAGGAGAGGTGTGGGAAAAAGCGGGTTTTTTTTTCCCACGCGGCCAAACCCCGGAAAGGACAGAGGACTAAAACCAAAAATCACAAAAAACGATGCCCAACATGTTGAGCTTTTTAAATTTGGTTTTTTTTCTTTGGATTTTTTAAAATTAAATTTCAAAGGAAAAAACAAACAACGGGAGGAAGGGGAGTGAAGGAAAAAAAAAAGGAATGAAAAAAGAAGAAAGAAAAAAATTGGGGGAAAAGAAAAATTTTAGGAAAAAAAAAAAAAAAGGAGAAAAGAAGAGAGAGAGAGGGAGGAGGTGAGGGAAGGAGAGGAGAGAGGAGAGGGGAAGAGGAGAGGGAAGAGAGAGAGGAGGAGGGGGAGAGAGAAGAGAGGAGAGGGAGGGGAAAAAGGAGGAGAGAGAGAGAAGAGAAGAGAAGAGAGAGAGAGAAAAGGGGAAGGTGGGAGAGGAGTGAGGAGGGGGAGGGAGAAGAGGGAGTAAAGGGAGAGAGAGGGGGAGAGGAGGGGGGAGAGAGGAGGGAGGGAAGGGGGGAGGAGGGGGGAGAGAGGGGGAGAGAGGAGAGGGGGGGGAAGAGGGGGGGGGGGGGAGGAGGAGAGGGGGGGGAGGGGGAGAGAGGGGAGATGGGGGGGAGGGGAGGGGGAGGGGTGGGGAGAGGGGGGAGGAAGGAGGGGGGTGAGGGGGGGGGAGGAGTGAGGGGAGGCGGGCGGGGAGGGAGGGGGTGGAGAGGGAGAGGAGGGTGGGGGGTGGGGGGGGGAGGGGTTTTGGGGGGGAGGGGGGGGGGAGGAGGGGGAGGGGGGGGTGGGCGGGGGGGGTGGGGGGGGGAGGGGGGAGAGGGTGGGGGGGGGGGGGGGAAAGGGGAATTTTTTTAATGGCGATAGTTTGTCTTTTTTTTAAACCCCTTTTCCCAATCTGCGTTTGTTTCAAATTTTTCCCCTGGGGGGCGGGTTCTCCCTTCTTCCGTTCCGTTTGCTTTTGACGTCGGGGGGACGGGCAGGGGGGGGGGGGGGGGGGGGGGGGGGGGGGGGGGGGGGGGCTGGGGGGGGGGGTCTATCGACAGATGCACGAGTGCCCCGGTCTAAGAGTGAAACGAAAAATTGATATTTAGGTTCACTAAAGCATTTTTTTTATCTTCGTTTGAGAACAGGAGTTTGTTGGGTTTTTCAGAAACTTTTTTAAAATGTTCGTTTGACGTTTGTTTGTGCACTTTCAATCTCTTGCTTTTTAAAACGCAAGAAGGGGGGCAGAGGGGGCCACTTTTAAAAAGAAGGGAATGACGTTTAAAAGAATGGGTTAAATTAGGAATTTTGAAAATTTAAAACAAATAAAGTCCTTCTTTTTGTTTCAAATCTCTCTCTCTCTTCTCTTTTCCCCTCTCTCTCTACTCCTCTCTCTCCCCTTCTCTCCTCTCTTTCTCTGGGTCCCCGTCTCTCGGTTTCTCTCGGTTGGTCTCGGCTTTCTCTCTCCTCTTTCTCTTTCTCCTCTCTCTCTTTTCTCTCTCTCTCTCTCCTTCTCTTCTTCTCTCTTCTACCGGTCCGACGGTCTTTTTGGGGGAATTTTTTAAGTTTTTTGCACCCCCACTTTCTTTTTTTCCTTAAAAAAATTTTTTCAACAAACCTTTGATTTTGGATTTCCTTCTAGGGGTGTGAAGCTTGTTTTTCCCCTTTGCTAAAAAGGGGGTGTATAAAAAAACCCAGTAACTCAGGTATCTTCTTTTAAACTTTTAGTTAAAAATTTTTTATCTTAATTTTAAAACAAGCGTTTTAACAAAATGGATTGAAGTTGGATGTAAAAAGGGGGCGGGCGGGCTTTAAAATTTTTAGTACTAATGTAAATTTTTACCTCTTTTTTGGTAAAAAGAACTCTTTTAACCACAAGAAATTTTCTTTTTTTATGACTTTAAAAAGGTTTTCGATTCGGTAGATAAAGCCAATTTGTCAATCTTAAAGAAAAAAGGTGTAAGGGAAAGATGTACAATGCATTAAAGTTTTTAAACAGTGTCAAAGCTAGGGTTAAAGGGGGGGGGAGATTTAACTGACCATTTTTGGCCCTCGGGGTTGAAGAAAAGGGAAATTTTGCAGTCTGGTTTATTTTCGCTTTATTAATGAGCTTGTGAAAATTAATTCAATATGGTAAAATGGTTTTCCCTTTTTACCAGACTTCATAGAGATACTAATTTATGTTTTTGCCGACGTTTTTCATGTAGGCACTCCCGTCATTGGTCTTCAGCAGCAACTAAATGTTTTGTTTTGCCACAGCGAAAAAACCGTTTGATCGTTTTTTTAGAAAAAATCAAAAGTTTTTGGGTTTTAGAAGGGGGGGATTGCTAAAGGGGGAAAGATGGTTTTTACGCGGTTTGGAAAACTAGAAATTGTTAATCAGTTAAATTAAAAGGTTTATCTTTTCCAGGGCTTTCTTTTTCCCCCGCCTTGAAAAATTTTAACCCCAAGGAAAAACGTAAGTCATCAATATTAAAAAAACTATGGGGAAATTTCAAGTTTTTCCCCCGAAATTGTTCTTTAAACTTTTGACGTAAGCCCCCAGTGCTTAGCTATGGTGTAAAAGTAGGGGTTTGATTGCAAACAACTAAATTTTTGGAAAAAGTGCATTTGTTTGCACTAAAGAGATTTTTAAAATTGTCAAAAAAACCCCCAGCCCCCTTGAAATGGAAAAAAGGGTGGTATCCCCTCTAAAAAAACTTATACTAAATGTACAAGTTTTGGATAGTGTCTTTAATATGCCGGTAATCGCCTTCCCCTAAGAAGCTTCAAAACTTTTTTGATTTGCTCTCGAGGGAAGAAAAAAATGGTTTCATCAGTTTGCTTTTTTTAAAACCGTATGGTTTTGGGGTTTGTATGGGAAAACCAAAATTTTTACAACGTAAAAGGTTTTCTTTTAGAATTTGAAATCGGTTGATTGAGTCATTTCAAGATTGGTATCCCCAAATGGAGTTAGCGACGTTTTTCCTTCATTTTCCTTTAAGAAAATTCAGACAAAAAACCGAATTATTGTTTCGGTAAGTAATTTGAACAATCGTAAAATCTCAAAAATTCAGGTTAGGGTTTCTTTTTTAAAATACCCCAAAAAACTGCGGTTCGGTGTTCCCCCCGGGGGCACTCTGCTGCCCTTTTTGCCAAGTCGTTGGAATTGAATTTCCCTTTTTTTTTGGATGCCCAAAATATAAGGATGTTCGAAGCTTTTCTACCCACAAAAATTTTGCAAGAGCGTCGGCTTTAAAGTGTCATTTTTACTTCCCAATGAAAAAAATGGCAAAAAGTTTGCTTTTTATAACTAAAGCTTTTGAATCAAATTTTAAAAAAAAAAAGGGGACGAAAAGTTCTACTTTTTTGTATAAATTGGGGGGTACTTTTTCCCCAAAAAGAAAAAACTTGTATGTTGATTTTATGGGGGAGTGTTGGTCATGTGATGTGGTGTTGGGGTGTGTGGGTGGTGTGTGGGTGTGGTGGTGTGTTTTGGGGGTTGTGGGGTGGGGTGTGTGCGAATGTTTTGTGTTGTGGCGTGGTGTGTGTCATGAAAAGGTTTTACAGGTTTTTTAGGAAATTTAAAATAAATGTATTTCTGTGAGATTTGTAATGAATGCCCTTGTGTTTTTGGGTGCTTTTTGATCATATGATAAATCCATGACTGAGGAGAATGTGAAAGTTCCTACCGGGCCGAGAAAGGTGCATGTTACTTGCAAGGGTTGTTTTTTGCTGTTCTTTTGCTTTTTCCCAAAAGTTGTTGTCCCCCCCCCCCCCCATCCCAAAGTCCCCCCTTGACACGGGCACGAGGGCCCAGTCAATTTAAAAATTTGCATTGTATTGTCATTGTCTCTCTCTCTCTCTCTCTCTCTCTCTCTCTCTCTTTCTCTCTCTCTCTCTCTTCCTCTTCTCTCTCTCTTCCCCCAAATCGTGCCTCACAAACACAGTGCAAAACACATAAACTTAGACACAGATGCAACAACCAAAAACACCCACAACACACCCACACACACAACACACACAACACACCCGCACCACACACCCACACCACCCCACACACACACACAAACACAAACCACAAACACACACCCCAAAACACACACACAACACACACACACACACAAAAAACACCCATGAGAGAGGTAAAGGAGTAGGAAAAAGTTTAACCACACACACACCACACCACACACACACCACACACACACACCCACACACCACAGGGGGGGGGTAAATTTGAAAGGTGAGAGAAAAAGTTTTACTGTGAAAAGAGAGACTGAGAGAGAAGCAGAGACAGAAGTGAGTGAGTAGGGGGGGGTTGATCAAACAGGTTTAGGCCCTGTAATTAAACCAGGTTCACCAGGGTCAGCCAGTGTACATTCTGTTTTCCTGCATTGGTTGACACAGCAGCAAAGTTTAGGGCCCCTTAAACCCGGGAAAACGGAAGTGTTTTGGAAGGCGGGAAAGGGAAATTAAAGCAAAAGCCTTCCGTGCCCGTGTGGTACGTTAAAGGCGTCGAGATGTGATTTTCTCGGCGTTGGAACGGCTCTTTACGTGCAAACAGCCCCCAAGTTTCTACCGGTTTAATGTTCACATTGATCTTTGTTCACTCTGACGCTCAAACAGAAGGATAAGTTTTTCAATGTGTGCAAAGTGTGAATCATTCTCTTAAGTTGCATCTTTTTAAAATCAGTCAAACAGATTTGTTGAATTTTTTTTGCGACATAAATGAAAAGTGTGTTGCACCACAAATTCTTATTTTTGATGCAAACTTAAAGAAGATGACTACTCCACCAAACGAAACGACACACAAATACAGCCCAAACACGACGCGTTTTTGACCTCTGTAGTCTTTTCGGGAAAACAAACAATTTAAGACAATGGAAACAAAGAAAGGGCAATCACGTGTCTCCTTTAGTAGGGCGCAACAGGGATGTGTCCATAACCCTAAATTAAAAATATATATATATATATATAAATAAAGCAAAATCGCATGGAGAAATTAAGAAAAATAATGCAGCATATGAGGAAAGTGAAGACAAGGAGAAAAATGAATAAGTTCGTAATTACTCGCCGCCATGTCTCAGTGGTTAGCACCAAGGACTTGCAAGCTGGTAAGCCGTTGGTTCAATTCCAGTCAGAGGCATTTATTTCTACCATTTCTTTATTGGCCAGGATTCTACACAGAGTAGAGTGTGGTGGTAGTTTCATGGGGAGACTGAAACCACTCTATGGAGTTTCAGCCATTCATGGTACCAAGACTTCTCGTGAAGTTTCCCCACCAACACTCATTCATGGTACCAAGATTTCTTGTGAAGTTTCCTCACCATCACTCATTCATGATACCAAGATCTCTTGTGAAGTTTCCTCACCATCACTCATTCATGATACCAAGATCTCTTGTGAAGTTTCCCCACCATCACATCATTCATGATACCAAGATCTCTTGTGAAGTTTCCCCACCAACACTCATTCATGATACCAAGACCTCTTGTGAAGTTTCCTCACCAGCACTCATTCATGACACGTAGATCTCTTGTGAAGTTTCCTCACCAACACTCATTCATGACACGTAGATCTCTTGTGAAGTCTCCTCACCAACACTCATTCAGGACACGTAGATCTCTTGTGAAGTTTCCTCACCAACACTCATTCATGACACGTAGATCTCTTGTGAAGTTTCCTCACCAACACTCATTCATGACACGTAGATCTCTTATGAAGTTTCCTCACCAGCACTCATTCATGACACGTAGATCTCTTATGAAGTTTCCTCACCAGCACTCATTCATGACACGTAGATTCTCTTGTGAGGTTTCCTCACCAACACTCATTCATGATACCAAGATTTCTTGTGAAGTTTCCTCACCATCACTCATTCATGATACCAAGATTTCTTGTGAAGTTTCCTCACCAGCACTGCAGATGTCTGTATCTCCCAGGCCTGGTTCATCATGTCTGTATCTCCCAGGCCTGGTTCATCATGTCTGTATCTCCCAGGATGTCTGTATCTCCCAGGATGTCTGTATCTCCCAGGCCTGGTTCATCATGTCTGTATCTCCCAGGATGTCTGTATCTCCCAGGCCTGGTTCTTGATGTCTGTATCTCCCAGGCCTGGTTCTTGATGTCTGTATCTGCCAGGCCTGGTTCATCATGTCTGTATCTGCCAGGCCTGGTTCTTGATGTCTGTATCTCCCAGGCCTGGTTCTTGATGTCTGTATCTCCCAGGCCTGGTTCTTGATGTCTGTATCTGCCAGGCCTGGTTCTTGATGCCTGTATCTCCCAGGCCTGGTTCATGATGTCTGTATCTCCCAGGCCTTGTTCTTGATGCCTGTATCTCCCAGGCCTGGTTCATCATGTCCCATGCCTGGTTCATCATGTCTGTATCTCCCAGGATGTCTGTATCTCCCATGCCTGGTTCATGATGTCTGTATCTCCCAGGATGTCTGTATCTCCCAGGCCTGGTTCATCATGTCTGTATCACCCAGGCCTGGTTCATCATGTCTGTATCTCCCAGGCCTGGTTCATCATGTCTGTATCTCCAGGATGTCTGTATCTCCCAGGATGTCTGTATCTCCCAGGATGTCTGTATTTCCCAGGATGTCTGTATCTCCCAGGATGTCTGTATCTCCCAGGCCTGGGTCATCATGTCTGTATCTCCCAGGATGTCTGTATCTCCCAGGCCTGGTTCATGATGTCTGTATCTCCCAGGCCTGGTTCATGATGTCTGTATCTCCCAGGCCTGGTTCTTGATGTCTGTATCTCCCAGGCCTGGTTCTTGATGTCTGTAGCTCCAGGCCTGGTTCATGATGTCTGTATCTCCCAGGCCTGGTTCATGATATCTGTATCTCCTGGAACTGGTTCATCATGTCTGTATCTGTCGGGACTGGTTCATGATGTCAAACAGGAAAGTAAGAGAAGAGCATGCACCTTGCATGTAGTCTCACACTGGAGTGGAATTCAACAGCGTGATCTTCATATTTCGGACTGATTGATTAAAAACCCTGGTCCTGCTGTGACCTGTTTCAGTGTCAGTTCTGTGCCCAAACCCATGGTGAATCATATCAAAGACGGCGGCATCAGAAAGTTCATGAGGTCTGCTGTAGGGCGGACATAGTTGCATCCTCAGAGCTTCAACGCTGGCTCTGTGACTGTGCAGTTATTGTAGCCAGTAGGTATAGTAGGTTTCTATGACTATGCAGTTATTGTAGTCAGTAGGTATAGTAGGTTTCCATAACTATGCAGTTATTGTAGTCAGTAGGTATAGTAGGTTTCTATGACTATGCAGTTATTGTAGTCAGTAGGTGTAGTAGGTTTCTATGACTATGCAGTTACTGCAGTCAGTAGGTATAGTAGGTTTCTATGACTATGCAGTTACTGCAGTCAGTAGCTATAGTAGGTTTCTATGACTATGCAGTTGCTGTAGTCAGTAGGTATAGTAGGTTTCTATGACTATGCAGTTACTGTAGTCAGTAGGTATAGTAGGTTTCTATGACTATGCAGTTACTGTAGTCAGTAGGTAGAACTGGCACCGTTGAACACATCCCAAGTGACTCAGCAGAAGCTCAGCGTCTCCTGTGTTGTGGTGTGTCACGTTGTCTTGATACTGACGACTCCCTGTGGTGTTAGGGGCTGTGACTGAACAACCCTGTGTACACGAGGAGGCTGAATGAGCGGCATGGTTGACACATAACTTGACAGAGAAAGCAACCCCAAACCGTAGGTAACGAATAAGTAGCGTAACTCTTACCCTCGTGATGAAATTAATTCCACGCTCATAACTCCAAACAAATGCATTTGTTGTTATGACATGTAATTAATTTCATCACGGGAGAAAGATTTGTTCCACTTGTTCTTCTTTTGCTGTTTACTATTCTCTTCCTCATTTAAGATTTCCTTTCTGTGGTCTTCAGTGTTGCCAACCAGGCCATTCCAACAGTCACAGAAGAACCAGTCAAGAGCCTTGGAAGATGGTATGATGATACTCTGAAAGACACACAAAGAGCAAAAGAAACCAAGCAGATGGCGGAAGAAGGCTTGGAGACCATTGACCAGTGTGGCTCCCTGGCAAATACAAGGTCTGGTGTCTGCAGTTCATGCTGATACCAAAGCTCCTATGGCCTCTGATGATATACGACATCTGCACCAGCACAGTGGAGGCAATGGAAGCCAAAATCAACAAGTTCACAAGGAAATGGCTTGGTGTCCCACCCTGTCTGACTGACATCGCGCTGTACTGTCGCCAAGCAAAGCTGAAACTACCACTGAAATCCATCCTGGAGGAATACAAAGCAGGGAAGATCAGACTTCAAAGCATACTGGAGGACTCAGGAGACAAGGTGGTAGAAGCAATCAAGCCCCAGCTGAAGACAGGCAGAAAATGGAAAGTTCAAGAGGCGATGGATTCTGCAAAAAAAGTCTCAAGATCAGAGAAATAACAGGACACACACAGACCAACAGACAAGGACTGGGGGTGACCAAAACTGAATGGTGGTCAAAGGCCAAAGGAAAAGCCAAAAGAGACATGATGATTCAGGAGATGAGAAAAGAAGAAGACCAAAAAAGACTCCAAAAAGCAGTCCAGCAGAGCCAGCAAGGGCAATGGACAACGTGGGAGAATGCACTCCAAAGAAGTCTCACTTGGAATGACGTTGGCACATGGCCCCTCTCAGGATCAGCTTCATTCTCAGATCTGCATATGACCTTCTGCCCACAAATGCAAACCTGGTGAAGTGGGGAAAACAGACGATCCTGCATGCCCCCTCTGCCATGAAAAACAAACAGTGGAGCATGTTCTAAGCTCATGTAAAGTAGCCCTGGCTCAAGGAAGGTACACATGGAGGCACAACCAAGTGCTCAAAGAGATTGTGCAAGTAGTCTGGGCTAGTACCAACACCACAAAAGGGCGAATCAGGACTCCAAAAGCACCCGCAACATTCTTCACGGCAGGAGGCAGCAAATCATGGCCAAGAACAACAGTGCCACTCGAAACATGCAGGCAGAGTCTGCTGGACGGGGCAGATGACTGGGAGTGCACTGCAGACCTCCCAGAATGGAAGCGTCACCCAGAGATCATCAGCAAGAGTGGCATGAGACCAGACATAGTAGTCCACTCTAAGTCAACCAAGCAGCTGATCATGATCGAGCTCACGGTGCCATATGAAAACAGAATGGAGGCAGCTCAAATCTACAAGACTGAAAAGTATGCTGATCTGGCAAACAGCCTGAGGAGAGAAGGCTATCTGGTCAAAGTCCTCACTGCAGAAATTGGAGCTAGGGATTTGTAGGAACGTCTGCATACAGCCTCATGAAACAGCTCTCATTTGCAGGAAGGAAAAAACCAGAGCCCTGAAAGCAATGGCAGAAGCGGCAGAGAGGTGTTCAAGCTGGATCTGGTCAAGGAGGAACAAAAGTGAACTTCATAAGGGTTAATACAGAATGATAACGGAAATCAAACCTGCTAATGAAAGGAACTTCTGTCTTTCTGCCTCTGCCCTTTTAACACATTCCCATCTTCCCGCTACATTGACTTACTGAAACTTGGACTTGAATAAAGGTTGTTGATTTTTTTTTTACTGAGTAAGTATCTACATGTTTAGTGATACGAATGCGCAGAGTTCTATCAAGAACAGTAGTGGGGTAGTGGTAGGCATGTTTTACTGAGCATACAGCACTTACAGGACATCTGTGGGTTGGCGTGCTTACGAGAAATTTACTTCTGGTTCTCAGAACATCGAGGTTTTGAAAGTAAATTGGAATACCGCTCGTAATTAATTTAACATAGCTTGGTGGTCATCCCACTGCTGTTCTTGATTTGCAAGGGACACATGCACAACGCAACAAATACAGACAGTTACTCCAATAAAATATCAAACGAAGGAAGAACTGATGTATGACACTTTGACACAGAAGATCCGTAATGTGTCGTGCACTAAAGAATCTTACATCGTTCTAAAGCCAACAGTTCTTAGCCTGTCAAAGCAGTCTCTTTATACTGACCAATCAGAACGCGGCGTGATATAAACA
>CM031597.1:4870749-4875749 GCA_018398815.1 Conus ventricosus
GACATGGCAGTGCACATGATGGATACGGCAGTACACGCGATGGATACGGTAGTGCACGAGGTGGATACGGCAGTACACGCGATGGATGCGGTAGTGCACGTGATGGATACGGCAGTGCACGTGGTGGTGAGAGCAGTGCACGTGGTGGTATGAGCACTGCACGTGGTGGTGTCAGTAGTGCTTGTGGCAGTGTCAGTCGTGCTCCGCGTGGTGGTGGTGGTGGTGCTTGTGGTGGTGGTACTCGTAGTGTTAACGACAGAGCGCGTTGCGGTGACAGCAGTGCCCGTGCTGGTGGTGAGAGTAGTGTGTGCAGTGGCCACAGTGACATCAGAAATGGTGGCAGTCGACACACTGGAGTAAACGTGACTCAGCTCCGTTCCAGCCAGTCCTCCCCTGTCAACAAGTGTCCCGGCAACAACCCCACCAAGCCCCGGCGATCAACACGGACTAACCCATAGGACAGGCAGGGTCATCTTGATGAACTGACTTTCCTTGTATATAATGTAGAAAATCTGTACTCTAAATTAAGTGATATGTCATTCATGAATTATGTTTCTTCTTTTGATATTGTTTGTCTAACTGAAACCTTTGTGGATAATACCTTTGACTTTAATGGTGTTTTTCATGATCATGTCAAGTTTGTTGCCCCAGCCAGAAAGCTATCTCGACATGGTCGAAATTCTGGCGGCGTTTTGCTCCTAGTAAGAAAGTCATTAGATAGCTTTGTGTCGAGGGTCGAGTTAAACTGTTGTAATACTGTTTGCTGTTAGAGTTGACAAATCTGTGTTCAACCAGGATAAAGATATTCTTTTACTTGGTTGTTATGTTGTTCCAGAAAATGGACCGTTGTATGACCAAATGGAAATTAAAGACGGTATTGTTATTTTGGAGGAAAGTATTCTACAGATTACAGAAAATCATGATTTTCATGTAATGATAGTTGGTGATCTTAATGCCAGAACAGCTTGTGATCAAACTAGACTCGAATCAATGTTGAATTAATTCTCCCAATTCTGATTACGATGTCATGGATGAAAACATTGTGGTTGGGGGGTTGAAGAGGAAATCAAAAGATGTTTGTAGTAATAATTTTGGCAATTCTTTATTAAATATGTGTTTTCAGTTAAATTGTATCATAGTCAATGGTTTGTGCCCTAGTGACTCTAATGGTGAGTTCACATATGTTTCGCCACATGGCTGCAGTGTGATAGATTATGTAGTCATCTCAGAAGATATGTTTTTTAACACAGTCTTGTGATTTATGCGTCAGCGATAAAATTGACTCGTGGCATTTACCTGTGGAATTCAAATGGAAGAATGTTTTGTACGGAAAGTGATAGCAATAGAGATTGTGATGTTGAAAATGGTAGTACTGAAAATCGCAATCATATGGTCTGAATACTATGCATTCCAGTACGAAGAAGAACAACGGTCTGTACACTTTAAACAATGTCTACAGAATGCTTATACGGAACTCGATACTGACATTAATAGTTCTATTGTAACATTTACAAGTTCACTGTGCAGCGCTGCTGCGTGCATGATCAGAAAAGTAGGAACAGGCAAAAAGAAAAGCAGCTGGTTTGATGACGAATGTGAGAGGAAAAAGAGAAAGGTAAGACAATCGTTATGGACATTTAAACGGTTAAAGAAATACAACCATGAAAAGAAAGAAGCCTATGTTTAAAAGAAAGGCGAGAATATAAATATTTACTTAACAAAAAGAAAGTGATTTTGATCAAGCGAGATTGGAAAAATTGCAGCAGTCCATTAACGATCCTAAGCTGTTTTGGCAAACAATCCGATCAGTGAACAGAAAATCGGCTATCTATAACACAATCACTTCAGAACAATGGTATAAACACTTCTTTAGTGTATTCAATGAAACAAATGGCGAGGAACAGACTGGGAAATTGATGTCACGGAAGATACTAATGATAACACATCAGACATAATGTTTAATAGCCTTATTTCCAGGCAGGAGGTTGTCGCCAGTATAGGTAAACTCAAAGCCGGGAAAAGCGCAGGGCCAGACAAAATCGTCACTGAAATGCTAAAACATGCTGATGCCTCAGTTGTTGATTTCCTCGTTGTTTACTTTAATAAGCTGTTTGATATGGGAGTCTTTCCTATTGAATGGTCTAAATCTATTATTGTACCTTTGCATAAGAAAGGAGACGTAAACCAGCCAGACAATTATCGTGGTATGCCCTAACAAGTGTTGTTAGTAAAGTTTATACACATATACTAAATAAAAGAATAACGAAATGGGCAGAAGAAGAAAGCAAGATCATTGAAGAGCAAGCAGGTTTTAGAGCAGGGTACAGTACTGTCGATCATATTTTCACATTGTATGCAATTGTAGAAAAGTTTTTGCAAAAAAAATCTAAACTATATGTTGCTTTTGTCGATTTCAGAAAGGCAATTTGATTCAGTAAACAGAAATGTGCTTTGGGCGATAATGAGGAAAAAGGTGTAAAAGGGAAACTGTATAATGCCCTTAGAAGCATATACGATAATGTTTTGGCATGTGTGCGTGACAAGTGTAATTATTCTGATTGCTTTGAATGTCCTAGAGGTGTGAAACAAGGCTGTCTGTTGAGTCCCCAATTATTTTCTTTCTTTATAAATGAACTGGCTACTGATTTGTCAAAAAGCGGAAAACATGGTATTCAGTTAATACCTGGTGCTACTGAAATATTTCTATTGTTATTTGCGGATGATGTTGTTCTGTTGTCTAATACAGTCATTGGACTTCAAAATCAACTAAACTGTTTAAAAAGAGAAGCTGACCGTTTGGCTTTAACTGTTAACCTTGAAAAGACAAACGTAATGATTTTTAGGAAGGGGGGACATTTAGCCTCTGTGGAAAAGTGGTACTATGGGGATGAAGTGGTTAAAGTAACGAATTCTTATAAATACTTGGGCATGCTCTTTACGACAAAATAAGTGTAAGTTCTGCTCTGTCGGAACCCTGTAGAAAAGGGAAAAGAGGAGTTATAGAAATCATAAAATCTTTGAAAAAACTGAGATCAATAGATGCACGTTTGTTCTGGAAACTCTTGATTCGCAAATTGAACCTATCTTAACATATGCAGCTGAAGTCTGGGGTCTAGAAAATGATTGTAGACAAATCGAAACTGTACAACACCTTTGCCATAAAAAGATTCCTAAATGTCCCCCTGCATGCCTCAAACAATCTGGTGTTTGGAGAAACCGGAAGATACCCATTGTATCTTAGGACATCAATAAAGTGTATTAAATACTGGTTAAAACTCGTGTCACTGCCCATGTCAAGAATATGTAGACAGGCTTATGAAATGCTGTTAAGGCAGCATGAATCTGGTCACTTTAATTGGGGATCAAAAGTACAAAAAGTTTTGACAGAAAATGGGTATGGCATAGTTTGGTTAAGTCAAGGTGTCGGGTGTGAATCTGCTTTTATTCTAGAGTTGAAAGATACGCTTATTTCGGGGGCCGGAATAGCTCAGTGGTAGAGCGCCGGACTCGTAATCTTGGTGATCCTGGGGTTGCGGGTTCGAACCCCCGCCGCGGCGGCGTTTCGGTACAGGGGGATTTTTCCCTCGGAGTTAACATTGGTTCGGACTCCATTTCCCATACAGTCCTTCGAATGAGACTATAAACCGAGGTTCCGTGTGTGAACGCATGCATAAGATCTTGCACACACGTAAAATCCCATCACCAACTTTCGGAAGAGAAGGCCATGGCCGTTGGTATGGATGACACGTTACACATAGCATGCACCCTGCGTGAGAAATGGAAAGAACGAAGGAGTAATTGATATTGAACGATATTGACTGGATGACACGGGAAACGACCGAATGACGCCAGCTGGCAGCTCTTCAGTCGGCACTACCCAGGTAGGCAGCCCGTTGTGTATATGAAGTATTGATTGTAGAGCGCAATGAGTTGATTTCAAGAATTGCGCTATATAAAATCTATATATTATTATTATTATTATTATTTCCTGCTTTAAACAGAACTGGCATTCTGAGTTGGAGGATAATGATAAATATAGATGGTTTCACTCTTTCAAAAATGTCTTTGAACCTGAAAAATATTTATCATGTGTAACTAATAAGTGGCATAGAGACAGCTTCTCAAGATTTCGACTCCGAGTTTGTGGCCTTAAAAACTGTATTCAGTGGTTTCGAAATGACCAAACAGATATTAAATGCCCATCATGTGGAAATGGATTCGAAAATGAAACTCATGTTTTATTTTAAATGTACCACTTATGATGATATCCGTAAAAAATGTGCCATACTGGAATCCTTCCCCAACATTCCCGATCAGAACAAAGTTGTAAAAATCCTTTCCAGTAGTAATGAAACTGTTATTAAATCTGTTGCTAAATTTATAGCACAGGCAATGAAGATAAGAAAGAGTAAGTTAGAATTAATGTGCGATAACATTTAACTTGATAAAATAGTAATTAGTCAAGATGATCCTGTATCAATGTGTGTGTGTGTGTGTGTGTGCGTGTGCGGTGTGCGTGCGCGCGCGTGTGTGTGTGTGTGTGTGCGCGCGCGCGCGCGCGTGTGTGTGTGTATGTGTGTGTGTGTGTGTGTGTGTGTGTGTGTGTGTGTGTGCTGTTTGTGGCGCGCGCGCGTCTGTGTGTGCGTGTATGTTTATGCATGTGTGAAATCAGTAAATAATATTGAAATGTGCATACAATTGTTCATGTTCACCCCCTTGTCTTAAGGCTGTAATGCTATGACAATAAAAGCATTTGTCATTGTCATTGTCTCTCTCTCTCTCTCTCTCTCTCTCTCTCTCTCTCCTCTGCATATCTCTATCTCTATCTATCTATCGATCGATGTATCCATCGATCTATCTATCCATTTATCTATCTTTGTGTCTGTCTGTCTGCCTTTCTTTCTGTCTTTAGTTCTCCTTTCTTCACCTGCTATACTTGTAACTTCCTGACCAAGCAGTTGTGATGCTGTGTAAGCTGTTACCCACATGTAGTGAAGCTG
>CM031597.1:4883249-4885749 GCA_018398815.1 Conus ventricosus
AAGACAATATAATAGCAGAAACAAACAAACGACAGAGAAAAGATGATAAAAAAATGAGCATGTAATGAGAAAATGATAAGATTTAATCAGATTAAGGCCATAACCCGAACTGAAGGTGTAGTATCCGCAATATAGATAATATCAATTGACATCATGAAAGAAAATGAAAAGAGAAAGCAGGTACATAATGCACCAAACGATAATGTTGAGAATACACAATATGTTGCCCTTTTGTGCTTCATGAATGTACATAGGAAGGCTGAATAAAATGTCTTCATTTCTTAACTCTAGGAGTAAATTTACTCTGAAAATACAAGGGTCAGAGTAATGCTTTGCCTTTACGAATTTTATTCTAACGTCACGAAAAGCAGGACAGCAAAAAAGGAAATGGATTTCATCTTTCTGGGCCAGATTACATAGGCGGCATGTCCGTTCATTATCACCAATGGTACTGTAACGATGACAAGAAATATCAGCAACATCAAATCTAGCATATTTAGTGCGCTCTTAGTATATGTATTCATGTCCATTTTGATGTACGGCTCTTTCATATAAGTGTCTGTATTGTGCAAATCTGTCACAACTAACGACTACCGGATTTACACAGGTCACTCAGCTAGGAAGAGCACTTACTTGAAGCTTTCGACAAACCTCTGTCTGTCTTCTTCAGCGGTGGTGTGGCTACTGGGTGAACTGGCGTTCAGTGCACACGACCACGGGTCGAACCCTGGTCACGTGACTGAACAATGAGGGTGTTGTACACCGATGGCAAGGTGTGTCTGCGCCGGTCCCGGTTGAGCGTGGGGTTGTTGGCGGCAATATGTATAGCCTCCTTCACCCCACGCTGAAACCATCTATTGTCACGGTCGAGAACGCTGATGTTTTCATAATCGAAGTGATGTTGCTGGGCGTGTAGGTGGGCGCCTACTGGTGATGATTCCCTTTTGTGTTCTGTAAAGCGTTTTCGAAGGTTTCTCTCAGTTTCCCCGATACAGTTCTCTTCACAGTCACGACCGTCTATTTGGTTGATCACTCCAGACTTGTCCAGTTTGTCAGTTTTGTCCTTGGGGGCGACCAGCTGGCTGCGGACAGTGTTGATAGGTTTGGGATGTACGGAGACACCGGTTTTTCTGATCTTCCTGCTCAAGGCTTAAGTCACACCGCGGACATAGGGGATGGTGACATGTCCTTTACGCCTGGTCTTCTTTGGTTATAGGATGCGGTGTGATCTTCTTGCTAGCCGGGATGTTCCACGCCCACTTCTCATAGCCCGATATGGTGAGAACCAGTTTGAGGTGTTCCATTTTCTGGTCTGTGGCATCCTGAGTAGAGCAGATGGTGTTGGCCCGATGGGTGAGGGTGCGTATCACTCCGAGTTTGTGTTCCAGTGGCTGGTGGCTTTTGAACTGTAGGCACTGGTCGGTGTGGGTAGGTTTGCGGTACACACTGAAGGAGAGTCTGTCCTCTGTCCATGTGATGAGTGTGTCTAGCATGGCAATCGAGTTGTTCTCCTCCACCTCATGAGTGAATTTGATCGCAGGGTGTTGACTGTTCAAATGGTTGGTGAAGTCTTCCACCAGCTCCCTCTTGAGGATGGTCATGGTGTCGTCCACGTAGCGGCCCCAATAGCGTGGAGGAGAATGGTAAGACACCAGGGCCTTCTCCTCGAAGTCCTCCATGAAGAGGTTGGCTACAATGGGGCTGACTGGGGAGCCCATGGCCGCTCCTGCGGTCTGCTGGTAGAAGTTACCTTGGAACGTGAAGTAAGTGGTGTTGAGACAGCAAGCCAGGAGTTCACAGATGCTGTCCACGGAAAGTGTAGTACTCTGGGGCAGAGTGTCGTCAGCCTGGAGTCTTGCTTTGATGATGTAGATGCTTTCTTCGACGGGGACGCTGGTGAACAATGCCGAAACATCATATGATACCAGGCACTCGTCAGGAGAAAGGGTGTAGTCTGCCAGTTTCTGAACCAAGTCCGCACTGTTGATGATGTGGTGTTCTGTCGTGCCAACCAAAAGAGACAGGATGTATGCCACAAATGTCGCCGTCTCATACATGAGGGAACCTCTGGAAGCAACTATGGGACGGAGAGGGACGTCTTTCTTGTGCTCCTTCAGAGGGCCGTAATAAAACTTGGGGACATCGGTGGTTGATGGGTACAGTTTTCTGTAAAGGTCAAGGGAAAGTCCACCCGCCTCTTTGAGACGTTTGAGCAGATCCTTGAGCTTGGTGGCATACCTGTTGGTGGGGTCTTTCGTGAGTGGCTGGCAGGTTTTTCTGTCATCCAACACTGTCACAACTACAAATATGATCATGCCAGTCTTGCCGTCTGAGAGAAGAGAGAGAGAGAGAGAGAGAGAGAGAGAGAGAGAGAGAGAGAGAGAGGAGGAGAGAGGGGGGGGGGCACTGTTATATCCTGTTTTAAAGGTCAGTTATCCCAATGATACCAGTCCTGTCTGTCATGGCAAGGATCTGGAGTCTACAACAAACTTCGAGTTCT
>CM031597.1:4890749-4893249 GCA_018398815.1 Conus ventricosus
GGTACACGTTTGCTAAGAATAGAATGAAAATGGGTACGGGTCATCAGCAAAAGGAAGTAATTTCTTTTCAGAAATACAAGCAAGCAATTACGGGGGGAAATAATTCAAGGAAACAAACCAAGACAAACAAAAATATTTTCACTTGCATTTGAAACCCATTGCAACACATATTATATATCTAGTGTCCGTTCGTAAGTTCATATCTAGTTTTCAATGCCCAAAATATATACATTGCCAAATTTCTAAGAATCATCATTCAGATTGCATCAAATAAGCTTAACAGTGACCATTTGGATAGGAATAGAATCTTGATTTTAAAAAAAAATTCTCGCAAACGTGAGTACTTTAGACACTCAAACAAGAAATGAAATTCGTTTTCAATTTGAGAGAGAGAGAGAGAGAGAGAGAGAGAGAGAGAGAGAGAGAGAGAGAGAGAGAGAGAGAGAGAGGAGTAAGTGAGGGAGGAAGGAAGGCGGGGCACTGTGATATTCAGTATCAGGGGTCGATAATCACGACTACACCGGTCCTGTCTCTCATTCCAGGTATCTCCTGCCTTCGCCGTGCTGCAGACTGCCCCGATCAGCAGTGAGGACAGCTTCTGGCATGGTGTGTTCTATGTGGTGCTCAGGGACTGCCAAAGAAACAGGACAATGACTTGGTTGATGTCGTGTGTAGGATGGTTGAAATGGGGTTTTATCTGCCTTTGTTTTATTTCTTGCGTGACTTTCACATGCATTCACCTTGCCTGTTACATTCTGTAATATGGTTTTCATCCACATTTCATGTGACTTTTACATGCTTTCGTCTGAACTTTAACCTGGGTTTTACATGGCTGTCACATGGTTCTTGCCCTGTTTTCACATGAGTTCCACATCATAATCATGGGCTTTGTCTCCGTTTTCACGTACCGTTTGCACGGCTTTTGCATTTCAGTCATGTAGCCAGCTTTTCGCTGTCGTTGATGTGATGTTACATGGCTTCCATGGATATAGTATTACGTGGCAATCTTGTAAATTTCGTTTTATCCTACACAGGGAGAGTGACTGTACAGCAAAGTTGTTTTTATTTTTGACTTGTTTTGTCTATTAGTTTGCCAGACAACGGACGGAAAGGTGGTTTTATCACAGCTGACATGTTTGAAAAGTCAACGTTGAAAGCAAGTTCCACGGAGAAGAATGCATGTTAAACCCTTTAAAGTGCATAACTGAAAAGACACCCCCTGGAAAACCCCGCATAGTACAAATCTGAGGAGACACCCGTCGAAAACCCTGCATAGGGCAAGGCTGAAAAGACACCCTAAACAACTATGCATAGGGCAAACCTAAGACGACGCCATTGAAAAATCCTGCCCAGGGCAAACCTGAGGAGACACCCTAGAAAACCCTGCATAGGGCAAACCTGATTAGAGACACCCTAGAAAACCCTGCATAGGACAAACCTGATTAGAGACACCCCTAGAAAACCCTGCATAGGACAAACCTGATTAGAGACACCCCTAGAAAACCTTGCATAGGACAAACCTGATTAGAGACACCCTAGAAAACACTGCATAGGACAAATCTGATTAAAGACACCCCTAGAAAACCTTGCATAGGACAAACCGGATTAGAGACACCCTAAAAAACCTTGCATAGGACAAACCTGATTAAAGACACCCCTAGAAAACCCTGCATAGGACAAACCTGATTAGAGACACCCCTAGAAAACCCTGCATAGGACAAACCTGATTAGAGACACCCCTAGAAAACCTTGCACAGGACAAACCTGATTAGAGACACCCCTAGAAAACACTGCATAGGACAAATCTGATTAAAGACACCCCTAGAAAACCTTGCATAGGACAAACCGGATTAGAGACACCCCTAAAAAACCTTGCATAGGACAAACCTGATTAAAGACACCCCTAGAAAACCTTGCATAGGTCAAACCTGATTAGAGACACCCCTAGAAAACACTGCATAGGACAAACCTGATTTGAGACACCCTAGAAAACCCTGCATTGGACAAACCCGATTAGAGACACCCCTAAAAAACCCTGCATAGGACAAACCTGATTTGAGACACCCCTGGAAAACCCTGCATAAGACAAACCTGATTAGAGACACCCCTAGAAAACCTTGCATAGAACAAACCTGATTAGAGACACCCCTAGAAAACCCTGCATAGGACAAACCTGATTAGAGACACCCCTAGAAAACTTTGCATAGGACAAACCTGATTAGAGACACCCATAGAAAACCTGCATAGGACAAACCTGATTTGAGACACCCCTAGAAAACCCTGCATAGGACAAACCTGATTAGAGACACCCCTAGAAAACCCGCATAGGGTAAATCTGAGGAGACACCATTGAAAAACCCTGCACAGGGCAAATCTGAGGAGACACCATTGAAAAAACCCTGCATAGGGCAAACCTGTGGACACACCATTTAAAAAAACCTGCATAAGCAAACCTGAGGAGATACCCATAACGAAGGGTTCACATGGTATACCTGGAGAA
>CM031597.1:4895099-4897599 GCA_018398815.1 Conus ventricosus
CCCTCTTTTTCTCTCCATAGATAACTTTGCTGCCCCCCACTTCCTCTCTCTCTCTCTCACATGTAAACTTTGACGAAATTCCCCCTTCCTCTCTCTCTCTTTTAATGATCAACTTTGCTGCATTCCCCACTTCCTCCTCTCTCTCTCTCTCCTCTCTCTCTCTCTCTCTCTCTCTCTCTCTCTCTCTCTCTCTCTCTCACATGATCAACTTTGACTGCATTCCCCGCTTCCTCTCTCTCTCACATGATCAAACTTTGACTGCATTCCCCACTTCATCTCTCTCTTTATATTATAACTTTGACTGCATTTCCCGCTTCCTCTTCTCTCTCTCTCTCTCTCTCTCTCTCTCTCCTCTCCTCTCTCATCTCTATCTCTCTCTCTCTCCTCTCTCTCTCTCTCTCTCTCTCCTCTTATATATCAACTTTGACTGCATCCCCACTTCCTCTCTCTCTCTCTCTCTCTTTATTATCAACTTTGACTGCTTTCCCACTTCCTCCTCTCCACATGATCAACTTTGACTGCATTCCACACTTCCTCTCTCTCTCTCTCTCTCTCTCTCTCATCTCTCACTCTCTATCTCTCTCTCTCTCTTCTCTCTCTCTCTCTCTCTCTCTCTCTCTCTTATATTATCAACTTGACTGCTTTCTCACTTCTCTCTCTCTCTCTCTCTCTCTCTCATATGATCAACTTTGACTGCATTCCCCACTTCCTCTCTCTCTCTCACATGATCAACTTTGACTGCATTCCCCACTCCTCTCTCTCTCTCTTATATGATCAACTTTGACTGCATTCCCCACTTCCTCTCTCTCTCTCTCTCTCTTCTCTCTCTTCTCTCTCTCTCTCTCTCATCTTCTCTCTCTCTCTCTCTTATATTAATCAACTTTGACTGCATTCCCCACTTCCTCTCTCTCTCTTTCCTCTCATATATGATCAACTTTGACATGCATTCCCCACGTCCTCTCTCTCTGTCACATGATCAACTTGACTGCATTCCCCACGTCTCTCTCTCTCCTCTCTCTCTCTCTCTCTCTCTCTCTCTCTCTCTCGTCTCTCTCTCTCTCTCCTCTCTCTCTCTCTCTCTCTCATATGATCAACTTTGACTGCATTCCCGCTTCCTCTCTCTCTCACATGATCAACTTTGACTGCATTCCCCACTTCCTCTCTCTCTCTTATATTATCAACTTTGACTGCATTTCCCGCTCTCTCTCTCTCTCTCTCTCTCTCTCTCTCTCTCTCTCTCTCTCTCTCTCTCTCTCTCTCTTATATTATCAACTTTGACTGCATTCCCCACTTCCTCTCTCTCTCTCTCTCTCTTTATATTATCAACTTGACTGCTTTCCCCACTTCCTCTCTCTCTCACATGATCAACGTTGACTGCATTCCCACTTCCTCTCTCTCTCTCTCTTATATAATCAACTTTGACTGCATTCCCCACTTCCTCTCTCTCTCTCTCTCTCTCTCTCTCTCTCTCTCTCTCTCTCTCTCTCTCTCTCTCTCATATTATCAACTTTGACTGCATCTTCCCCACTTCCTCTCTCTCTCTTATATGATCAACTTTTACTGCATTCCCCACTTCTTCTTCCTCTCTCTCTCTCTCTCTCTCTCTCCTCTCTCTCCTCTCTCACTCTCTCTCTCTCTCTCTCTCTCTCTCTGTCTCTCTCTCTCTCTCTCTTATATTATCAACTTTGACTGCATTTCCCCACTTCCTCTCTCTCTCTCATATGATCAACTTGACTGCATTCCCCACGTCCTCTCTCTCTCTCTCTCATATGATCAACTTTGACTGCATTCCCACTTCCCCTTCTCTCTCTCTCATATGATCAACTTTGACTGCATTCCCCACTTCCCCTTTCTCTCTCTCTCATATGATCAACTTTGACTGCATTCCCACTTCCCCTTTCTCTCTCTCTCTCTCATATGATCAACTTTGACTGCATTCCACACTTCCTCTCTCTCTCTCTCTCTCTCTCTCTCTGTCGCATTTATAGACTTTAGGAAGGCTTTTGACCTCGTAAGTAGGGATAAATTATGGAAAGTTCTCTCTGTTAATGGTCTTAATGGAAAATTCTTGAAAGCATTGCAAAGTGTGTATAATGTTGTGAAGACTTGTGTTCGAACTAGTGGTGACCTTACTGACACTTTTCTATGCCCACGGGACTAAAAACAAGGTGAGGTGTGTTCACCTGTGCTTTTTTCACTATTCATCAATGAATTAACTAAAGATATTAACACTTTTGGTAGACATGGTATTCAGCTTTCTCCAGACCTCATTGAACTTTTGATTCTGTTATTTGCTGATGATGTTGCATTATTTTCTGATACTGTCATTGGTTTGCAAACCCAACTGAATGTCTTGTATAATACTTCAAAACGTTTAGATTTACTTGTGAATCTGGAAAAGTCAAATATTGTTGTATTCAGGAATGGGGGTTACCTTGCTTCGAATGAAAATTGGACTTTTGGTGGTGCTCAGCTTTCCGCTGTTAACATGTATAAGTAT
>CM031597.1:4915099-4920099 GCA_018398815.1 Conus ventricosus
TTCATTCTCCTCGAATAAGACAGCTGTTGGATTAGATGGAATTTCGTATCAATTGTTATGCCACTTACCTTTGTGCTGGAAGCAATTACTTCACTCGTTTTACCAAAAATGTTGGTTAAATGGAACTCTTCCTACTTTCTGGAAGAGGATAGTGGTAATACCAGTTCCAAAACAAGGTAAACCTAGGTCTGCAATTGATAGTTATCGACCAATAGCATTAACATCTCAAGTTGGAAAAATACTAGAAAAAATAGTTGAAAAACGCATTTTACATTATTGTGAAAAGAATGACATAATTCCCAACAATCAAGCAGGTTTCAGAAAAGGTAGAAGTACAATCGATCACCTTGTAAAACTTGCAAGTCATGTTAAAAAACAATTTGCTCGTAGAAAAAGTACTCTTGCTACTTTCTTTGACATTAGAAAAGCATACGATAGTGTCTGGCATTCTCGTTTACTTTATAAGTTGAAAAATATTGGGATTAATGGCGCAATGTATCAGTTCATAAAATCTTTCTTATCTGAGAGATCAGTTTGTACAAGGGTTGGTAAATGTTACTCTTCATTTAAAGATATTGACATTGGCATCCCTCAAGGCTCCATTATTGCACCCATTCTATTTACAATTCTCATTCACGATCTTCCTAAAATACTGTCTAAAAGTATGCATGTAGTGCAATATGCCGATGATATTGCAATGTGGATGAATACAAACATAAATAAACAGACAAATAAGAGATCCATATTATATATACAAAAATTATATCAAATTGAAATTGACAAACTGAATAAATATATGAACGAAAATGGACTAGAACTATCAGGAGAAAAGACACAATTAATGTTATTCAACAATGGTAAAAATCCAAAAGTTTTGCCTCAACTTGTGCTAGAAAATAAAACTCTTCAATATTCCAATAATGTTAAATTTTTAGGTGTTCATTTCACTCCTAAATTAAACTGGAGATTCCATATTGAATATCTTATAAACAATGCCAGACAAAGGCTATCTTTACTAAAAATAATCAGTGCACAATCGTGGGGTCAAGATTCCCAAACTCTTGTACATCTTTCTATTAGTCTGGTTCGTTCAAAATTGACTTACGGACAGGAAGTATATTTTTCAGCTTCTCAAACATTACTTAAGCGGTTACAAAGTTTAGACAGTAAAGCTATTAAAATAGCCCTTGGTGTTCCAGTACATTCTAATACTTTTAAAACATATAAAGAAGCAAATCTCTTGTCACTTGATGATCAACGCAAACTAGCAACAGCCAAATATGTAACCAGAAGTCTTTCTATATCAAATTCAGTAACAAATGAAATCTTTCTTGATTCCAAATCGGATTTTCCTAAAAGGGCACAGAATATTTCTTACCTGCAGCCCATTCGAAATTATACTGATGATTTATTTAAAAAATGTGACATCGATATTGCATCCATTTTAAAACCTCCAACTATGCCCACAGTTCCTCAATGGGAGCATATCTCTCCAAATTTTGATATAGATTATACTACTCTAAAAAAAGAAGACAATATTAATTTGATATCAGTAGAAGCAAAAGAACATCTTGAAAACACATATTCACATCATCTTAAAATCTACACGGATGGTTCAGCTTTAGAATCTTATACAGGAGCTGGATTTGTAATTCCCGATTTAAAAGCAAAGAAATCATTTTGTTTAGGAAAGAACTTTTCAGTTTTCACTGCTGAACTATATGCAATCCTTATGGCCTTATCTTGGATATCTGATCTTGATGTGGCAATTTACAGCATTCTAATCTGTGTTGACTCTAAATCTGTTCTTTATAGCTTACGAAATTGGGATGCAAATGTAAGGAAAGACTTAATTTTTGATATAAAATTTATGATACATTCCGTTATGGCGAAAGGAACTTTTGTAGAGTTTGCTGGATCCCATCTCATTGTGGTATCTATGGAAATGAAATAGCTGATAAATTAGCAAAAGAGGGTGCTCTTAGAAAAAATCCAGAAAGTAGATTAAAACTGGATAAACATGAATCATTTCTCTATTAGAAAATTGTATGAACAATGAAAAACTTCCTGCAAAAACGAAAGTGTTATTATGTCAAAGATCATTGTCCAGTATAATTTATAAGATGCGTTTAAACTCGTGGAAAACCAAATTTTCTAAGAATGCAGATTGCGCTTGTGGTCTCCCATTATCTATTCAACATATTCTTTTTGAATGTCCAATTCTAACATCTTTATATAATATCCAAAGGATAGATATTGGTTCCTTAGGGGCTTTACAAGAAATTCTTTACAGCCCCAAAATGATTGATATAGCAAGGCTATATCGAGTTCTGTTATCATTCATTTATTGTAATTGATTTATCAGTTTAAAATTATTGTTGGTCGTTATAGGCAAACTTTCATGCATTTGTGTCCGTGCGCGCGTGCGCGCGCACGCACACACACACACACACACACACACACACACACACACACCACACACACACACACACACACACACACACACACACACACATGCTCACACACACACGGGCGCGCGCATGCATGCGTGCATGCACGCACTCGCAAACACACACACACACACACACGCACACACACACACACACACACACAACACACACACACACACACACACACACACACACACACACACACACACTCATATAAGCACTTACACACATACACCTTTTTATTTTATTTTTTATTTATTTTTTTTTTTAAGTCTAATATCACCATTGTTGTGAAGAGACTCTAAATTAAATCAATCTTAAAATCTTTAATTCTTCAGTTTTTGTTGTACTTTATTGACTCCGCAAAAATTTCGTTTAAACCCGTGTCGTTGTTTCTTTTCTTTGTTGTTGTTGTTGTTGTTGTTGTTGTTGTTGTTGTTGTTGTTGTTGTTGTTGTTTTCCTGTGAACAAGATGACGTGAAAATTTCTGTATCGATTTTCACGAAACTTGGTAGTAAAACAAACACATAAAAAAGGGTGGAAAAGGTAATCCAAGGAAAAGATTAACCAAACGTTTTGAGCCTTAAACCCCTTTTCAATGGTACAGAATTTTGAGAATATAGCAATTTAACAGATGAAAAGGTGAACATAAAGATTTTCCTCTCCTCCTCCTCCTCCTCTCTCTCTCTCTCTCTCTCTCTCTCTCTCTCTCTCTCTCTCTCTCCTCTCTCTCTCTCTCTCTCTCTCTCTTCAACTTCACTTTCCCTTTTCCTTTCTCCTAACACATCAAATTTCTACTCGGCCCTGCTGCCACTTGCTTGAGTTTGCTATCACCATGATTTATGTTCACCTTTCCAACTTTTACATTGCTATATTCTCCTAGTTCTTTATCATTGAAAAACGGTTCGAGGCCCGAAATATTTGGTTGATCTTTTCCTTGGATTACCTTTTGCACTCTGTTTTTCAATCTTTTTTTTCATTGTGTGATCCTGTGGTCCAATTCACTTTGTTGGCAGAAAATCAGAACGGGGCTTAAGAACGGAGCCGTTGAATTCTGGGACAGATGAAAGTTGACAGAAAGTCAGAACGGGGCTTAGGAACGGAGCCGTTGAATTCTGGGACAGATGAAGTTGGCAGAAAATCAGAACGGGGCTTAAGAACAGAGCCGTTGAATTCCCGGACAGATGAAAGGCGAAAATCCGGATCAGACTGCCCGATCTTTTCTTGTTCTTTCTCTGTTACCTCTTTTCTTTTCTCGTGGGATAGAGTCATGACCGCTGACGCGTTTGCCACGTTCATTTTTGACGTATTTTTCGAAAAAGAAGAAGAAAAAAAACAAAATGCAAAGCATATAAACGTATTGCCAGTTCATCTTGAATACGCGCGTACATATGAAGAAATGTCACAATCAAATATGCGTCATTAAGAAACGTCACAATAAAACATTCATCATAATGTATTTCGTCAGTGAGATAAACTCTCTAAGTACTTTCGGAGATATTCCATAAAGAAGAAAAACCGTTTGGGGCCGTTATAGCCGTTAGTGGCGGCTATTCTGGTAAAATAAAACATTGGGCATCATCCGTGATCCATAATGAACATACCTACAAATTTTCAGAAAGCTCGGCCCAGACGTTTTGTCTGGAGCGAGTGGAACACATTTTGACCACAGACAGACACACGGACAGACACAGAGACAGACACACAGACAGCATTTCTTCGTTCCCATTGTAAAGTACTCCCTGTTCAATAAGAACTGGGAGTACAACAAAGACCTGAGCTGACTTAGAAGATGGCAGAATATACACGCGTCTTTTACGTCACGACCCAGTGACACATTTGCTGCGTCAGAGATGACGTATGTTAGAAGACATCGGAAATGACGAAAACGATGGATCCAAAAGTTGTCCGACCTTGGTAAGGGGCAACGTTCTCCCTAATGCCCTTGTAGTTCAGCCCTTTCGTCGCTCGTTCCTCTGTGTCAGCTGGGAAGACTGTAGACTGTGCCTTGTTGCACGTGAGGACAAGGTTGTCACGTGACCCCATTCGTCACCACCCGGAAAACCAGAGTTGATTTGTTTCTGTTGTACGTTGCGCCCATCTTGCAGTGCCATATTTCACTGTCTGCAGCACTCCATGTTAGTCACTCCGGGCTCGTTCAGTTTAACCAGCTTTGTGCTACATGTGTCCACCAGTCAACATTATTCTGAACATTTCCACACTAGCTACACGCGTAGTTTAGTCAGTACTTCATTTCTCTTCGATTTCGTTCAGTGAGCTTCACTTGTTTCTGCAACATTGTTCAGCTAACAACACTTTTCTCTATGATATCGTATCACTTTGCACGTCTCTTCTTTACAATATCGTTCAGTCACACCACTTTTCTCTACTACAGTGTTTAGCTGACACGTTTAACTCATAAAGATCGTTCAGTCCATTAGTCAACACCAATTTTCTCAACAATGTCGTTCAATCGACACCACTTTTCTCTACAATATTGTTCCGTTCACACCCTTTTTTCTCTCTAAAATACCATTCAGTCAATGTCAT
>CM031597.1:4925099-4930099 GCA_018398815.1 Conus ventricosus
TTCAAACACTACCACTCACGCGTCTTCAAACACTACCACTCACGCGTCTTCAAACACTACCACTCACGCGTCTTCAAACACTACCACTCACGCGTCTTCAAACACTACCACTCACGCGTCTTCAAACACTACCACTCACGCGTCTTCAAACACTACCACTCATGCGTCTTCAAACACTACCACTCACTCGTCTTCAGACACTACCACTCACGCGTCTTCAAACACTACCACTCACGCGTCTTCAAACACTATCACTCACGCGTCTTCAAACACTACCACTCACGCGTCTTCAAACACTACACTCACGCGTCTTCAAACACTACCACTCACGCGTCTTCAAACACTACCACTCACGCGTCTTCAAACACTACCACTCATGCGTCTTCAAACACTACCACTCACGCGTCTTCAAACACTACCACTCATGCGTCTTCAAACACTACCACTCATGCGTCTTCAAACACTACCACTCACGCGTCTTCAAACACTACCACTCATGCGTCTTCAAACACTACCACTCATGCGTCTTCAAACACTACCACTCATGCGTCTTCAAACACTACCACTCACGCGTCTTCAAACACTACCACTCACGGTCTTCAAACACTACCACTCACGCGTCTTCAAACACTACCACTCACTCGTCTTCAAACACTACCACTCACTCGTCTTCAAACACTACCGTTCATTCATCTTCAAACACTACAACTCACGCGTCTTTAAACACTACCACTCACGCGTCTTCAAACACATACCACTCACGCGTCTTCAAACACTACCACTCACTCGTCTTCAAACATACCATTCACTCGTCTTCAAACACTACCACTCACTCGTCTTCACGCGTCTTTAAACACTACCACTCACGCGTCTTCAAACACTACCACTCACGCGTCTTCAAACACTACCACTCAATCGTCTTCAAACACTACCACTCATTCGTCTTCAAACACTACCACTCACTCGTCTTCAAACACTACCGTTCATTTGTCTTCAAACACTACAACTCACGTGTCTTTAAACACTACCACTCACGCGTCTTCAAACACTACCACTCACGCGTCTTCAAACACTACCACTCACTCGTCTTCAAACACTACCACTCACGCGTCTTCAAACATACCACTCAATCGTCTTCAAACACTACCATTCACTCGTCTTCAAACACTACCACTCAATCGTCTTCAAACACTACCATTCACTCGTCTTCACGCGTCTTCAAACACTACCACTCACGCGTCTTCAAACTCTACCGTTCACTCGTCTTGAAACTCTACCGTTCACTCGTCTTCAAACACTACCACTCACGCGTCTTCAAACACTACCACTCAATCGCTTTTAAAGGCTGTTGCTCAATCGCCTTTCAATACTCCGGCTCAAACGCCTTCAAAAGCTATCGCCTACTCGCTTTCAGCACTGCAGTTTCGCTCTGTTAACGATCAAAGTGAATTCCTTCACACCATAGCTCAGTGTTCTTCATGATCACCATAAATTTCTTCATACCATTGCTCAGTGTTCTACATGATCACCATGCAGGTGTCAAACGAATCCGACAGACCGAAGCCGTCTCTTAAAGGGAAGTTACAAGTGGGTTTTGAGTAAGAACCTCCAAATGAAAAACGGGTAACTTCCCTTGGTAGCGTTTGGCACCGATGTGCATGCAAAGTAAAACAACCGCACTCATGCAGATGCTGGCTTTTTTCTTTTCATTTTCTTTCTTCTTCTTTTTTTTGGTTTACTTTCTATTTTCATCATTTTTTTTTTCTTTGCCCTAAAGCAACTGTCTCAGCTGGTATAATTTACTGTTTAGGGACTGCGAGCTCCTCCCAATCTGCTTTCATATGTCACGGTGAGCTGAATGGACATGATTCGTTTGATGATCGTGAGGGGGGGGGGGGGGGGGTAATTTTTGTATAAAGACGTGACTTCCATATGTCACAGTGACCTGAATGGACCTGAATGGACATGATTCGTTTGATGATCGTGAGGGGGGTAATTTGTGTTATAAAGACGTGACTTTGATATGATTAAAATGAATCTTTTTTTTTAAACTATTATATGTAGATAATTCGAATGATTTCAGTATCATCATAAGACAAAACATGTATAAATTAAATTTGCAACAACACCCTCGTGGAGAGGAGAGAGAGAGAGAGAGAGAGAGAGAGAGAGAGAGAGAGAGAGAGAGAGAGAGAGAGAGAGAGAGAGAGAGAGAGAGGAGAGAGAGAGACAGACAGACAGACAGAAAGACAGAGACAGACAGAGACAGACAGACAGACAGAGACAGACAGAGACAGACAGGCAGACATACAGACAGAGACAGAGAAAGAAGGCTGGCGTGTGGACGTGCGTGCGTACTTGTGTGTGTGTGTGTGCGTGCGTGCGTGCGTGCGTGCGTGCGTGCGTGCGTGAGTGCGTGCGTGCGTGCGTGCGTGCGCGCGCGCGCCCGTGTGTGTGTGTGTGTGTGTGTGTGTGTGTGTGTGTGTGTGTGTGTGTGTGTGTGTGTGTGTGTGAGAGAGAGAGAGAGAGAGAGAGAGAGAGAGAGAGAGAGAGAGAGAGAGAAAGAGAGAGAGAGAGAGAGAGAGAGAGAGAGAGAGAGAGAGAGAGAGAGAGAGTCGGACATCAGAGGATCCTCAGTGAAGAAGACCCTTCCCCAGGCCATACTCGCTCCTCAGCAACAAGTGCTTCGGCCATCAACTCTTCACACTCTGAAGAGACCGGACCGCTGCCATGTTAGCACTCTTGAAGGCCCTTCTGCAAACACCTTTCTCTTGAAGGCCCTTCTGCAAACACCTTTCTCTTGAAGGCCCTTCTGCAAACACCTTTCTCTTGAAGGCCCTTCTGCAAACACCTTTCTCTTGAAGGCCCTTCTGCAAACACCTTTCTCTTGAAGGCCCTTCTGCAAACACCTTTCTCTTGGAGGCCCTTCTGCAAACACCTTTCTCTTGAAGGCCCTTCTGCAAACACCTTTCTCTTGAAGGCCCTTCTGCAAACACCTTTCTCTCGATGGCCCTTCTGCAAACACCTTTCTCTCGTAGGCCCTTCTGCCAGGCAGTCGGAAAACCCAAAGCTAGGTCAGCGGGACTGGCATATCTTACCCACTCAGCAACCGGATAACTGCTGTGAAGTGGGGAACTTGAACGTATGTGGGAGCGGAATAGCTCAGTGGTTGAGCGCTGGACTCGTAAACTTGGTGATCCTGGGGTTGCGGGTTCGAATCTCTGCCGGGCCGTTTCCGTACAGAGGGATTTTTCTCTCGTAATTCGGAGTTAACATTGGTTCTGACTCCATTTCCCATTAGTCCTTCGAATGAGACTGTAAACTGAGGTTCCGTGTGTGAACGCACGCATGGCATCTTGCACACACGTAAAATCCTATCACCAACTTTCGGAAGAGAAGGCCAGTTTGGCCGTTGGTATGTTACACATAGAATACACCGTGCTTGAGAAATGGAAAGAATGAAGATAGTAAGGAAAACTGAGTGAACGATATTGACAGAATGACACGGGAAACGAGCGCAGCTGACAACGCTTCAGTCGGCACTACCAAGGTAGGCATCCCGTTGTATAGAGTGTGGATTGTAAAGCGCTTACAGCTTGGTATCTAGCCAAGGATAGGCGTTATATGATAATAACAATAATAATAATAATAATAATAATAATAATAAATAATCTCATCATTATCATTATCATCATCATGATAATAATAATAATGATAAATAATAATAATAATAATAATATAATAATAATAATAATAATATAATAATAATAATAATAATAATAATTATGCTAATGCTAATGATATAACCATCATGATAATGATAATAATGATATGTTCACTGTTCATGTTGATCTTCCTCGACCAGTTCTTGCTGAATTTTGTTTTTCAGTTGGTTTTCAGTTGTCTTACCCTCACGTACGTACCTACAATGCCCTTGCTTCAGCATCTGTGACAAAGATTTCAACGTTGGGCGAGTGCAGGCAGAAATTGAAAACATCACAGCCAAAACAGAATGACTAGGCCGCCACACGAAGCAACAAACACATTTTAATTTTTGCTACACTCGTGCTTTATTTATCCTGTCGTTCGGCGGCTCAGTGATTCTATCTTTACGATATGGCAAAGACTAGCCTGGAGGCCACATTCCTCAAGCTTCTGTCTGGCAAAGACTAACCTGGAGGCCACATTCCTCAAGCTTCTGTCTGGCCAAGACTAGCTGGAGGCCACATTCCTCAAGCTTCTGTCTGGCCAAGACTAGCCTAGAGGCCAGATTCCTCAACCTTCTGTCTGGCCAAGACTAGCCTGGAGGCCAGATCCCTCAAGCATCTGTCTGGCCAAGACTAGCCTAGAGGCCACATTCCTCAAGCTTCTGTCTGGCCAAGACTAGCCTGGAGGCTACATTCCTCAACCTTCTGTCTGGCCAAGACTAGCCTTGAGGCCAGATCCTGAAGCATCTGTCTGGCCAAGACTAGCCTGGAGGCCAGATCCCTCAAGCATCTGTCTGGCCAAGACTAGCCTGGAGGCTACATTCCTCAAGCTTCTGTCTGGCCAAGACTAGCCTGGAGGCCAGATCCTCAAGCATCTGTCTGGCCAAGACTAGCCTGGAGGCTACATTCCTCAACCTTCTGTCTGGCCAAGACTAGCCTGGAGACCAGATCCCTCAAGCATCTGTCTGGCCAGGCTAGCCTGGGAGGCTACATTCCTCAAGCTTCTGTCTGGCCAAGACTAGCCTGGAGGCTACATTCCTCAAGCTTCTGTCTGGCCAAGGCTAGCCTGGAGGCTACATTCCTCAAGCTTCTGTCTGGCCAAGACTAGCCTGGAGGCTACATTCCTCAAGCTTCTGTTGGCCAAGACTAGCCTGGAGGCCACATTCCTCAACCTTCTGTCTGGCCAAGACTAGCCTGGAGGCTACATTCCTCAACCTTCTGTCTGGCCAAGACTAGCCTGGAGGCCAGATCCCTGAAGCATCTGTCTGGCCAAGACTAGCCTGGAGGCCAGAT
>CM031597.1:4940099-4942599 GCA_018398815.1 Conus ventricosus
TTTGACCAAAGGTGTAATAGTTATCACAGGCGTGTAACACTTATCACTATATTTCACCAAAGGTGTAATAGTTATCACCATACAAGGACCAAAGGTGTAACACTTTCACTATATTTTGACCAAAGGTGTAATAGTTATCACCATGCAAGGACCAAAGGTGTAACTCTTATCACTATATTTCACCAAAGGTGTAATAGTTATCACCATACAAGGACCAAAGGTGTAACACTTCTCACTATATTTTGACCAAAGGTGTAATAGTTATCACCATACAAGGACCAAGGTGTAACTCTTATCACTATATTTTGACCAAAGGTGTAATAGTTATCACCATACAAGGACCAAAGGTGTAACTCTTATCACTATATTTTGACCAAAGGTGTAATAGTTATCACCATACAAGGACCACTCTTATCACTATATTTTGACCAAAGGTGTAATAGTTATCACCATACAAGGACCAAAGGTGTAACTCTTATCACTATATTTTGACCAAAGGTGTAATAGTTATCACCATACAAGGACCAAAGGTGTAACACTTCTCACCATACAAGGCCATAACTAAAGGTGTAACACTTCTCACCATACAAGGCCATAACCAAAGGTGTAACACTTCTCACCATACAAGGCCATAACCAAAGGTGTAACACTTCTCACCATACAAGGCCGTAACCAAAGGTGTAACACTTCTCACCATACAAGGCCATAACCAAAGGTGTAACACTTCTCACCATACAAAGACCAAAAGTGCAATGCTTATAACAATACAAGGACCAGAAGTGTTACTCTTATCATCATAAAAGGACCAACAGTGTAACACCTGTCACCATACAAGAACCAAAGGTGATCTGATCTCTTATTGCTGGAGGGTATAGCTAAGAAAGAATAAGCCATCAAAGATGCAAGGTGTGGCCTACAGGGCGTGCGGCTAAACGAATGACTGGTGGAATACGTGGCAAAACAAATCAATCAAAGAAAGAAGGCGGGGCTGACGGGGCTGGTGGCTAAACGAATGACTGGTGGAATACGTGGCAAAACAAATCAATCAAGGGAAGAAGGCGGGGCTGACGGGGCTGGTGGCTAAACAAACGCCTGGAATAAGTAGTAAAATGACCAATCAAAGGAAAGGAGGCGTGGCTCACTGGATTAGTTGCTAAACAGACGCCTGGAATAAATAGTAAAATGACCAATCAGATGCTGGACGCGTGACGTGTTGGACTAGTTGCTAAACAAATACCTGGAATGAATAGCAAAATGACCAATCAAAGACTTGAGGCGTGGCTAACTGGACTAGTTGCTAAACAAACGTCTGGAATGAATAGCAAAATGACCAAACACTGGAGGCGTGGTGTACTGCACTAATGGCTTGACAAAGGCTTCAAATACGCAGAAAAAAAATGATCATACAAGGAAAGGAGGTGTGGCTTACTGGGTTCACTGACAGAGATGACGTACTGAGGGTTGGTTTCGTGACTTTTCCCTTGTCCAACCTGACCCCCGGCGTTCACCCCGGCTTTCCACTGGCCCAGCATTGCCTGAGTGTGCTCTGCCATCAACAAACAGCACAACGAATATACTGTACCACTGTAACAACTGACACACAGTCCACACAGTGATAATGTGTGATATACATCCTACTACCCTCTTACCATTGCTTCAAAAATACTGTTGAGAGTGCTTACAAGCTCTGAGATAGGACTCCCAATGTTCCCAATCCTTACTTATATTTGATTGTCATACAGAGCGAAGTATAAGGCTATGCACAGAAGTGTGCATACACTTTTTCTTTTCCATAGATTTATTCACCAATAACTCACAAAAGCCCTTAAAATGGTGATGGGAAATCAATACGTGGTGGTGGGGGAGGGGGGATCTATTTGTATCGATTCTGATCCCCAACCTGTCAGACACTATACATATAAGTGCAGTGTACAAAATGTAAACAGCAAACAGGTTATCTGATGATTACATTCCATTCATCTCTGCTATTCTTCGCTTACTGGAAAGCCAACATTCCAGATTTTTATGTAGACACAAATAAAACAACAAAAAGATAAACATCTGCAACTTGACGGGTTTTTTCCCTTGATTGAACTGTCCTGCTTTTTCACCAGTCTATATTGTCACAGTCATGTTGGCATGTCCGAAGACATCACACTGTTTCCTCAGTGATTTGGCACTGTATGTTGGCACCATGCTGTCTCCTTTGGATCGAGTCCACTGGACTCAGGTTTGCTGCACTAGTCCTGTGCTGTGATGTCCATTCACTCAGCAGCCAGGGTTGCTCAAAGCCCTGATGAAGTCTGCCCTATCATACACTCTCACAAAGCAGTTCCTTATTATCCTTGTTTCCACTCAATAATTCTATGTGATCATCGTCCACAAAATGAGTTGGATGTCGTTTGGGAATACTAATTTTTCTTAAGTTAGCATTTAATCCCTAAGCCCAAACCCAACCCACCCAAAGGAAAAGAAACCAACCAACCAACCAACCAACACG
>CM031597.1:4952599-4955099 GCA_018398815.1 Conus ventricosus
GGTAGTAGTAGCAGCACCAGTAGTACTTATAGACAGCCTGTCCTCGGTTAGAAGCTCAGAGCGTTCTACAATCCAAGCTCTTCGTTTACACAGTGCCTGCCTGCCTGGGTAGAGCCGGCTGATGAGCAGCCTGCTGGGGCTACATGCCGCTGTTTTCCCCTTCTCTCAGTATCAGTCAGTTAGAGCCGGCTGATGAGCAGCCTGCTGGGCTACATGCCGCTGTTTCCCTCTTCACTCAGTATCAGTCAGTTAGAGCCGGCTGATGAGCAGCCTGCTGGGGAGACATGCCGCTGTTTCCCTCTTCACTCAGTATCAGTCAGTTGTCCTTCAGTCGTCCCATTTTTCAAACAATGTGCACGATCTGTCTGTATGTCTGTCTGTGTGCCTGTCTGCCTCTGTGTGTGTGTGTGTGTGTGTGTGTGTGTGTGTGTGCGTGTGTGTGTGTGTGTGTGTGTGTGTGTGTGTGAGTGTGTGTGTGTGTGTGGTGTGTGTGTGTGTGTGTGTGTGTGTGGTGTGTGTGTGTGTGTGTGTGTGTGTGTGTGTGTGTGTGTGTGTGTGTGTGCGTGCGTGTTTGCGTGTTGTGAATCCAGATAGGGAGTGGAAATGAACAGTATCTGGGCAAGGGTTTCATTATCACTTCTTTCTGTTGTTTGTTGTTTCTTTTCTATCATGCCGTGCATCACATGTAACTTCAAGCGTGCCAGTGAGTTCAGTGCTTTGTGCTGGGCACCTCCATAACCTTATCTGGAAATTAAAGGCATCTGAGCCCCGGTGTTAACATTATTTCTCTTTTCACATGCCCTGCATCGGTCTGCGAGACCGACAAGTGTGTGGAGTGGTGTCCAGTGTTTTAAACATAGGATGAAATTAACGTGATTTGAAATCCTCGTTGAGTCTCTTTTTCATCTTACAGGCTTCCATATGTTGTGTCGTTTACATTGCCACCTCTTTTTTTAAAAACAAATTTTGGGCTACTGATGTATTTGAAATTGTGACGTTTCCATTCAAAGGGTGCTCTTATGTCTTTAAGCACATTTCATGATTGCAGGAGGATACATCTTTGATTTTCGAAAATTTTCATTTTACCTTGTACGGAAGTGTCTCTTATCAGCAAGTAGCCAGGATCTTAGCAAACCTGATGAGCTCCTCACAGAACGAATAGCTGTAGTTTGCAGGTCTCCGCCTCCCCCCCCCCTCCCCCCCCCCTCCCTTTTGGAGGAACAATGTACCTCGCTGAGCGCTCACTGGAGTACAATTACTTCTCATACTTCCTTTCCCTCAAACGCCAGTCTGTCTTTCAAAGTTATATCTTTTATGGAGATGGATTCTGAGGTTTGTTCCACTCTGTCTGTAAACTGAAGGCATCTAGGCCCGGGTTTTATCATCATATATATGTACACACCAGGCCCAGTCTTTGCCGCCTGGTAAACTGTGCACCGATTTCCGTAGCAATTTCAATGCATAAGAGCGCTGTGGTGTAAACATAAGCTGCGCACATCCTTCCCTTCCCATTATCTCTCTGCACCATCCTTCACCCTCCATTCTCCCTCCTCCTAATTCCAGTGTCCATTCCCATGTATTGCCGGAGTTATCTAACTTCCTACGTGGGTCAGGAAAGGCAAAATGCCTCTCCTGTTTCTTCTTTTGCTTCTTATCTTTCTCATGTCTAGCTGCCATCATCGACAAGTGCTGGCATGAATGGGATTCAGAATAGAATTTGCATAGCGTATAAGACACAGAGAAAGAGGGGGGTGAGACAGACAGACAGACAGAGACACACACAGAGAGACAGACAGACAGACAGACAGAGACACAGAGAGAGAGATACTGACACTGACAGAAAGAGAGACAGACAGACAGACAGACAAATAAACGCACATACAGAGACAGACAGACCGACAGACCGACAGACACACACATAAACAAAAGAGAGAGAGAGAGAGAGAGAGAGAGAGAGAGAGAGAGAGAGAGAGAGAGAGAGAGAGAGAGAGAGAGAGATGCGTTATCTGATTCTTCACAGCACTCTCAGTCTGGAAGTGCTGAAGAAGGGGGATCTGAGAAAGTCTAAACGGCAGGGTTTCCAGCAGTAAGGGATGGTTCCCAGGAAGAAGGAGCTGCTGCGCTAATCAGTGAAGCGGGACACAGCCGCCATAAGAAAACAGGCACCGTTAAAATGCGCGTGCAGTGAAGTGCTCATTTACACTTCATATATATATGTGTGTGTGTGTGTGTGGGGTGTGTGTGTGTGTGTGGGGTGTTTTGTGTGTGTGTGTGTGTGTATGCATATATGTGTGTGTGGGTATATATATGTGTGCATATGGATATAATCTTACGAAAATGATTATATGTTGTCCCCCTTTTTCACCTCTCTCTCTCTCTCTTCTCTCTCTCCTCTCTCTCTCTCTCTCCCTCTCTCTCCTCTCTCTCTCTCTCCTCTTCTCTCTCTCTCTCCTCTCGAAGGGAGTGGACCCGAGAAATGTGAAGATATTGTTAAAGGAGT
>CM031597.1:4960099-4977508 GCA_018398815.1 Conus ventricosus
GAGAACAGGACGTGTATGCACGTAGGTCTAAAGATCCCCACATAAATGGTTTTGGCAAGAAATTAATAGAATTTGCATAACATTTAATGTAACTCCACTAAATGGTCTTTGCACGGAAAAGTTTGACGATGCATACACATTTTATTCCGAAAGGGTAACAGTGTTATAGATTACTATATATGTATCAGTTGAACTGTTAGAAAATGTGAACAAGTGTCAGATAGTAGAGAGAGTTGAAGCTCAGCATATGCCTATTATGATGGAATTACAAAGCACACTGTCTAACGCACAAGAGAACGAGGGCAAGAAATTTACGTAAAGAAACTAAAGTGGGATCCCACAAAACAACAACAGTATGTCCAGTCCATAGAATCGGAAGAGGCGAAACAAACAATGGCACAAATAACAGAAGAAATAGAAAGAGATGTAGACACGAGTATAGACAGATTTTAATAAGCTATTAAAAGAGGCAGGGAAAGACATGTACAGAACAATAGGTATAGGAGGAAAATATAAGACTAAAAACAACTGGTATGATAAAACATGCGAAATCAAAAAGAAAGAAGCACAACAAGCACTCAATAGACTGACAATGGACGAAAAAGGATAAAAACCCAACCATTTATGAAGGAAGGAGAGAGGCTTACAGGAACAAAAGAGCAGTATACAAAGAAACAATTAGAGAAAAGAAAAAACAGTATAAAAAGCAAACATACGACACGCTAGTACAAAATCGTAAAGGACAGCCGAATGTTCTGGAGCACCATAAAAAGTGTTAGAAGAAAGAATAACACATTACCATCTATTAATATTACACAGTGGAAAGCACATTTCGAAAGCATCTTGAATCCACAAGACACAGAAATGCTAAACGATAGAGAAGAAGGACCACAAGAAGAAGTGTTAAACGTAATTCATGTACAAGAATTAGACGAAGAGATAACCGAAAACGAAGTAAGATCAGCTACAGAAAAATTAAAAAAAGGCAAATCACCAGGCATTGATGAAATCCCTCCTGAATTTCTCAAAACTATAGGACAAAATATAGTGCCATTCTTACGAAATTATTCAATAAATTATATCAAGATAGCTACTTCCCCATAGAATGGTCAAGGCGGTGATCATGCCACTACACAAGAAGGGAGATAGACAGAATCCAGGAAACTATAGAGGAATATCCTTATTATGCATCATAAGCAAGATTACACAGCAATATAAACAGAAGACTATATGATGGGCAGAAGCAGAAAATAAAATCAGCAAAGAGCAGGCAGGCTTCAGGAAAGATTTCTCAACAGTAGACCATATTTTCACACTAACATCTATGATACGTAACTGCCTATACGGCAGAAGAAGAAGTAAATTGTATGTAGCCATCATTGATTATCAGAAAGCGTTTGACACAGTAAATAGAGAAAAACTTTGGGAAATTCTACAGAAACACAAAATATCTACGAAGATGATTAACATGCTAAAAGCTATCTATAAAACAGTACAAGCATTGTAAGACATGGAACTGAACTAACAGAATTATTTGAATGCCACACAGGAGTGAAACAAGGGTGTTTACTGTCCCCTCTAATCTTTTTCATTACTAATTACAGAAGTTGCAGACAATGTCACAGCTAAAGAAGACACGGATATCAATTCTTACCCGGAAAGGCAGAAATATTTTCACTTCTATTCGCTGATGACATAGCTCTAATAGCTAAAACACCAGCAGGTCTGCAAAACCAAATTAAGAACCTACAGGAAGCATCAGACCGCATTGGACTAAAGGTTAATCTCCAAAAAACAAAAATCATGGTCTTTAGAAAAGGAGGATACCTTGGCAGACTAGAAAAATGGAACTACAAAGGGAAGAAATTGAGGTAGTAAACAGCTACAAATACTTAGGTTTCACTCTAACGACTAAACTCTCAGTAGATATTTCACTTTCAGAATATGCAGGAAGGGCGAAAGGGAAAATAGGTGAAATAATGAAAACAATGTATAGCTTAGGACATTTGGATATAAACATATTTTTTAAGCTATTTGATACACAGGTCAAGCCACTGCTACTGTACGCAGCAGAAGTATGGGGTTTGACTCGTTATTCAGCGGTGGAAAATATACATCTATTCGCATGTAAAAGATACATGGGGGTGGGGAAGAAAACGCCAAACAACTTAGTATACGGTGAACTAGGAAGATATCCGATGAGTATAGATAGTTTCAATAAAAGCAATCAAATATTGGTTCAAATTAATGAAGATGACTCCAGACAGGATACCTAGACAGCATATGAAAGAGAAAAAAATAGAAATGACAAACCACAGAACTGGGCACTGGAAATTAAACGCTGCTTGGATACATATGGCTTCTCTGAAGTTTGGCTGAACGAAGGCGTAGGAAACGAGCAAACATTTAATCATAACACTAAAACAAAGAATCATAGATGCTACAAACAGAACTGGCATAACAAAATAGCGAACAGTGAACGATTTACTACATATAATACGTTTAAAACTATACACCAAACTGAAGAATACTTTCGCGCAATCACAATCGCAAAGTTCAGAAAAGCGTTGACAAGACTACGATTAGGAATAAACGAACTGCATGGCAATAAAAAAATACATAGACAATGAAGCTATAACAACATGCCCCTTCTGCCCAACAGTAGAAACAGAAATGCACTTCTTAATGTGGTGTCCAAATTACGGGCAATTACAAACAAAATACATTTTAAAACATTTTATTAACAGAAACGCAATCACATTGGAAAGTCTGCTACAAAACGATAACCCCCGAAACCGTAAGAAATGAAAGTAAAACTTCTTTTCCTTTAAAAAACCCAGAAAACCCGAATGTAATATAATCCCTTATGGGAAGAAAAAGAAACCTAATCAAAAAACAAATTATTTACAAAACTTTTTTCAATAAAAAACGTTTTTTGTCATTTTGAAATGTAGGGGGGGCGTACTCCTGGGGAACGGGCCGAGGGCCTCAAAATAAATGGCGCGGCGGAAAGCCCCCCGGGGGGTTTTTCAAGATCAAGAGTCAAGATTCTCTCCCTTTTTTCTCCTCTCCTCTCCCCTCTCTCTCTCTCGCCTCTCTAAATCCTCTCTCTCTCTCTCCCCTCTATTCTCTCTCTCTCTCTCCCGGTTGTGTCAAGTTTCTCTCCGTTTAAAAATAATTGAAATTTCTTGTTTTTTCTAAAAAAAATGATTTTTTTTAAATTTCTCGCTTTTCTGAAACAAAAATTTTTTTGTAAACCTTCTGAAACCCCAGTGGCAAAAAAAAAAAAATTGTAAAAAATCAGCTCACATATTTTCCCGGGGAAACAGCTTGTGCGTTTGTGTCCCTTTTGGGATTGCCTTCTCGGGCACTGTATTTTTTTGGTTCGGCAACAAAACCTCCCTGTGAAACAATGTTGGGGTGTTTTCCGTACTTCATACCCTGCTATTTTTTCCCACACGGGTCAACAGACAACGGGGACAAGTCTGTGGTGATTCCGTACTTCTTTACCCCGGGCTAGTGTTTAACCCCCAAATTTGGAATTTTTTCTGCACAAAACTGGTTTTAAAAAAAAAAAAAAAAGTGAAGACAACGTGGGGGCGTTTTATTTAAAACTTGGATTTCTTCCCCTTCTGGGGGCACTGTGATTATTTGACCCGTTCTTTCTAAACTGACTGCAGTGTGTTTGCGGGTACATTTGGGAATTTCCTTTTTTCTTCAGGGGACTGTTTTAAAGGTGGGTTCCAACGGGACTCAGTTTTCTGCTTTACCCCTTGGGAAATTTCCCTTTTCTTTTTTTTCTTCCTTTGACTGTGATTACAAATGGGCCCTTCTAAACTAAACTGCAGGGGGCCCTGCGGTGTCCACTTGGGAAATTTCCCCTTCTTTTTTTTCTTCCCGTGCACGGGGCCTTGGGATCGTCCCTCATCAGACTGCAGTGTGTGATTAATGTGGGGAAGGGGGAAGGGTGATTTCCCCCAAAATTTTTCCCCTTTTGGGACCTGGATTTAAGTTTTCCCAAAATGATACCTGTCTGACCTCGGGTATTTCGCCAGCCCTAAACATGGTTGTCCCGGCCTTTGATGGTCTGAACGAGGTTGTGTGAAACGCCCTGTTTTTTTAACTTGGCCTGCTCTTTACTATACAGACAATGATAAAAATTAAGCTTAAACCCACTCGGGATATCTTTAAAAAAACATTTTCGGTGGTATTGAAAAATTTGGGTGATTTGGAGAAATTTCCCTTATTCCGTTACCCTGCTTTTGTAAGTAAAAATATACTTTCGAATGCTTTGACTATGACCAGTTGGATCAAATTTGATTTTAACAACCGCAGTTTTGCCTGTGCCTCCTCCGCCCTCCTTACAAATCCTTTTCCCCCGTGTTTTTTTAAACGAAAAAGTGGGTGACTTAACCTTTACCTGACATCAATGAAACCCTATTTTTGTCAAGGCATCGATTTTTCCAGAGGGGGAAAAGGGCCAAAGAATGTGAAATTCTAAAACAAATGTGTTTATAGTTATTGCGACCGAAACATTGCCCAAAACGCCCCGTGTTTTACTACAACCCCGGGGAAATTTTTTGTATTGGAATGTCCGACAGTTTTCCCTTTTACTTACTTCACATTGCCCTTTACTAAAAGGGTCGCTTAAAACCCGCAACTTACTCCTGATGCAGTATCGTCTCCCCCAAAAATTCCCAAGCTATTTTGGGGAATCTACAAATAAACCAGGGAAAAGACGGAAATTAATTTTTTTTTTTCCCCCAAACACCACCTCCTCCCACCCAAAAGTCAGTAAAAAAAGGGGATGCAAAAAAAAAAAAGACTTCCCCGGGTTCAAAGGGGCCTCGCTAAATTAACAGCCCACCCCTTCACACCACCCCCCACGGCCGTTCCCCCTCCCAGCCCCCCCCCAACTAAAACCGACAAAAACCCCGGGGGAACATCTGCCCAACTCTTTGTCTACTTACCATTTTTAAAGATAAAATTTACTTCTGTGTTGAAAATTGAAAACCCCACTAAAAATGAACTGCGTAAAATTTTATCGAAAAATTTTAATTCCATATTTTCTAAAATTGACGATCTTAATTCTGTAATAACAATTTTGGATTTTTAAAACAGAAAATTTGATAAAAGAAAAACCACTCTATAAAATCAAAAACTATTTTTACAAAACGAAATAAAGAAAATCAAACAAAACAAATGCTTTTCCCCTGCCCCAAAACCCACAAAAACCCACTGCCCGGCTCGGGCTTCCTCGAAGCAAAATGCCATTCACAAACCGACACACCCTTGGGATGTTCAAGACAAAGGGTGTCAGTAAAACCAACCCTAACCCTTTTCCCCCAGCTCCCATCCCCGGCCCAAAATTGTCCCCAGCCCCAGGGGACAGTGTGAACCGTCCATCAAAAAATCACACCCCTGATAATGTTTCCTTCACGGACGAATCAACGACCATGTACAACCAAATCCAGGCTGAATCCATACAAAGAATACCTGCTACTGGACAACAAAGAGATTTCAAATTCCCCTCTCCGTTACCCCCCCTTCACAACAAAATGATAAAAAATTTAAAATTACTCGTCCAATTTCCCCAACCTCTTTTCTTTTCTTTCAAACTCTGACACGGGAACAGTGTCGTTTTAAAATCCCCAGAAACAAAACGGGGAAAGCTAAAGGGAAGAGGCCCCAAGGCCAAGTCAAAGCCCCCTTCCCCCCTTCCCCCAAAAAAAATTTTAAAGGCCCACATGCCCTTTTCCCACAAGCGACATTTTTAACTATAGGGACTCCACTATTTTTTTCAATCCAAAACTTTGGGCCCCAAGACAAAACGATTTTTTAAGATATTTTTCCTGTAGTAAATAAAAGATCTCCACGCAGGGCCCCCTTTTCCGCACCAAAAACCCACCCTTAAATAAACCTCATAATCCAGTTGGTGAAAACCTTCCCCGTAAAGGTGCGTATCCTTTTACCTGGTCTAAACTCATCCTTCCCTTTTGGGAAAACGTTTTCCCAATGCTCACATTACCACCCTCCCCCAAATTTAAAGGGAAACCTCTTCAATAATGCCATAATTCCTCAAATAGAAACCCTTTAGAGATGCCTGCAATCGCCACAAGTACTTTTTCATTGATCTTTTTTTCCCTTTTTTTTTTTCAATCCAACTTATACAGGACACAATCCATCCCATGCGAGAGGCACTGCCAGACCGCACAAAATCTAAAAACGCGGGGCACAATCGCCCTCGTTTCTGACAAGTACAAATTTTCCAAATTCCCCCCCTTTTCCCTAATGGGAAACTTCTGCGGGCTAAAACGCAGAAAAAAATACACAAAACCCCTGCCCGTGAACCCTTTTAAACTATAAATTCAATCAATGTTTTTCCCCCAAATTTTCGTCATTAGATAAATTTCCCCATTTTAAAACCCCCCAAAAGCGTCCCCTACAAAAGGGTTTTTTCGAATTATCAGCCTCCAAAAATCATACTCATACCTTCCCACCCTCGTCAAACCCGCCCCTCATAGCGCGTTTTTCATGAAACCCTAACTCCCCTGAAAATTTCATTATGGGGCCTTAGCCCCTCAAAAAACCATGGAAAGATAATACATCAGCCCCCCTCTTTCCCCCCATGCGGCACTTACTTGGGGCCCCGGCTTCGCATCTGGGGGTTTCCTAAACAGTCAGTGCTCTTTATCCCCCCCCACAATGACTTTACGTTCTTTGTAAATTTTAAAATTTGACCACGGGTTTCATTTATTAATGTTTGGTGCTTACATTTCCACGTCAAACATATGCAAATATTTTTTAAAAATAAAAGTAGGGGTTGAGCGCACGTTTAAAATAAAGGTTGTGTTGTGTGTGTGTGTGTGTGTGTGGGTGTGTGTGTTGGTGTGGGTGGGGTTTGCGTGGGGTGGGTGTGTGGGTGTGTGTGCGGGGGGCGTGCGGTGCGTGCGTGCACCGCGCGTCATGTGTTTTGTTTTTTGGGGAAAAGGGGGGGGGGGGCATTTTTTACAGCGCGCGTCTGAAAGGGTTGAATGATTTTTACAGTCCTAAGGCCCGCGGGGGCCGTGTGTGGCACGTGGGGAAAATTGTTTTTTGGAAAATGACTATGTTTTTTTCGGGGCTTTGGGACCAACGAAGTATCCCTAATTTTTTGATTCATTGGTTGATATTTGTCTTGCAGACCCCCAAAAATATGGATTTTTTAGGCTTTTCCACACGCGACTGAAATTGTATTCCCCAAAATTTGGGGTTTTTTTGTTTTTGGGGAAAAAATGGGAAATTCAAGAAAAATCTCTCTCTCTCTCTTTTCCTCTCTCTCTCTCCCCTCTCTCCCCCTCTCTTTCTCTCCCCCCTTCCTCTGATATTCCGGGAAAAACTTTCTTTAACTTTCCTAAGATCGCAAAAATCTGTGACGGATTTGGGGGACTTTTTTGCGTTTTTGAAAAATTTTTGGGGAATTTTTGTGTTTTTTAAATTCCCTAATTCTTTTTTGTACTCCCTTTTTACTGCCATTTTTTTGGGGGTTTGCGAAACCCTTTTTTTTTAAGAAAATTTTAACCTGCTTTTTGCACTTAAATGGAAAAATTCTTAAATTTTGTTTTCGTTATTTATAGAAACAATTTGGAATCTGACCCTTTTTTCTGTTTTCCCTTAAAAAAAATGCCTAATACCTCGGACAGGGCCATCTAAAATGGGCTTAGATTTGGGTTTTTTCTGAATTTTAAACTTATCATAAATAAATTGACGATGTACCCCAAAATAATTTTAGATAACTCGGGCAAACTTTTCCCAATTTTGGTTTTTCGCAGAGTCAAATTTTGTCAAAACATAAAACCCGACTCTGAATTATAGTACCGGGAAATACAATACATCCCGTAAAGACCCAACACGAATTTGGGAAACAGGTTTATTTTTCTACTCCATCAAAGTGTTAATTTTAAAAAGGATTAATCCTAAAAAACATTTAAACATAGAATCTTTAAAGGATACAAATTAAATTAAAATTTTTTTCTAAACCCTTTTTCCCGTTGGTTTTTGTTGACAAAACCCCGCAGAGAGTCAGTTTGGCGTAAAATTTTTCCCCTTTTCTGCTAGAGATTATTTCCCTACCCATAAAATTAACTTCTGGGAGTTTTCAACATTGATTTTTTTTGAAGCCAAACAAGTCCTGGATAAAAATTTGGCGGAAACTTTTCACCTTTCGCAAGTAATCGACAAACTACAAGAAAACGCCTTTAAAAAAAACATTTTTTCGCCCCACATAAAATACATCTGAAGAAAAAGGGCAATATAGGGGAAATTTTTTTCACCAAATTTAAACCCTTGTAGGCCCCCATCCCCCAAAAAGCATAAAGGGATAAAAAAGGCGTTAAATTTCCCAAAAAAATTGTCACCCCTTTTAATTGAATACAAAAGGGTTTTCCTTTTTATTCCAAAAAATTTTTTAACTGAGTTAAAAAATTCACACATACACGAGGGAAATATCAGTTTACGGTCCTAAACGAAGCATTCGAATTTTTGGTATCATTTTTTTTTTAAATTTTTTTTAACAAACAAACTCACCTTTGAAAAAAAGACGTGTTAGAAGAAACCCAAAATGCCCGGGCCACAGAAAATGTGAAACACGCCCAGGGACTTACAAATTTTTCTTTTTTCCAAAGGGGACCAAAAGAAGAATTTAAAAAACCAAAGGGAACCCTTTTTAATTTTTAAAACGGGGGCTAAAATAAAACTTTTTTTAAAAAATCTTTCCGTCAAAAACTGACAGTAAGTCGTTTTGGGAAAGCCAAAAATCAATTACCCGTAAAAAACACTGCCTCTAAAAATAAAATCATCAGCAATAGTCGCCAGACATATCAACAATTATTTTTGTGGAATAGGGAGTCAACGGAAAAAAAAAGAAAACGGGGCCCATTGACTTAGAGACGGGCCTGAAAATTTTGGGAACCAAAGACATTTCCTCTGATTTTTAAAAGGACCTTAAGGCAGTGCAAAAGTTAAAAATGCACCCTCATTTAAAGCAACATTTTCACGAAAGGGCGGGGGGTATTGATAGTAAAAATTCTTTAAAAATTCAAACACCAGTTATTTTTAAAACCCCTTTCGTCATCTAAACTTGTGCTTTTCAAAAAATTAAAATTCCAAAGGCCTTTTAAAATTGCAAAAATTTTTTTCCCTTATAAAAAATCAGAGACCATTCAGACCTTTTTAAAATTTTTTCAGGGCCCATTTCCCTATTACCTTTTTGTCTTAAAACCCCCTTTGAAAAACACATTAAAAATTTTATTCTCCAACATTTCAATTTTACAATCCCTTTTCCATCCGAACCAATCAGGTTTTAGACAAACTTCTCATGCCATACTGGGACTGACATCCTTATAGACAAATGGTGACAAAAATCAAAAATGACAAAATCAAATGGGGCCTCTTTGTTTAAATTTTACAAAGCCTTTGAGGACTTGACCAAGCAAATCCTTTTAAAAAAACTTTAAATTTTATCGTTTGTCTACTGATTCATTAAACCATGTCACCCTTTTCCCATCTGGTAAAAACAATCGTAACGTTTTTGTGGAAAAAAATCTTTTCATTGCCCGTTGATTACGGTGTTCCACAATTCCGTCCTAGGTCCTTTTTTATTTTCAATTTACTTAACGACTTAAATTTTGTCTTTCTGCAGAAAGCAGTTATTTGCTGACGACACAACCCACACATCCAAGCCCAATGTCTTGAGGCTCAAAAACTCTTTAGAAAATATTTAAACCCCTTTCCGGCGGGGGGGAACTAAATCACATGTGTCCAACCACAAAAAACGAAATTCTTTCGTAAAACAAAATCGACAAAAAAGGCAAAATCTTTTCCAAAAAATTTTTCTGTTTTCTTTACTTAAAATGACAAAAAAAATTGAAGAAACTAATAGCCATAAAGTTCTTGGATTGTCCTTTTATAATAATTTTTTCAAGGTCAGATCATATTTCAAGGGAAAAGTAACAATTAAATTTTTTTTAAAAAAATCTATCAACTCCTAAAAATAAAAAATTCTTGAATCTACACAGGCAAAAAGTTCTTCTGTCTTTAAAGAAACTTACATAAATTATTTTCAAATGTTTGGGATTTCCCCAAGCAATAATTTAAAGAAACCCTAGTAAAAATACATAGACCGGGGTTGAAATTGGGTTTTTTTTTAAACCCCTCGACGCGTTAAACGTCGATTATAAGGGGGGGAATATTTTGCCATTTTAAAAAAGAAATAGAGTATAACAAAAATGGCCATGTTCAAAATTCTGTCCGGAAGGGGCACCACACTCCCTTACTAATATGGTTTTTTCCCAAAAAAGAGTAATAACCTTTGTTTCAGGTAGTACCACCGCGTCCCCCCAAAAGGGTCTTTTTTAAAAATATCTGATTTTTCCAAGGGGGTTTTTTTTGGGAAAGCCATTTTTAAAAAATCGACGTTTTAAAAACAGGCTCAACATGTTTTAAAGAAAGGTATCACTCGTTTTTATTCCGAACAAAAAAACAAAAATTCCCTGGGCGGTTTTTTTATCCCAGTTTTAACTTTTTTCTTTTCCCCTTATTGTTTTGATGTTGGGGGGGGGGGGGGGGGGGGGGGGGGGGGGTTCTGTGATGGGGAAATTTTTGTTTTTTCCAAACTCATTCTCCTTTATTGATGACTTTTTTTGTACTAAAACCCCTTTTTTATTGGATTTTTTCATTGGATGTGGGGAAATTTTTGGGATGTTTCCCCTCTCTCTCTCGTCTCTCTCTCTTCCGTCTCTCTCTCCCGCTCTCTCCTCTCTCTCTCCTCCTCTCCCTCTCCTCTTTTCTTCGATCGGGGTTCTCTGTCTCCCCCCTTTTCTCTCTCCCTCTCCTCTCTCACTCTCTCCTCTCCTCTCTCTCTCTCTCTCCATATTTTGTTTTATCCTAGGTTTTATCTTTTTCCTTCTTTTGTCCTTTTTGGAAATTGGGGGGGGGGGGGGGGGGGGGGGGGGAGGGGGGGGGGGGGTGGGGGGGGGGGGGGGGGGGGGGGGGGTTTTTTTTTTGGGGGGGGGGGGGGGGGGGGGGGGGTTTTTTGGGGGGGGGGGGGGGGGGGGGGGGGGGGGGCGTTTAAAAATTTTTGCTTTCCCCCAGTTTAAAATTGGGTTTCTTTTTTTTTTTTTTTAAATTTTTTTTTTTTTTCTTTTTCTTAAATTCCATGATTGAAGGGGGGATTAAAAAACCACTCTTCTTATTTTTTCCCTTCAATTTTTTTAAAACATTCCTTCCTTCCTTTTTCCCCTTTCTCCAAGCTTCCCCCTTTTTTAATTTTTTTGTCTTTTTTTTCTTTTTCTTTTTTCCTTTTTTTCTTTTTTCTTTCCTTTTCAAACTCCTCTCTTACTGTTCCCCTCCCCCCCCCTCCCCCTCTTCCTTTCGCTTTCCCCCCCCCCCCACCCCCCCCCCCCAATTTTAAATTTTTTTCCTATTTTTAAGTTGCAAAAAGAATCATTTTTGTTTTTGGTTTCTTCTTTTTCTTTTTCTACCAAATTTTTTTTTCTTCCCTCTTTCTCCCCTTTCTTTTCCCTCCCTTTCCTTCTTCTCTTCCCCTCTCTTTCTCTCTTTTTTCCCCTTTTCCTCTATTTTGGAAGTTCTTTAATTTGTTTTAAAAATATGTACGTTTTGTCATTTCCCCTTTCTCTTTTTCATACTGGCCCCCTTTCCCCCCCACCTTATTCCCCCTTTCCCTTTTTATTCCCCCCCCCCCCCCCCCCCCCCAAAATTTTTCTCCTTTCCCCTTATTTTGTAAAAAAATCTTTTTTTCCTTTCTTTTTTTTTTTATTTTTTTTTTAAATTGGTTTTTTTTTTTTTATTTCTTATTTTTTTTTTTTTCTTTATCCCCCCTTTTTTTTCAATTTTTGTTTTTAGATTAAAAAGACCCTTTTTTTTTCCCTTTTTTTTTGTTTTTTTACATAATTTTGATTTCACCCATGTTTAGCCCACCACAAACCCCATTTTCCCCCTTATTTTTACTAATTTTTTTTTTCCCGGTTTTTAAAAAAAATTTTGTTTTGTTTGTTTTATTCATTTTTTTTGGTTTTTTTTTACCCCTGTTTTTTTTAAACCGAGAAGGCTCCCTTTTTTCGATTTCCAACATTTTTTTTTCCTTTTTTGTTTGCCCCCCAATTAAAAAACACGTTTTGGAAACCCCTGTTTTCGGTTTTCTCTCTCCTTTTCCCTTCCCTCTTCCCCCTTTTTTTGGGCTCTTTTTTTTTTCCTTTCCCCTTCTCCTTCTTCTTTTTTCTCTCTCTCTCTCTTTCTCCTCTTCTCTCCTTTTTCTCTCTCTCTCTCTCCTCCTTTTCCCCCTCTTTTCTCTCTCTCTCTCTCTGTTTTTTTTTTTTTGAAAAAACTAATCCCAAAAAAAATTTACGGGGAATTCATGTAGTTGATGCCTGCCCTTTTTTTTTTCGGGCCCTAACAATATAACGACAAACGGGGGATTATTCCTGGGGAAAAAAAAAAAAAAAAGCCCTTTTGAGAAAGTGCCCCCCGTCACAGTTAGATTTCAATCTCATGTAATTTAAAGTTGCGGTAGATATGTAAAGTATGCGTGGATATTAACGTTTATGGGCCACTGGGCCTTTTGTTTTCCCAATTTCTTTATCTTTTAAATGAATTTTGGGGTTGTATCGAACACTTTTTTAAAAAACGTGCCGATGCAGCTAAAGAAATCTGAAAACCAATATAAAAACGTGCCTATTTATACCTTCTGTTACAGAAAGTTAAAAACATTATTCTCTGCGTTTTGATGGGGGTCCCCTTTTTTCTTTCCCAAATTTCAAAAGTGTTTGGATTCCTTCCCCCTTTAGAAAAATGGGTGTGGCCTATGCGAAAAAAACATTCTTTCCCTTTCCATTTCCCCCTTTTTTCCCCCCAAAACACAAGTTTGGGCCCGCCTTTTTTCATTATCAAAAAACACTGGCGGGGCAATACAATCCGAGTCATTTACGTCAGCTATCACATGTTTCCAAAAAACAAACCCAATTTTTTTATAAAATTTTTTCCCCCATTTTCTTCTTTTTTTTTTCTAAAAGTTTAAATCTTTTTCCAAATCATTACTAAAATGGGCTGAAGAATTGTTTGCCTGGGGACTTGGGTTTTTCCCCCCCCCACTTAAGGGGGAATTTTTATCTCTTTGGGGATCCAAGTAAAGGTTGTTCTGCAAAATCCTTTTTCCCCTTATAATTCTTGGGGTTTTTGAACAGCAAGCAACCCCCACCTGTTTTCCCAAACCTTTTTTTCTCCCTTTCATCCTTTAAAGGGGCCCAAACAAAAGGCCCTTTAAAAAAGTCCCCTCCCTTTTTTACTTTTTTCCTCTCCACACTTTTTTTTCATTTTCCCTTTTTTCTATCCTTCGCTGGCTGCTTTGGGGGGGGCTGTTTGGGTTCCCTTTTTGAACCCTTTTGGGGGTGAGAAACCCAGAATTACGGGGGGGGTTTTGGGTTTTCATTTTACGCCAAGAGTACAGACACAATCCCGCCGTTCTCCCTGATGTGTCCACCAGGGGGGAAAGGTCAAAGGGGTAGGCAATACAGATTGATCTGCCTTTGAGGGGGTTTTCGATGGTTTTCCCCAGGGAGTTAATTTAAGGGTTTTCTCATTTTAAAATAAAAATTTTTTTCCTCTTCATTTTTTTTTTTAAAAATTCAAATCTTTGCCAAGTCCCACTATAAAAGAAATGAAGAAATGTTAGCCTGTAAAGTTTTTTCCCCCCCCTACTTTAAATTTTTAAAACTTTCAACCCAAAGTTTTTTAAATTGCAACTGATTACCGATAAAATCCGTCCTTTGAAAGAACTCCAAAACCCAAGTTCTGTTTGTGAAAGCCCATAAAATCTTGCACAAAAACTAAAAAACCAACAAACCAAAATTCTGAAGAGAAAAGGGGTTTTTGGGCCCTTGGGAAGATACACATAGCAAGGGACCCGCGTAAGAAAAAGGAAAGAATGAAGGAAGTAAGGAAAACTGAGTGAACGATATTCAACAATATTGACTGGATGACACGGGCAAACGTTGGAAAACGCCAACTGGCAGCTCTTCAGTCGGCACTACCCAGGTAGGCAGTCCGTTGTATAAACGAGTGTGGATTGTTAAAGCGCTTAGAGCTTGGCCCTCTAGCCTTGAATAGGCGCTTGTAACCCATTAAAGTATAATGATAATATAATATGAAATGAAAAAGAACCAGCTTTGATTGCAGGAATGGCAAACAAAAAAGAGCAAAAGAAAAAGAAACCAACTTGGGGACTGGGCAAAGTAACTCCCACAGTTAAGCTTGAGACGTCCGCTGTGTAGTGTGCACGTGAAACAAAAGCCCTCTGCCTGCCTATCAGAACGTTTTTCCCACACTTGAAGGCAAAATCACGAAAATGTCAACCAAAATCCGAACTCGTTGAGCTAGCAAGCGATAACAGCGACTCGGGTATGTATGATACACGTGCACATTTCACCTAGGTCTGACACAGACACGCCACCAAGAGAAACCAAACCAAACCAGGTATTCTATTCTCTGGTTCTTGAACGTTTTAATTTGTAGTAATACAAGTATCAATATACTGTCTGTCGTAATTCAACAAATGGGACTGAACTATAAATAACCTGACCTGACCTGCCCTCATTCTGACCTTGTGGCGTAGGAGCACTGTGTGGCCATGAGGAACATGTTGGTGTTGTCTCCCATCATTCCAGAGCCACCGTCTGGCCGTCACCCACTCAGCACCTGGCAACACACCACAGACACTGAACACTTCCAGACTCTGGCAGAACCAAGAAGGCAGAGAGGGGGGAGAAGGAAGGCAGGAGCAATGGGTGACAGAGGAGGTTAAGGGAAAATCAGTGAGGATGAAAGGGAAAATGAAAAAAATAAAATGAAGACAAGACCGAAGAGAGGAGATAGGAAAATATATCCAACGAATGAACGAATCAAGCCATTGTTTCTGTTGCCTTTTCCTTCTCTACTGAGAGAATGGACGAATTGAAAGACAATGCACACATCAAGTTTTGTGTCAGCGATCTGTAAATTGCCTGCATAGTTGACCTTGAGGGCATAGTGCCACCTAGCTTTTAACTTAAACAGTATTTTCAGCTCATTGGGAATTGCAAATCATTGTTTTATAATACCTCATGACAAAGCGTAGACCATAATTATAAAAAAGAACACTTTGTACATTAACTGCAGAAATTTTAATGGGATAATTATACCTTGTAGGACATCCAGGGGGGCATAGAAATTGTCCATTTTTCTGTTTTCCCTCCACTGAATCAACTGAAAACCACCCCGAGGGTTCTCGGCATCTGAAATAATCAAAACAACAAATGTCAGATATCGTCAGTATCTGAAATTATAATAACTAAACAAATATCAGATGTCGTCATCATCTGAAACCTCATACGAACAAATAATTTGACGTTTACAGTATCGAAATTATTATAAACAACAAACATCAGATGTCTTCAGCATTTGAAAATTTTATAACGAACAAACATAAGATGACTTCAGCATTTGAAAGATGATAACCATCCGAAATCAATGTCCCTTTAAATCCTAAATATCATAATGATCGACGATCATAAGAGTCCACCCCTCGTCAATTAAACAACCACGAGCCGTCAGAAATCTCCAGCCTCCAAAACCATCATAATGACTCACCATTACAAACTCCACTGGCTGAACCTTTACAATCAGCCTCCAAACCATCATAATGACCAACCATTTACAGCTCCACTGGCTGAAACCCTTTTCAACCAGCCCCCAAACCATCATAATGACCCACCATTACAGCCCACTGACGAAGCTTTACAAACCCCGCCTCCAAAACCATCATAAGGACCCACCTTACAGCACCATGACTGAACCTTTACGTCCATCATAATGACCACCATTTACAGGCTCCACTGGCTGAACCTTTACAAACAGCCTCCAAACCATCATAATGACCAACCATTACAGCTCCACGGGCTGAAACCTTTAAAACCAGCCTCCAAAACCATCATAAATTGACCCCACCATTACAGCTCCACTGACTCAACCTTTACAAACCAGCCTCCAAACCATCATAATGACCAACCATTACAGCTCCACTGGCTGAACCTTTACAACCAGCCTCCAAACCATCATAATGACCCACCATTACAGCTCCACTGACTGAACCTTTACAACCAGCCTCCAAACCATCATAATGACCCACCATTACAGCTCCACCGGCTGAACCTTACAACCATCATCACGCTTTCAAACGTGACAACCATGCACCACAAGAAATCTACACATTCTGTATCCCTACAACCATTAGGGATCAGAATTTTTTCTTCAAATTCTGAACATTACAATCAAGAATCATCAATTATCTTCGGCTCCCGAAACATTACAACCATCAACTATCAAATATCTTCAGTCTCTGAATTAAGAACGCCTGTTAGAAAATACGTTTGAATGACAAGACAGTTGTTTTAATATTTTCTATTTGAAGGGCATTTGTCATACAATTAATATTTCGTAATAACGAAAACTGATATAACACTGCTTCTAAAGGAAGATTACTTGCAATGTAACACCACTGAATGAAGTAGCCTACTATTCTTCTATACATATGTGGGAAGCACAGTTGCTATTCAAGATTTTTTTATGACGCAGGCTTGCTGTAAAATATATCAAAATACATCTTTGAAAAATGAATCAGACGCATAATGCAAAACTCTGCTGAATGAGTAACACTTGCGTTGCAATACGTCTGCGTAAGTAGCTCTTATTAATTAAAACAATCTCAAAAAAGGACCTTTCTTACACAATATTTCTTGAAGAATTACACTTATGTAGCAATGCATCCGAATGAATAGCACTTGTTCTGCAATACCCTTGAATGAAGCCAACTCGTTATACAATATTTCTGTATGAATCGCTGAAGAAATACCATACTCCTAAATGAAGACGAGTTATACAATACCTCTAAATGACACCCAGGTGTGCCACAATACTACTGAATGGTTCAGAAAGAATCCAAATTGTAAAAAAACACTTCTGATTGAAACACACTGTCCTTAAATACTTCAGAATGAGTTAAATGTTCTATACACCACTTCTGAATGAAACACAACTGTTAAAAATGTGCGTGAATCACTCTAGTTAATAATCACTTCTGAATAACACACACTAGGAAAACTACGCAAGAAATTAAACCCATGAGTTTAGAATACTTAGTATATAAACAAAATAATGAAGCATATTTTCTAGATCAAAATTTCCGATTGAACCTTAGCTATCAAGAAGCACATTTCACCAAAGTATATTGAAAAAAGTCCTACCTTAAATGAAATCTAATCGCAAGCATTTCAAACTGAGCATACTAATTAGAACCTTCTGAATCAAAGTATGAAGAAAGCA
>CM031597.1:4977608-4990108 GCA_018398815.1 Conus ventricosus
TGCTTCTTGTTCAGTTGTCCCTACTCGGCGAGGACGGATGTAAAAAAGCACGTTGTGCTTATCTATTATCCTCGTAATAAAGAATTTTGTCTTGTTGTCTTGTCTTCAGTTAGCGTGCACTTCACACAATTTCAAACTCTGAGAAGCTCCGTTATTTTCAGATGTCATCATTTTTTTTTCTTTTCAAGTTTGCCCCATTAAACATCACGTGGATCGTGTGCTGTTTCTCTCTCTCTCTCTCTCTCTCTCTCTCTCTCTCTCTCTCTCTCTCTCTCTCTCTCTCTCTCTCTCTTTCTTTCTCTCTCTCTCTCTCTCTCTCTCTCTCTCTCTCTCTCTCTCTCTCTCTCTCTCTGTTCTTATGAAAAGAACTAATCCCAAGAAAATGTTACGTGAATTCATGTATGTTGATGCCGTGCCTTTTTCTTTCGTCTTCTAACATTATAACGATGCAGAAACGTGTGATTATTCGTGTACAAAGCCCTTTCGAGACGTGCTCTCGTCACTAGTTAGATTTCAATCTCATGTATTGAATGTGCTGGTAGATATGTATGTATGCTGTGTATGATTAACGTCATGGGCCACTGGCCTTCTGATTTTCGAATTACTTCATCAGTTAACTGATTCATGCTTGTATCTGAACAGTCTTTAAAAAGCGTGCCGATGCAGCTAAAGAATCTGAATACCAATATCAAAGCATGTGCCTATGATACTCTTCTGTTACAGACGTTAGAACATTATTCTCTGCGTGTTGATGTGTCTCTTATGTTCATTGTCAACTTTCAAACGTGTTTGGATTCCTCCCTTTAGAAGTGGCTGTGGCCTATGCTGAATAAACATTCTTCCATTTCCATTTCCCCTTTTTTCCACCAAGACACGAAGTGGCCAGCTTGTTCATTGATCAAACACACGTGGGCGGTCAATACAATCCGAGTCAGTTTACAGTCAGCTATCACATGTTCTAAGCTTTCAACCAATTTATTTATAATATATTTCCCCCATTTTCTTCTCTTTTTTTCTAAAAGTTTAAATCTTTGCCAAGTCATTACTATAATGACTGAAGAATTGTTAGCCTGCACTTGTTTTCCCCCACTACTTAAGGGAGATTTCATCTCTTAGGAGATCCAAGTAAAGGTTGTTCTGCACAATTCTTAGCCACTGATAATGCTTGGGTTATTGAACAGCAGAGCTGACCACTCACACTGTTCCATATCTTTTTATCTCCCTTGCATCCTTGAAGGGATCCTCAAGCATAGGCTTAAACATTGTCCCCTACATTTTATACTTTTTTCCTCTCCACACTTTTGTTTCATTCCATTTACTATCCTTCGCTGGCTGCTTTGGGGGTGCTGTTGGATTCTTTTTTGAACCCTTGGTGGTGAGAAGACCACAGAATTACGGGTTGTGGTGTGTCTCTATTTGACGCCAAGAGTACAGACACAATCAGCCGTGTCTCCATGATGTGTCCGATCCAGGGGGTGAAAGGTCTAGGAGTAGGCAATACAGATAGATCTGCCTTCGAGAGGGATTACGATGGTTTCCCTCAGGCAGTTAATGAAGGGTTTCTCATTATATTATAATATATTTTCTTCATCTTCATTTTTTTTTCTAAAAGTTCAAATCTTTGCCAAGTCTACTATAATGACTGAAGAAATGTTAGCCTGTACTTGTTTTCCCCCACTACTTAATTGTTAAGCTTTCAACCAACGTTTGTAAATTGCAACTGTATTACCGATACTCAGTCCTTAGAATGAGACTACAAACCGAAGTTCTGTGTGTGAACGCACGCATAACATCTTGCACACACGTAAAATCCAATCACCAACATTCTGAAGAGAAGGCCAGTTTGGCCGTTGGTATGAATACACATAGCATGCACCCTGCGTAAGAAATGGAAAGAATGAAGGAAGTAAGGAAAACTGAGTGAACGATATTCAACAATATTGACTGGATGACACGGGCAACGATTGGAAGAAGCGCCAACTGGCAGCTCTTCAGTCGGCACTACCCAGGTAGGCAGTCCGTTGTATAAACGAGTGTGGATTGTTAAGCGCTTAGAGCTTGGTCTCTAGCCTTGAATAGGCGCTTTGTAAGCATTCAGTATAATGATAATATAATAATGAAATGTTAAGAACCAGCTTTGATTTGCAGGAATGGCAAACAAAAATGAGCAAAAGAAAAGAAAACAACTTCGACTCGGCAAAGTAACTGCCCACAGTTAAGCTTGAGACGGTCCGCTGTGTAGTGTGCACGTGAACAGAAAGTCCTCTGCCTGCCTATCAGAACGTTATTCACACTTGAAGGCAAAATCACGAAAATGTCAACCATATCCGAACTCGTTGAGCTAGCAAGCGATAACAGCGACTCTGGTATGTATGATACACGTGCACATTTCACTAGGTCTGACACAGACACGCCACCAAGAGAAACCAAACCAAACCAGGGTATTTCTATGTCTCTGGTTCTTGACGTTTTAATTTGTAGTATAGTACAAGTATCAATATACTGTCTGTCGTAATTCATACGATCGACTGAACTATAAATAACCTGACCTGACCTGCCCCTCATTCTGACCTTGTGGCGGTAGGAGCACTGTGTGGCCATGAGGAACATGTGGTGTTGTCTCCCATCAGTTCCAGAGCCACCGTCTGGCCGTCATCACTCAGCACCTGGCAACACACCACAGACACTGAACACTTCCAGACTCTGGCAGAACCAAGAAGGCAGAGAGGAGGGAGAAGGAAGGCAGGAAGCAATGGGTGACAGAGGAGGGTAGAGGGAAAATCAGTGAGGGATGAAGGAAAGATGAAAAAATAAAATGAAGACAAGAACCGAAGAGAGGAGATAGGAAAATATATCCACGAATGAACGAATCAAGCCATTGTTTCTGTTGCCTTTTCCTTCTCTACTGAGAGAATGGACGAATTGAAAGACGAATGCACACATCAAGTTATGTGTCAGCGATCTGTAAATTGCCTGCATAGTTGTACCTTGAGGGCATAGTGCCCCCTAGCTCTAACTTATCAGTATTTTCAGCTCATTGGTGAATTGCAAATCATTGTTTTATAATACCTCATCGACAAAGCGTAGACCATAATTATAAAAAGAACACTTTGTACATTAACTGCAGATTATAAGTGCATAATTATACCTTGTAGACATCCAGGCGGGCATAGAAATTGTCCATTTTCTGTTTTCCCTCCACTGAATCAACTGAACCACCAGAGGGTTTCGGCATCTGAAAATCATAACGAACAAATGTCAGATATCGTCAGTATCTGAAATATAATAACTAACAAATATCAGATGTCGTCATCATCTGAAACCTCATAACGAACAAATATTAGACGTTTACAGTATCTGAAATATTATAACAACAAACATCAGATGTCTTCAGCATTTGAAAATATTATAACGAACAAACATAAGATGACTTCAGCATTTGAAAGATGATAACCATCCAAAATCAATGTCTTCAGAATCCTAAATATCATAATGATCGACGATCATAAGAGTCCACCCTCTGTCAATTAACAACCACGAGCCGTCAGAAATCTCCAGCCTCAAAACCATCATAATGACTCCCCATTACAGCTCCACTGGCTGAACCTTTACAATCAGCCTCCAAACCATCATAATGACCAACCATTACAGCCCCACTGGCTGAACCTTTACAACCAGCCTCCAAACCATCATAATGACCACCATTACAGCTCCATGACTGAAGCTTTACACCCAGCCTCCAACCATCATAATGACCCACCATTACAGCACCATTGACTGAACTTTACAGTCCATCATAATGACCAACCATTACAGCTCCACTGGCTGAACCTTTAAAAACCAGCCTCCAAACCATCATAATGACCAAAACCATTACAGCTCCACTGGCTGAACCTTTACAACCAGCCTCCAAACCATCATAATGACCCACCATTACAGCCCCACTGATTTTGAACCTTTACAACCAGCCTCCAAACCATCATAATGACCAACCATTACAGCTCCACTGGCTGAACCCTTTACAACCAGCCTCCAAACCATCATAATGACCCACCATTACAGCTCCACTGACTGAACCTTTACAACCAGCCTCCAAACCATCATAATGACCCACCATTACAGCTCCACCGGCTGAACCTTTACAACCATCATCACGCTTTCAAACGTGACAACCATGCACCACAAGAAATTACACATTCTGTATCCTACAACCATTAGGGATCAGAATTTTTTTTCAAATTCTGAACATTACAATCAAGAATCATCAATTATCTTCGGCTCGAAACATTACAACCATCAACTATAAAATATCTTCAGTCTCTGAATTAAGAACGCTGTTAGAAATACGTTTGAATGACAAGACAGTTGTTTTAATATTTTCTATTTGAAGGGCATTTGTCATACAATTAATATTTCGTAATAACGAAAACTGATATAACACTGCTTCTAAAGGAAGATTACTTGCAATGTAACACCACTGAATGAAGTAGCCCACTTTTCTTCTATACATATGTAGGAAGCACAGTTGCTATTCAAGATTTTTTTATGACGCAGGCTTGCTGTAAAATATATCAAAATACATCTTTGAAAAAAGAATCAGAGCATAATGCAAAACTCTGCTGAATGAGTAACACTTGCGTTGCAATACGTCTGCGTAAGTAGCTCTTATTAATTAAAACAATCTCAAAAAAGGACCTTTCTTACACAATATTTCTTGAAGAATTACACTTATGTAGCAATGCATCCCAATGAATAGCACTTGTTCTGCAATACCCTTGAATGAAGCAACTCGTTAACAATATTTCTGTATGAATCGCTGAAGAAATACCATACTCCTAAATGAAGACGAGTTATACAATACCTCTAAATGACACCCCGGTGTGCCACAATACTACTGAATGGTTCAGAAAGAATCCAAATTGTAAAAAAAACACTTCTGATTGAAACACACTGTCCTTAAATACTTCAGAATGAGTTAAATGTTCTATACACCACTTCTGAATGAAAACACAACTGTTAAAAATGTGCGTGAATCACTCTAGTTAATAATCACTTTGAATAACACACACTAGGGAAAACTACGCAAGAAATTAAACCCATGAGTTTAGAATACTTAGTTATAAACAAAATAATGAAGCATATTTTCTAGATCAAAATTTCCCATTGAACCTTAGCTATCAAGAAGCACATTTCACCAAAGTATATTGAAAAAAAGTCCTACCTTAAATGAAATCTAATCGCAAGCATTTCAAACTGAGCATACTAATTAGAACCTTCTGAATCAAAGTATGAAGAAAGCATACTCGTTCTACAGAATTTCATAACTGTATGCAGATCTGTAAATGCGACATTTTGCTCGTGCAATCTCACATGTATTTATCCATAAAAAACATTTCCTTTATTTCCTCAATGGCCATAAAATCTGCATGGTTCACACACACACAAGCCAACACACACACACACAACACACACACACACACACACACACAACACACACACACACACACACACACAAGCACACGCACTCACGCACGCACTGCACACACACGCACTCACGCAGCATACGCGAACACACCCACACCCACCCACCCACACACCCACACCACACCCACACACCACACACACACACACACAGATTCATTCAGAAGAACAAAAAATGCTTAGAGAAAAAATGGACGAAAACGAAGACAATTAAAAAGTCCAATAACAATCACTTTACAAATGCTCCTATTACTTTTCAGGAAACAAAAGATGCAATTTCAAACCTTGGATCAAAGAAAAAGCAGTGGGACCAGATGCGATTTCCAATGAAATGATAAAGCATTTACAGTTATATAAAACTTTTTCTAGTTTCATATTTTCAAAAATGTTGGTTTGATGGGATTCAGCCCATCTTTATGGAATCATCTACTGTTAACCTATTCCCAAGGAGGGAAAGTCAAATCAGATGAAAATAATTACAGAACTGTCGCTCTTACTCACATGTGGGGAAAACTTATGGAATGGAATAATTCTAAAAAGGCTTTAACTTTTTCTGTGAAAAAAATGGTATAATACCAATACACAGGCGTGGGTTTAGAAAAAGTAAATAATCAGTTGTCATTTAGTAAAAAAATTACCACACGATAAAACATCAGTTTTTCACGTAGGAAAAAGTACTTGACTTTTTTTGACATTAGAAAGGCATATGACCAAGTCTGGCATCAAAACTTCTATAACAAACTAGGATCAATAGGTATTTCCAGGGTGGTAATGTACAACATATTAAGGCATTTTCTAAGTGAAAGAATAATACAGGACTAAGGTTTTGGTAATGCCCTACTCTATCAAAGGAGTAACAGATGGGAATCCACAAGCGGTGTAATAGCCCATCCTTTTCAACATTTTGATGCATTGTTCTTCCAAAAGTGGTCTCAAACAATGTTGATCTTGCACAATATGCGGAATGCTATTTGTATAAGGATGAAAGTCACTCTAAAAAAAGCTTTCACCGATTAGTTCAATTAACGATATTAAAGAGGGTATATCAAAATGAATAGACACAAATCAGCAAATATATGATTGAAACGGACTAATCCTTTCATATGATAATGCATATGGTTCTCTGCAACCTCTGGGTATGATCCTAAACTAATCCTCTTTTCAAATACTCATGGAATGCCGCTTGAATATAAGGAAAGTGTTAAATTTTAGGAGAAGTAAGCCTGACTTCTAATTGAATTGGAACTACCATTTGCGAAAAAAATCTGACAAAAAAGCCAGAAAGATTAATTTATTAAAAATGATAAGATAGAAGTCGTGGGGAAAAGATAGTTTGGTATATATCATTATAGCAACTGCGTTGTGAGATAAAATTATCTTACGCTAGGAAATATTCTTATCAGCTCCAAAAAATATTTGATAACAAAGTGCAAAGCATCGATGCAACGCATATAAGATAGCTCTCGGTGTCCTGTGTCCATGCTCAAAACTAAAAACCTACACAGAAATAGGAATTTGCTTTAGAAAATATGAAATTGCTTCAGCAAAATATATAAAAGGAGTCATTCAAGCAAAATTCCATGTATCAAGGAAACCGTTTTAAAATCGAAATACATTTTCAAAGCGAGGCACAGAGTTTTGACTCTGTAATAATTATAGGCTCCTGTAAGATAGGACCCAATTATTTTAAGATGCTGTGTTGAACCCCATACGTAGCTCATCAAACGAGTTACAGTATTATTCTCAATGGGAACTTTGTAAGGTAATTTTCGATATTAATTATACAGATTTAAGGAACGTGATGGGGACCATGCTGCCAAACATATGTCAAGGCACATAATAAACGAAAATTATATAAATCATCTTTAAATATATACAGACGGTTCCTTACGTAAAAACCAATTATCAGGGTGCTGCATTCATTATTCCATCATTAAAAATAGAGAAATCGTACTTCATTGGGAAAATTTACTCTGTATTCACTGCAGAGCTAATTGCCATTATATGGCACTGAACTAATCTTCTTAGCTTTCCATATTCATATTTCAAATATTATTTGTGTGTCGATTCAAATCTGTCTTACAAGTTTAAAAAATTTCTCATACACAGAGTGAGAGGAGAAATGATATCTGAGATTTACCATTTAATTAATTTTTTGTTCTTTACGTGGTTCTTCTATGGACTTTTGTTGGATTCTCATACTTGTGGTTTTAAGCAGCAATGAAAAGGGTTGATCGGTTTAGCCAAAATCTGGTGAGTAAGGAAAAGATCTTTACAAAATAAATTATTCCTTATTTGTATGAAAATTACAGTTTTAGGTAAAGCATCATGGGAATGGTGATAGGAAGACAAAAGAGTGTCTAAACATAATAAAGGACAAAAGGAAAATTCTTTAAAGAAGCTTGTAAAATATTAAACGGGAACATCTCACACCAGGAACGACTTTTGAAGAGTCTGATATTTAGGACTCAAGACTTGATGCATCACAAACCCAATATTGTAAAATGTCACTTGCATTTGTGGCAAAATATTACACTATTCCATGTCATCTTCCTTTGCAGTAATACTAAAATAAAAATACTTTACCTACTTGGTTAGAAGTTTGAACCATCAAACGTGAATTTTTTGGGACATTTTTGGGAACGGGAAGCAAGGCTGTAGAAGTTGTTTAGGGCAATTGTTAGAGTCCAGTTGGACATTTACTTTGATTCTCGAGTGATTTGTTTTGATATATTTTCTTATTATTTCAATGGTTAAAAATGTTTTTTCGTTTCTTTAAGAATGTTCAGATATGAATCAGGCTAAAGCAGTTTACGTTATGCGGGGTAGATTAGAATGGTGTTAAAGTGATAGTCACTTATTGGTATTCATTAATTAAATAGACCTCCACATACTCCATACACTTTTAATGACATTTTTAAACAAACACAATTGTACCCCCCCCCTTCCCCCCCCCCCCCCCCCCCCCCCCCCCCCCCCCCCCAACACACACACCTACATACACACACGCCCCTTTACATGTTTTTCTGTTTTTTTGTCTTTGTTTGTTTGTATGCCTGTTCGTTTGTCTCTTGTTTTTGGCTAAGATCACTGCGAAGTCGGAGTGAGTGTGGCTGCCCATGTGGCGTAGGTAATCAAAAACGTCTGTCACACACGTAATGTTTCATCCCCAGCTGATGCATTTGTACCATAGTGTTCAAATGCTTCGGGTGTTTGGGATGATCCCTGGAGTCTTTTAGCCTGGGTACGACAACAACAACAAACAACAAACAACAACTGTAAAGTGGTTAGAATTAAAATTAAAGACGACACACACACACACACACACACCTCACACACACCACACACACACACACACACACACCTCACACACATGCTCTCACAGCTACACTTACATACCAGCTCAGAGAGAGGTGAAGGATAAGTGGATTGGACAGGTCTCTCACAGATACATACCAGCCTCAGAGACAGTGAAGCATAATCGTGGGTTGGACAGTCTCTACAGATACTACCAGCTCAGAGACAGTGAAGGCATTTCTTAACGTGGGTTGTACAGTCTCTCACAGAACAGACCCAGCTCGAGAAGTGAAGGCATAACGTGGGTTGGACAGTCTCTAACAGGACCATACGCCTCGAGACCAGTGAAGGCATAACGTGGGTGGACAGTCTCTCATGTGCGTCCTGCCGCTGTCTCATCGCCGATTTCCGTACTGGTTGGTGACGTAATCTGTTGACACCGTCAGTTTTCAACGTCAACTGGTTGATTTCTAAAGCATCCATTTCATGTGCTGACGCCATCAACATCATCGTTGTTTGACGATATGTTCTATATCTTCGTGATTGTTGAGACCATCAAAATTAAAATAATATTTGACTCTTATATATGGCCATATATTGAACATCAACATTAAATCTGTTTTTGACACCGTCATGCATTAATGGTCACTAGACAAAACGCCTTTGGTAAATGTCACGTGTTGACGCTGCCCAACATTGTGTCATTTGTTGATACATTAAGGTGCTGTTAAAATCGGAAAATGTACGTCAGGCGCTGACACACACGTTATTACGCGGACTTCTAATTTTGTTCGTTTTGTTTTGTTTTTGTTTTTTGTGGTTTTTCCCCTTTTTAGTTTTTGTTTTTGTTTGTTTGTTTCATTATCGACCATATACGTCGTTGTTGACGCAGTGGTATTCACATCATTGTCATTTAACATGATAATTTTGTAATGACCTACCTGGAATCACAAGAATTCACTTTCAGTTAGCACTACTGAATGTCACACAATTGACCAGTGCTTGATTGTACTTGTTGATGAGGTGAGCCTTTGTTTCCTTGTCGACAGCGTGAATATCATGTCTCATCGTTGATGTTCTCTGTTGGTCTTATGAAATGAACGTTGCGTTAGCTTGTGACCTAGGTGGCAGGGGAAACATCCTCATCCTTATTGTGTCTTTGGGGGGGGGTGGTCGTGTGTTTTATTTAGTGATACAGTTTATGATCTTAGCTTAGCACACATTTCGGACATTTTTTGGTGACATGAATATAAGGTCAGTGATGAACGATATTCTTACAAATGATAGAATGATGGCATAATGATTGTTGAATATAACATTAACATATAACACAACAAAAACAAACAAAATTAGAATAATAATGTGAGGAAAAAAAGAAGAAGAATATTGATGATGATGATATCAACAACAATAACAACAGTAACAACAACAATTATATGATAATCATTCTCATCAATCATCATTATCTTCATCATCATCATATATCATCATAGTGATGGTGATGAGGTGGATGATGATGTGATATGACAAAAAATATCAGCTGCATATAATTGTAATGTCCAACAGCAAACAACAGTAGGCGACTAATAAGAACGCACAAAAATCCAACAAACACAACCAAACAACACAGCAACAAGCGCCTCCAGACTTGTATAAAACTAGGAAACATCCCTACATGAAGACGCCATAATAAACGGAATGGTGGCAACAACACCAAAACTGCAAGCAAACAATAGCAAAAAGCTTAAACATCAAATAGCTGCTACAACACAATTGCCATTTAAGAACCTGCAACAAAACAAATCTCATATCTTTAACACAAGAACTAGCCAAATCAAACATGAACGTCAACCTGAACATAAAAATGTTAATAACAAATACATATCATAACCAACACAGCCAATCTAACAAGCGTATACACTAAACAGCAACAGCAGATTTTAAAACTAGCGCCAAAACCTGACGTTCAGCAGTAATGACAACGACCAGCAGTCCAGACCTTTACTGACAAGCCCAAATCTCGAGGACCGGCGACCTCCACCAACTACAGCAAGTTCAAACTAGGTCTCCCTGAGCCATAGAGAGCACTACTCAACGAATTCTGACCCATGAGGTCAAGATCACGACATAAATCATAACTATCCACTACTCAAGTGATTCACTGACCCATGAAGGTACATGGTCAAGACATAAAACCTACATAACACCACTCAACGAATCACTGGTCCATGATGGTCAAGGCAAGCATCTACTCAACCAAACCCCTGCGTCCCTCAGGTCAAGGTCACATCATAGCATACACAGCGCACTTAACGAATCACTACGCCCAGTTCAGGTTTGGACAGACATAGCCTCCACACACCAACACACAAAGAATCACTGGCCCATCTACGTTCAAGGTCACGACATAAGCACACACACACCTACACAATGGATCAATGCACCAATCTAAGTCAAGGTCACGACATAATCCATACGCACCACCTACACAATAGATCAATGCACGACTCTAGGTCAAGGTCAGGATATAAGCTGTATACACCACCTACACAATGAATCACTGCGCCAATCTAGGTCAAGGTTACAATACATGCCGTACATATCACCTACACAACAAATCAGTTTGTCTATCTAGGTCAAGGTCACAACATAATCCATACAGAGCAGATACTCAATGAACTATTGCGCGTTGAGGACAAACTGAACACAAAAACACATACTTCAAGAAACATTGCATCTATCCAGGTCAAGGTCACGACATCAGCAATACAGACTATCCACTCAACGAATCACAGCGCCTTGCCAGGTCAAGATCACGACATCCGCTATACAGGCTACCCACTCAACGAATCACAGCGCCTATCTGGATCAAAATCACCTCAGCCATACAGAATACCCACTGAACGAATCATTGCGCATATTTAGGTCAAGGTCATGACATCAGCCACTCACAGCACCTACTCAAAAACAACCCAGTGCGCCCATTCAGGTCAAGGTCAGGGCATCAGCCACACAGAGCACCTACTCAAAAACAACCCAGTGCGCCCATTCAGGTCAAGGTCAGGGCATCAGCCACACAGAACACCTACTCATGGAATCTGTACGTCCATCCTGGTCAAAGTCCGGGGTGAGGGAGCAGACGGTGGTCTGGTCAAAGAAGATCATGAAGTCGTCCAGGGAGATCCAGAACTCGCCGTCATCTTTCACCACATGGGAGACCTCATTCTCCGACACGTCACTCCATTCCGGGCTCCTGGAGAGAGACAACACACCACATGACACGTCACTGCATTCCGGGCTCCTGGAGAGAAACAACACACCACATCTTTCACCACATGGGAGACTTTGTCCCACGACACGTCACTCCATTCGGGCTCCTGGAGAGAGACAACACACCACATCTTTCACCACATGGAGACCTCATCCTCCGTCACTCCATTCCGGGCTCCTGGAGAGAGACAACACATCTTTCACCACATGGGAGACCTCATCCTCCGTCAGTCACTCCATTCCGGGCTCATGGAGAGAGACAACACACCACATCTTTCACATCTTTTTTACGTCCGTGCCGGATGTAATTCTGATGTATACGGGGAATGATTTTTTACGTCTGTGTATGCACAGGTCCGTTTTTGTTATTGTAATTGTGCCTGAATATATGTACATAATCACATTGTAACTCTCATTTTTAGTGTTTCCATCAAATCTGTGATAACATGCAT
>CM031597.1:4993300-5000800 GCA_018398815.1 Conus ventricosus
TACTCGTTCTACAGAATTTCATAACTGTATGCAGATCTGTAAATGCGACATTTTGCTCGTGCAATCTCACATGTATTTACTCCATAAAATCATTTCCTTTATTTCCTCAATGGCCATAAAATCTGCATGGTTCACACACACACAAGCACACACACACACACACACACACACACACACACACACACACACACACACACACACACACACACACACACACACCACACAAGCACACGCACTCACGCACGCACTGCACACACACGCACTCACGCAGCATACGCGAACACACCCACACCCACCCACCCACACACCCACACCCACACCCACACACACACACACACACACACACAGATTCATTCAGAAGAACAAAAACTGCTTAGAGAAAAAATGGACGAAAACGAAGACAATTAAAAAAGTCCCAATAACAATCACTATACAAATGCTCCTATTACTTTTCAGGAAACAAAAGATGCAATTTCAAACCTTGGATCAAAGAAAAAATCAGTGGGACCAGATGCGATTTCCAATGAAATGATAAAGCATTTACCAGTTAATATAAAACTTTTTCTAAGTTCATATTTTCAAAAATGTTGGTTTGAAGGGATTCAGCCATCTTTATGGAAACAATCTACTGTTACCCCTATTCCCAAGGAGGGAAAGTCAAAATCAGATGAAAATAATTACAGACCTGTCGCTCTTACATCACATGTGGGAAAACTTATGGAAAGAATAATTCTAAAAAGGCTTTAACATTTCTGTGAAAAAAATGGTATAATACCAATACAACAGGCGGGTTTTAGAAAAGGTAAATCATCAGTTGATCATTTAGTAAAAATTACCACACAGATTAAACATCAGTTTTCACGTAGGAAAAACGTACTTGCCACTTTTTTTGACATTAGAAAGGCATATGACCAAGTCTGGCATTCAAAACTTCTAAACAAACTAGGATCAATAGGTATTTCAGGTTGTATGTACAACTATATAAAGGCATTTCTAAGTGAAAGAATAATACAGACTAAGGTTGGTAATGCCTACTCTAATCAAAGACGTACACAGATGGGAATCCCACAAGGCGGTGTAATAGCCCCAATCCTTTTCAACATTTTGATGCATGATCTTCCAAAAGTGGTCTCAAACAATGTTGAACTAGCACAATATGCGGATGATATTTGTATATGGATGAAAGTCACTCTAAAAAAGCTTACACCGATTAGATCAATTAACTATATTAAAAAGGTATATCAAAATGAACTAGACAAAATCAGCAAATATATGATTGAAAACGGACTAACCCTTTCATATGAAAAATCGCATATGGTTCTCTTCAACTCTGGGTATGATCCTAAACCTCTACCCTCTTTTCAAATAAATGGAATGCCGCTTGAATATAAGAAAGTTGTTAAATTTCTAGGAGTAAGCCTGACTTCTAAATTGAATTGGAACTACCATTTGGAAAATATTCTGACAAAAGCCAGAAAAGGATTAAATTTATTAAAAATGATAAATAGACAGTCGTGGGAAAAGATAGTATGGTACTTATTCATTTAGCAACTGCGCTTGTGAGATCAAAATTATCTTACGCTCAGGAAATATTCTTTTCAGCTCCAAAATATTTGATAACAAAGATGCAAAGCATCGATAGCAAAGCTTATAAGATAGCTCTCGGTGTCCCTGTCCATGCCTCAACACTAAAAACCTACACAGAAATAGGAATTTTGCCCTTTACCGAAAATATGAAACTTGCTTCAGCAAAATATATATTAAGGAGTCATTCAACGCAAAATTCATGTATCAAGGAAACCGGTTTAAAATCAGAAATACATTTTCCAAAGCGAGCACAGAGTTTTGACTCTGTAAAAACTATAGGCTCCTATACGTCCCAATTATTTACAGATGCTGGTGTTGAACCCCAAACAGTAGCTCCTCAAACGAGTTACAGTAATATTCCTCAATGGGAACTTAGTAAGGCTAATTTCGATATTAATTATACAGATTTAAGGAAACGTGATGGGACCATGCTGCCAACATATGTCAAGGCACATATAAACGAAAATTTATAAATCATCTTAAAATATATACAGACGGTTCTCTACTTAAAAACCAATTATCAGGTGCTGCATTCATTATTCCATCATTAAAAATAGAGAAATCGTATCACATTGGGAAAAATTACTCTGTATTCACAGCAGAGCTAATTGCCATTATTATGGCACTGAACTATCTTCTTAGCTTTCCATATTCCATATTTCAAATATTATTTTGTGTCGATTCAAAATCTGTCTTACAAGCTTTAAAATATTCTCATACAAGAGTGAGAGGAGAAATGATATCTGAGATATACCATTTAATTAATTTTTTGTCTTTACGTGGTTCTTCTATTGACTTTTGTTGGATTCCATCACATTGTGGTTTAGCAGCAAATGAAAGGGTTGATCGGTTAGCCAAAAATGGTGCAGCTAAGGAAAAGATCTTTACAAAAATAAATATTCCTTTATCCTTGTATGAAAATTACAGCCTTTTAGGTAAAGCATCATGGGATTCGGTGATAGGAAGACAAAAAGAGTGTCTAAACATAATAAAGGACAACAAGGGAAAATTCTTTAAGAAGCTTGTAAAATATAAAACGGGACACAATCTCCACCAGGAACGACTTTTGAAGAGTCTGATATTTAGACTCAGACTTGATGCATACAAAACAAAATATTGTAAAAATGTCACTTGCATTTGTGGCCAAAATATTACACTATTCCATGTCATCTTCCTTTGCAGTAATACTAAAAAATATTTACCTACTTGGTTATTAAGTTTGAACCCATCAATCGTGAATTTTTGGGACATTTTTGGGAACGAAGCAAAGGCTGTAGAAGTTGTTAGGGCAATTGTTAAGAGTCCAGTTGGACATTTACTTTGATTCTCGAGTTATTTGTTTGATATATTTTCTTATTATTTCAATGGTTAAAAATGTTTTGTTTCTTTAAGAATGTTCAGATATGAATCCAGGCTAAAGCAGTTTACCGTTATGCCGGTAGATTAGAATGGTGTTAAAGTGATAGTCACTTATTGGTATCTCATTAATTAAATAGACTCCATACTCCATACACTTTTAATGACATTTTTAAACAACACACACATGTACCCCCCCCTACCCCCCCCCCCCCCCCCCCCCCACACACACACACACACCGACATCACACACCGGCCCCTTTTACATGTTTTTCTGTTTTGTCTTTGTTTGTTTGTATGCCTGTTCGTTTGTCTCTTGTTTTTGTCTAAGATCACTGCGAAGTCGGAGTGTGGCTGCCCATGTGGCGGGGTAATCAAAAACGGTCACACACGTAATGTTCTCATCCCCAGCTGATGCATTTGTACCATAGTGTTCAAATGCTTCGGTTGTTTGGATGATCCCTGGAGTCTTTTAGCCAGGGTACGACAACAACAACAACAACAACAACAACTGTAAAGTGGATAGACATTAAATTAAAGAACGAACACACACACACACACACACACACACACACACACACACACACACACACACACACACACACACACACATGCTCACACAGCCTACACTTACATACCAGCCTCAGAGAGAGTGAAGGCATAACGTGGATTGGACAGTCTCTCACAGATACATACCAGCCTCAGAGACAGTGAAGGCATAACGTGGGTTGGACAGTCTCTCACAGATACATACCAGCCTCAGAGACAGTGAAGGCATAACGTGGGTTGGACAGTCTCTCACAGACACAGACCAGCCTCAGAGACAGTGAAGGCATAACGTGGGTTGGACAGTCTCTCACAGACACATACCAGCCTCAGAGACAGTGAAGGCATAACGTGGGTTGGACAGTCTCTCATGAGGTCCTGCAGCTGTCTCATCGCGCCATTCTCCGTACAGGTTGGTGACGTAATCTGTTGACACCGTCAGTTTCAACGTCACTGGTTGATTTCTAAAGCATCCATTTCATTTGCTGACGCCATCAACATCAACGTTGTTTGCCGATACTGTCTATATCTTCGTGATTTGTTGAGACCATCAAAATTAAACATAACTATTTGACATCCATATAAATGTCATTTATTGACACCATCAACATTAATCTGTTTTTGACACCGTCAGCATTAATGTCACTAGACAAAACCGCCTTTGTTAAATGTCACGTGTTGACGCTGCCAACATTGTCGTCATTTGTTGATACATTAAGGTCGCCTGTTAAAATCGTGAAAATGTACGTCAGGCGCTGACACCACACGTTTATTACGCGGCTTCTAATTTTGTTCGTTTGTTTTGTTTTTTTGTTTTTTGTTGGTTTTTCCCCCCTTTTTTGTTTTTGTTTTGTTTGTTTGTTTCATTATCGACATATACGTCGTTGTTGACGCAGTGGACATTCACATCATTGTCATATCAACATGATAATTTTGTAATGACCTACACTGGAATCACAAGAATTCACCTTTCCAGTTAGCACTACAGAATGTCACACAATAGACCAGTGCTGATTGTACTTGTTGATGAGGTGAGCCTTTGTTTCCCTTGTCGACAGCGTGAATATCATGTCTCATCCGTTGATGTTCTCTGTTGGTCATTATGAACATGAACGTTGCGTTAGCTTGTGACCTGGTGGCAGGGGAAACATCCTCATCCTTCTTGTGTCCTGGTCGTGTTCTTATTTTGTGATACAGTTTCTGACTCTTAGCTTAGCACACATTTCGGACATTTTTTGAGTGACCTGAATAATAAGGTCAGTGATGACGATATTCATACAAATGATAAGAATGATGCATAATGAAGTTGAATATAACAATAACAATAATAACAACAACAAAAACAACAATTACAATAATAATGATGAGAAAAAGAAGAAGAATATTGATGATGATGATATCAACAACAATAACAACAGTAACAACAACAATTATAATGATAATCATCATCATCATCATCATCATCATCATCATCATCATCATCATCATCATAGTGATGGTGATGAGGTGATGATGATGGTGATAATGACCAAAAAATCATCAGCTGCCATATTATTGTAATGTTCCAAACAGCAACAACAGTAGGCGACTAATAAGAACAGCAACAAAAATCCAAACAAACAAACAAACAACACAGCAACAAGCGCCAGACTTGTATAAACTAGGAACATCCCTACCATGAAGACCGCCATAATAAACGAATGGTGACAACAACACCAAAACTTCAAGCAACAAGTAGCAAAAAGCTTAAACATCAAATAGCTGCTACAACAAATGCCATTAAGAACTGCAACAAAACAAATCTCATATCTTTAACAACAAGAACTAGCCAAAATCAACAAGAACGTCAACCCTGAACATAAAAATGTAATAACAATACATATCAAAACCAACAACAGCAATCTAACAAGCGTATACACTAAACAGCAACAGCAGCATTTTAAACTAGCGCCAACAACCTGACGTTCAGCAGTAATGACAACGACCAGCAGTTCCAGACCTTACTGACAAGCCCAAATCTCGAGGACGGCGACCTCCACCAACTACAGCAAAGATCAAACTAGGTCACCCTGAGCCATAGAGAGCACCTACTCAACGAATTACTGACCCATGAGGTCAAGATCACGACATAAATCATACCTATCACCTACTCAAGGAATCACTGACCCATGAAGGTCATGGTCACGACATAAACCATACATATCACCCACTCAACGAATCACTGGTCCATGATGGTCAAGGTCACAGCATCTACTCAACCAACCCCTGCGTCCCTCCAGGTCAAGGTCACATCATCAGCCATACACAGCGCCTACTTAACGAATCACTACGCCAGTTCAGGTCTTGGACACGACATAAGCCACACACACCAACTACACAATGAATCACTGCGCCCATCTACGTCAAGGTCACGACATAAGCCACACACACCACCTACACAATGGATCAATGCACCAATCTAAGTCAAGGTCACGACATAATCCATACGCACCACCTACACAATAGATCAATGCACGACTCTAGGTCAAGGTCAGGATATAAGCTGTATACACCACCTACACAATGAATCACTGCGCCAATCTAGGTCAAGGTTACAATACATGCCGTACATATCACCTACACAACAAATCAGTTTGTCTATCTAGGTCAAGGTCACAACATAATCCATACAGAGCAGATACTCAATGAACTATTGCGCGTTGAGGACAAACTGAACACAAAAACACATACTTCAAGAAACATTGCATCTATCCAGGTCAAGGTCACGACATCAGCAATACAGACTATCCACTCAACGAATCACAGCGCCTTGCCAGGTCAAGATCACGACATCCGCTATACAGGCTACCCACTCAACGAATCACAGCGCCTATCTGGATCAAAATCACCTCAGCCATACAGAATACCCACTGAACGAATCATTGCGCATATTTAGGTCAAGGTCATGACATCAGCCACTCACAGCACCTACTCAAAAACAACCCAGTGCGCCCATTCAGGTCAAGGTCAGGGCATCAGCCACACAGAGCACCTACTCAAAAACAACCCAGTGCGCCCATTCAGGTCAAGGTCAGGGCATCAGCCACACAGAACACCTACTCATGGAATCTGTACGTCCATCCTGGTCAAAGTCCGGGGTGAGGGAGCAGACGGTGGTCTGGTCAAAGAAGATCATGAAGTCGTCCAGGGAGATCCAGAACTCGCCGTCATCTTTCACCACATGGGAGACCTCATTCTCCGACACGTCACTCCATTCCGGGCTCCTGGAGAGAGACAACACACCACATGACACGTCACTGCATTCCGGGCTCCTGGAGAGAAACAACACACCACATCTTTCACCACATGGGAGACTTTGTCCCACGACACGTCACTCCATTCGGGCTCCTGGAGAGAGACAACACACCACATCTTTCACCACATGGAGACCTCATCCTCCGTCAACTCCATTCCGGGCTCCTGGAGAGAGACAACACATCTTTCACCACATGGGAGACCTCATCCTCCGTCAGTCACTCCATTCCGGGCTCATGGAGAGAGACAACACACCACATCTTTCACATCTTTTTACGTCCGTGCCGGATGTAATTCTGATGTATACGGGGAATGATTTATTTACGTCTGTGTATGCACAGGTCCGTTTTTGTTATTGTAATTGTGCCTGAATATATGTACATAATCACATTGTAACTCTCATTTTTAGTGTTTCCATCAAATCTGTGATAACATGCATAATTTTGATGAAAAGCTGATCTTTGTCGTCCTAACATTAACTCTGCAATTTGATGATATTTGGATTGTTTAATGATGTGAAGGTAAAGACTGTTTTCTTTGCTGAAAAACAAAATAATAAAATTGATCATCTAGGTTGTTATCAAGACTAGGCTTATAAAGAGGAGGGTGGGGTGGGGGTGAGGGGGAAAATAAGCATAAGGTCAACATGATGTTTACTTTTATCAAGATTCAGTATTCTGAACTTTACATCCCATTATGTATACTTTTCCTCAGTGC
>CM031597.1:5003300-5022892 GCA_018398815.1 Conus ventricosus
ATTTCTCCGGTTTTTAGAATGGTCCCAAAGGTTATTCATAATTTTTAAACATAAAGAAAAGCTTTGTTAAAAATACTTTTAAAAATTTCAAAAGGCAAGATTTTTTGGGTTCTTTAAAATTTCCACTTTTTTCCAGAGACGAAGTTTAAAAAGAAGTAAAGTTTGGGGAGAGCGTTGTGGGAGATTTAAAGTTCCCCTTAAAGGGGAGGCTTTACTAGCTAAATAAAAAAGGGTTTGAAGCTTTGCCCAAAATTCGCTTTAAATTTTAAAAGCATAAAAAATTTTAATTTTCCGAGGGGTTGTTGCCCAAAAAAAATTTTTTGTTTTCTATTAGCTGAAAGACTTTTTTCGATATTCTTTTTGAAACGTCGAAAGTGATTCGCCCAGGAAAAAAATTATTGTCGATAATAAGCCCAAAAGTAGTTTGTGGAATTTTACTTCTTTAAATTACGTTATCATGTATTTTTTAATTCCTTAAGTTTATCTTTGTTGTTTTGTCGTTTTTCCCTTGGGTAGATTTAACATGAATTTAGTTTTTTTAGGATAAAGGGTTGCCATATAAATTGAGTTTGCCCTTTTTTATGACCCTTTGTAAACCCGTCATTTTGAAAGTCGCGCCACTGCATCTGCTTTTTTTCTTTATTGTGTAAGGGGGTTGTAATCAGCGAAAGGTTCACAAGAAGAAAAAATGAAAAGGGGGAGATCGTTTATGAAAAATTTATAAATATTGGTCCTTAGACGCCCCTGGGGCCCAACCGAAATTGACGGGCCCTAAAAAGTGGAGGATTTCATATCTTAACAATTTTTCGATTCTGTTTGTTTGAAAAGATGAGAAAAGATTGTCAAAATTCAGAGTTAAACCATAAAATGTAATTTTTTTTAAAGAGGGGGATCATGGTTAATAACTTTCGAAGGTTTTTCCCAAAGTCCAAAATTATCTTTTCCTGGGGAGAATCTTCATTGATATTTAAATCCCAACTGTTTAATGATTGGAAAGGGAAACCGTCAAAATGAATGATTTTCCCCTAAAACCCGCTTTGTTTTGGGAATGAAAAAATTTTTTATGTTTTAACGAAACCCTTTTTTAAAGGGTTTTGTTTTAAGGGGCTTTTCAAAAGGGTTTTTGGGAAAAATTTTGACAAAAGGGAAAATTCGGTCTGTAGTTCAAAAGGATCTGGGGGTTCACCGGTTTTTAAAAATTTGGAAAAATTTTAGCTTTTTTTAAAATATTGGGGGAAATAGCATTTCTAAATTTAAAAGGTTTTATAAATTAAGTAAGGTTTCAGCGAAAAATAGGTGGGGGGAATTTTTTTTAAAATTTTGCTTTCTATTTTTTTTTAAATCCCCGGCTCTTAGATTCCTTCAAAAAATTAAGTTCTTTTCACACCTGGTTGTACCCCTGTAAAATAAAAAAAAAAGTCTGGACCCTATTTGTCTGTTCAAAAAATTCTTTAGTAACAACATTTTCATTATATTTAGTATTTTTCAGTTTTAATAGTTTTTGGATAGGGTTTGAGAAGGTTTATTGGATTATCTGCAGACAAAATTTAAAAGATGTTGGAGGGGTTTTTTTTGACGTTTTAAACCAGTTTAATTTGATTAATGGTTTTCCAGACGATTTTAAATTCTTTTTTCGATGAAATAAGGTCGCTAAATTTTTTTTTTACGGGGAGACCTTTTCATAGCTGTAACTTTGTTACGGGGTTTCTTAAACCTTTGTTTTTTTTCCTGTTGCCCTGTAACAATTTTTAACGAATTTTAATAGCGAAATTGTTTTCCCAAAATTTCCCCGGGTTTGGTTTTCCTTTGGGGTTTAAACAGTTTGTTCTTTTTTGGGGGACAGGTTTGTCGTAAAAAAAGGGAAACAAATATGTTTTCCCAAGTTCGAGAGCTTTGTTGGATCAGTTCCTGAAAAAACACTAAAAAAGTCTGGTACAAAAATTTCATGAAAAAAAATCGTCAAAAATTTTAAAGGGTTTTTTAATCGGAAAAAAATTTTGATTTGTGGCTCCCATCTGGGAATTTTTTGCCTTTTTTGGCCCAATTTTAAACCCTTAGGGGAAAAAATTTTCACGAGCCAAAAAAAATGGAAAGGAAGTTTCTGAAATATTTGTTGTATTTTTTTCATATAAATGTTCAATGAGGGTTTCAGTCGGGAGCGTTATTTTTGGGTTTGGCGTGTTATCAGTTGTGTTAAGTTATAGTTTAAAAAAATTTTCTTTTTCCTTTTTACCCTGGGTTAAGTAAATAAATTTTAAAGTCCCCAAGCAATAAAAACTTCTGTTGAAAAATCTGAAAACATCTTCCTTATTGCTTCAAATTTATCATTCCTTTCCCGCGTTCATCAGGGTTTCTATAAAAAAGCCTCCCAAATTATGGGTTTTAAAGTTTTTAAACGAAAACTCTTTCCGATGCATTAAATTTTATGTTTAAAAAAATTTTTTTGGATAATTTTTATAGTTCATTAGTGATTTTTATTTCCCAAGAAGACTTTTTAGCTTAGATGTAGAGCCCTTCTCCTAATAAATTTTGAAACCTGGAAATATTACAAAAATCGTTTTTGAGACTAAATTTGATATTCGAGATTCAGAGAAACAAAAAAATGAAAAAAACTGTTAGCTTTTTGGGGATAAAAATAGAAGGTAAATCCCCAAAATTTTGGTTAAACACATGACATGCATTTAGATAGCCAATTTTTTTCCGGGATTTGGGTTTAAAACCATTCATTATACTTCGGTTTTGGGGATTTTTTGCCATTTTTTGACAAGGGAAAAAAAAACAAACAAACAAAAAAACCAAAAAAAAAAAAAAAAAAACCATTTTTCCCCTTCAATATGGGTACAATGCAAAAAACCCAAAATCAGTTTGCGGATATCAGGCAATTAAAAAAAGTATTTTTTAAATGTGGAAAAAAAAAGAGAAAAAGAAAAAACAAGAAACCCAAAAACAAAAATGCACACCTCTGAAGAAAAAGAAGTTAAAAAAAAAAAAAAAACCAAAAAAAAAAAAAAAAACAACAACAACAAAAACCCAAAAACCTAATGAGCAAAAAGTTAAAAAACGGGAAAAATTTTTAAGTATTTAAAGAACGGGGCAATAACAAAAAAAATTTCCCTCAAGAAGACCCCAAAATTTGTAAATGTAAATAATCAAGGGTCCTTAAACCCAAAGCCCTTTTTCAAATGTCCCAAGTCCGGTAATCAAAAGGGGCCAAAAAAATAGGGAAGATTATTAAAAATTTCAACAGTCCATACCTTTTAGGGCGGACGAAAATTTGCTAAATTTGGGATAGAATAAAATGGGGGGAAAAAATTTACCGATTGAATAAAACACACACCCCACACACACCCCACCCAACCCCAACACAAACACACACACCCCACACCAAACCCCAAACACACACACAATTTCTTTGGGCACACAAAAATAAATACCAAAAAGCCTTTCATCATACTTTTTTCCAACCATCTTTAACCCATTCTACCTTTGGCGGGCGTCCTTTTTGGGCCCACGTTGCGTCCTAATGTGATCCCTTTTGTCTTTAATGCTGCGCCCAATAACCCAGGGGGTTAAATTGAAGGCCAGTTTCGGGGGGTCAGATGCTTCCTGTGTCAGAGGATTGCAGGTAGAGTTGTTAAACCCAAAGGGAAAAAATTGGGGCGGGTTTTTTGGCCAAAGCCGATCTTTTAACCCCTCTGCTTTTAGAAAACGGAAAAGGGGCGGGAAACCCGGGGGAAAAGGGAGCGTGGGGAAATCGTGTAACTCGGGCAGAGGAATGGAGGCGGGAATGTGTCGGGAGGGTTTGGGGGATCTTGGGGGGGGACGCAAAATTTTCACCTTCGTGTCTGACTGTAAGCCCCGCACAGGGATTTTCCCAAAAAATCTGGCGATGGAAACCCGGGGAGTCAAAATTTGGTGGTTCTTTTTCTGTTTTTCGATTTGGGTTTTGGGGCAAATTTTTGGGGGAAAAATCACTTGTTGAGGGGCTTTGGGGGAAAACCTGATTTTTGGGTTCACATATTCGAGAAAACTGTTTGTAGGGGGGGTCATAATTTTTTAGAGCTGTTCCATTGTACGTACGGGGATGGACCGATCATGGTGGGGGGCATGGGGTGGCTTATTGAAGGGGCCCGTGGTTTTTAGCCGGGTCGTTCAAATGTGAAAAGCCCCGGGCTGAGGGGGAACTGTCTTTTAAGCCCCAGTTTCCGACAGGCTGTCCCCTTTTTTACCCGGGGGGGGGTTTGGGATCTTTATACAGGGCCGGGCGGGGGGGCAACCCTTTTGAGTCACAAAAGACCCAAATGGTCCAAATTTATGTCCCAAGGATACTTGTAATTTTTGCATAAAAAATGTTTTTTTTGAAGGGAAAAAGGCCCTTATTTTGCTGGGGTCCCGGGGCCCCGGGCCCGGGGAATGAACTGAAAGGGAAAATAGCCCGAGGGGGGGAAAAGAGTTTTAACAAAAAATCAGTTCACGCCCCAAACTTTGGGCTGCAATTTGGGGCCGGCCCGGGCAAATTAAAATTTCCCCCACATGCCAATTTAAAAAGTTCACTTTGGGCTTGGATTTTTAAAATTCGTAACCATGAAAAAGTTTCCTAAAGTCAAAACCAGGAAAAACATATTTTGAATTTAAAGGGGGCAGTCGTTTGTCTTTTATTTTTGGGTTAATGTACCTTATTACGGAGTTCCCAAATTTGAAAAGGGAAAACTTTTAATAGGGAAAAGATATTTCTTTTTAAAACCCGCCTTTTGGAGAAAAATTTTTTTTTCACCTTGTCAAATGGAAGGTTCTTGGGTCCCGTTTTGCTAAATGTTCAGAGGCAGGGTTCAGTTTTACAGGTTTGTTTGGGGGGGGGGACAAAGGGTTTTTTTGGAAAACGGGGTCAAGAAGTACTTCTTTTGAAGAGTCCGGCAAATACTTTAAAAAGTTACCGAATGTTACATTCACAATTTTCCAAAAGGGGTGCCCGGAATTTGGGAGTGTGTTTAAACCCAAAAGTGTGTTTTCCCCCACAGTTTTCGGGGGGATTGTTTTTAAAAGAATGGGGAAAGGTTTTTTTTCACCGTTTTGTGAAAAAGTTGTTGGGGTGGGGGGTGTGTCAAATTGTTTGGGCAAACCTTTTTTAGAGTTATCCTCTTTGGGTGAAAAAAATGACCTGGAAACAAAAACTTAGGGGGGGTTTTTACACTGTGTGAAAAACACTTGTATTTTAGCGAGATTTTTTTTTTTTTTTTTTTTATTGTTTTCAGGTCGGGTGAAATGAGCCCCAAAGGGGGATTTTTATGAAAGGGGTTTTTTTTAAGTAAAATTTTTCATTGTTGATTCAAAAATTTTTCATTACCTGTGGATCCCCTTCGAAAGGCCGAAAGTAAAGACTCTATTTTTCCTTTTTTTTTGACATTTTTTAAATTTTTTTCTTGATAGACACTTTTGGAAACCTCAAGTTGGGCGGGATGTTGTTTTTGATCGAAAAATAGTAAGAATGGTAACCCCAGTTAAATTTTTTTTTATCAAGGGGCACTTTCCACTGTTTTGTCAACATGGGTTTAAAGGGCGAGGGTTTTGTCGACGATAAGTTTTTTTAATTGGGGAAAAATTTTTGGGGTTGATTTATATGGGTTCTTTTAGAAGAAAAAGTTCAAAAAGAATGTTGTGTATTTTGTGTGGCCTCTTGATGAGTGTGAATTTTCCCGAGGGGTTTTGGGGTGGCTTTTGTAAAGTTATTTCACTGGGGGGCAGAAGCCCGACTCCCAAAAAAATTTGAAACAAACCCCTTTTTAGTTCTGTATCCCCAAAGTTGGCTTTCCCCGGCAAACCCGAGGAAAAAGACCCAGGAAATAGCAGGAAGGGGGGGTCACTGGAGGGGTTTTTCAGGCCGGGCCCGGTCATCCGGAGCGGGGCAAAAGGGATGTTTTTTTACCCTCCCAGTCATAAAAGTCAGGGGGGAAGACCCGCAGCGCACTCTTAAAGGGGGAGCCAAAAATCACCATGAACACAGAATTCCCCTCACAATGGGCTTTCAATTTCTTCAAAAACTTTCTTACCCCACTTGACACAGTCAAAGCCCCTTTGGAAAAGTTTAAAATTCCCCCGCCCTTTGGGGGATAAAAATAAAAAAGAAAACGCCCCAAGACCGGGCTTGGCTTAAAAAAGGGGGGGTATCGGTTTGTTTAAACCCTGAAAAAAAATAAAGATTTTCGTCCTTGGGAATCAAAAGTTATTTCTTTCAAAAGGGCAAAATTTAGGGGTTTTGGTTTTTTTCTGTGTATCGATTAAAAAAAGGCATTTTTCCCGAAATGGCTCCCTTTCAAGAAGGGGGAAAACGTTTGTGCCGGTGTCTAACGTGGGACCCTTTGTTTGCTTCCAGTGTAAAAAAGGGGGGGTCTCCCTGGAAGGGGTAAAACCCGGCGGAAAAAAAAAGGGCCTTTACGTGTTTTGGGCAGTTACAGCACTGTTACTCGGGACATGGGGGCAAGGGTTTAATCCCTTTTTAAAATTTATGTCGTTTGGGGTTTCAAGTAACACCGTTACAGGGCCCGAGGGCTTTAGAGGGGGCACACGAGCTTTGTTGAGAAAAAAAAACACGTGCAAAAACCCAACCTTTCTTCTTTTCCCCTTTTTTTTTTTTTTTTTTTTTTTTTTTTTTTTAAAAGGGGTAGAGTTACGTGGAAAAACATTAAACATGTAGAATTCTTCAAAAGGTTTTGTATTTGGGAATTTTTAAAAAGTTAATTGTTGTTCCCGAAAAAAATCGAAGCCCAAAAAAAGCACCTTTTGGGTTTACTCAATCAAAACCCGAGGGAATTTCAAAAAACTATGAAGATTAATACACTGTAAAAACCCCAAAAAACACCCGATCGGGGGCACAGCTAAAAAAACGTCCGTCTTCAACCCCCCAAGAGAGGAGAAGAAGGGAGAGAGGGGGATTTTAGATTCAGAATTTTAGTCTTTATTCTGTTAGGCCCTACCCCTAGAAGGGGGTTTCAATTTAATTTAGGTTTAAAATTCTAAATCAAAGCTACAAGTAAAACAAAAAAAAAAACAGGTTCACAAACGTTCACAATTTTTACAAGTTTTAAACCTGCGATGATCAACGCTTACAATGCTTATTGATATACACTTAAACCCAAAATTTTTTAACCTTTTTAAACGAAATTCAGCATTTAACATAAAAAAAAACCCAGGCTGTAAGAAATTTTTGAATCATAAATGCTTTGACAAAAAAAAAGAGCAAAAAGCTTTAACCCAAATGGTTCATTTTTTTTAAGTTTTTTAGCATTAAACGCTTGAAGGGAAAAATTTTTTTTCTATTGGGATTTTTTTTGGAATTTAAATCTTGCCTAATTTAAAAATTAAAATTCCCGGGCCCAAAATACAAAAAAGAAATTTATTATTTAAAGCCTTGTGAATAATGGGCAAAGGAGAAAGAAACATCCCCTGAGTTCTCTAAAAAGATTTTTAAAAAGGGCTATTATTTCTGTGATGCCAAAAACTTTAAATTTTTTTTTAAAAATGTATCTCAAATTTTTTGTCTTAAATTTATTGGAAAAATTTCAATGGCAAACTATGTCCCGGTTTAATACAATAGATTTAAAATCTGTCACCTTTTCCCGAACATGGAATGCCCGTTTTTCCCTCGACAATTTATGAAATTTTTGACGGAAAATTGCGGATTAAAACCACGTATGTCCCCAACCCCCCTGAATTTTTCCCCCCACAAAGCCAAAAAAACCATATTCATCAATTTTTTAAAACTTACCCCCGAAACCCAATTGTCTTGGTTTGGCATCAAACTCAACAACATAGGGAAGCTTATGGGGGAAACTATGTGACTCACCCTTTTTAAAATTTAAAACCCGTGGGCGAATGGAGGTGACTAAGAAAATTAAAAATTTAGGGATACCTATTTGTTCCCCCTAGACTAAATCATTAGGGTTTTTTAGATATCCCAAAAAATTCTTCAGTGGTTAAATGTTTGCTTCTCCACCTCTTTAGCCCCGAGCTGTAATACCCCCCATTTTAGCAACCCCATTTCCCAATTGGTTTTGGGTTTGAGAATCAAACAAATTTTTAAAAATTGTATAAAGAATTGTTATTCAATTTGGGCGCCCTTTTTTATGATACACCCAAAAAGGGGGGGATTTAGCTCTGCCCCACGAGATCGTTTCAAAACAATGTAAAGTCAGGGTGTTGAAAAGAATTTACCCAAATTTTTTTTAAAAAATTTACTAGGCATGATATTTCCGTTATAACCCCCATCTTTTCCCCAGCAGCAAAGATTTCCTCCTTTTAAAAGAAATTTATGTTGCTTTTTGTTTGTTTACATTTAATTTAAATGTTTCCGACAGCTCTTTTTTAGAAGGGTTAAACTGTGTTGCAGCCAAAAATTTGTTTTGGTAACAAAACCCCCCAAACAGCTAAAAAGCAGAATAAAAATTTCTAAAGACATCATTTAAAAACCCCACGCCATGTCTTCCAGAATTAATTAAATTCCAAACGTTTAAAAACATTAAAGAATTTAAAGAGAAAAAAAATAGGGTGCAAAAATTCCTTGTTTTACCCCGGGTGTTTCGTTTTTTTAAACTGTAAAGTTTTCCCATCTTTTTTCTTGCTTTTACAAAGTCATACATGCTGTTTTAAAGGCTTTTAAATTTACCTTTAACACCTTTTTTGAGCAAAATCGGCCCAAAGGGGAAATTCAAATTTTCGAATCAAAAGGTTTTAAAAATCTTTTTAAAGGGTACATATAAAATTTTCGGGTTCAACCCAAACTGTTTTTCAAAAAAAACGACCTTTTAAAGTGAACTTAAAGATTAATTTTTGAATAAATTTTGTTTAAAAAAATGTTGAAAATTTTACCGTTTTAAATTATTTTCTTCTACCCATTCCCGAAGTTTCTATTAAGGAAAGTGTTTATAACTTACTGCCTATATTGTCAAAGAATTCCCCGTAATTGTTTGGTTTTTTAGCTTCAGCTTTTTTTTTTACAATGGGGAAGGATTTAAATTTACTCTGACCAAAAATTTTGGAAAAAAACCCCCTTTTTCAAAAAAGCATTAAAGAAATTCTTTTAAAAACAAACAACCAGTTCGAAATTTTTAAGCATATTTAAAAAATTTTTCCAAATTTTTCCGTCAGGGGGGCGGGGTTTGCCATTTTTTTAATTTTCTTTAAAAAACCCAAAAGAATTTTTCATTTGAGATTGGACGATTTAAAGGGGCTGTTACCACTTCCCTTGCCGGCCCCTTTCCCCCCCCAAAATGGTTGTGCTAATAAATTTTAAAAATCTTCATTTCTTTTTAAGCAGTCCTTTAAAATGTTAAAAACCGTTCTCTTTAAAACAAAGTTATTTAAAGGGTTTTTCTTACCAAATCTATTCTTCTGTTTCTGTGTTCCAAAAAATCTTTCTGAGAGTTTTTAGACGTAATAATTTTTTATTAAAAATGCTTGTTAAAATCCTTTTTTCGTTTTTTAGAAATTGTTTTTTATTCCCCCCTAAATTACAATAAAAAAACTCGTTTCCCTTTAACGTTTTACTAAGATTTGACTTATTAGTAAACTTCTAGCTTTCCTTTTATTTTTGGGGAATCGTTTTCATTCCAATCATCACATTTTTTACGACCATTTAAATTATCCGCCCTTTTTCATTAAAACTTTCGCATCCTTTTAAAAAAAGAATTAAAAGTACTGAGCGCCCTTTATTTAATTTTTAAAACAATTATCTGGTTGCCATTTCGACTCTTGCTGATTTTCAGATAACAAAAACATTTTCTGTAAAAAGGGTCTTTTTAATTTTCCTTTTTCCGACAAAAATTTTCCACAAAATTTTTTAATATTCTTGTTTTGGGTTATTTAATTTGAATTTTTTTTAACATTTAAAGGTTTTAAAAAAATTTGGCATTTGATCAGGGCTCATTTTTCTCATATTTCATGAGTAAAAGGGAAAAAAGTCGAAAACTTTGAAAAAATTTTTCCCTGACATTAAAAATAATCTTTTAAAATATTTTTCCCCCCTTTTAGATTTCGTCGTGTAGCGACCCTTTTTTTGGGCGCCCTCAAAAAATTTCCATTCAAAATACATAAACATAGATTGTACACATATCAAGGAAAATTTTTCCTTTTAATTTTTTTTGTTTTTTTTTCCTCAGAATTTTTGTCAGTGTATAATGGGCCGTTTTGAATGCTGTTTTCCAAAAATTTTAAAAATATTTTCTCCCAAAAACCTTTGAAAAAATTTTCAGTTTTTAGGGATTTTAGTTCCCCCACTAATTAAATACAAACACGTCATCAAAGAAAAACTTTCAATCATTTTAAATTCAAACAATAAAAAGTATTCCATTTTTCCCAAAATTGAAGTGAGTAATTTGGGGAAACCACGGGGCACATATACACACAAATATATTTTAATTTTTAATTTGGGACCAAACCCCAGATTTATCAATTTTAAAGCCCAAAGAAATTATCCCATGAATATTTAAGGTTTTACAAATGAAACAAAGCTCCTTTTTTTTAAAACACAAAAACCACCCGAGTGTCTACCCCGAGCTGGAGTTTTAGTGGTTTACAAAAAAAACTTCATAAAAAAATAAAAAAACAGAAAAGTGGAAAAAACTTCAAAAAAGTTTAACCCAAAAAAATTTTTTTTTTATTCAAAAAGAACGAAAGAAACGAGGGGCAAAATCCTTTTTCGCGTAGTTTTGAAATTTTTTCCCATTAAAATTCCAATTTTTAAAAAGGTTTTAAAGATTTGGAAAAATGTTAAAACACTCGTTTTTATTGTTAAAGTGCAAATGGGCCCAAGGGGGCAATTTATGTGCATTTTTAGGGAAACAAACATTTAAACAGATTTATAGCTTCGTCCTTTGCTTTGTTTTTGTTGAAGGGGAAGCTGAACTTTCGTAGAAACAAAACCTGCTGTCAAAGACATCACGTCTGCAAGTGCTACCCAGTGTCACCTTTTATGCCCCCACAGGAGGGGGAAAGGCAAGGGGTTTCACTAGTGTTTTTTCCCTTTAACCACGGTTTTTTTTTTTACACGGTATTTGGGCCCGGGCCCAAAACAAATTTTTTCATTTTTACAAGCTCGTCGTTTCCTTTTTCAGTGAATTTTTTCCATCGTTTTAAAAAAAGTCGAAAACCCTAGTGGCCCGTTTCCCTCGCTCCTGCTTTTTTCACATGGGGTGTCAACCCCTTTCCTTTTTTTCTCTCATACGAACAGAAAAATCTTTTACCCCAAAAAAATATTTGTTCCCGGAGTTTGGGCCCCTTTGCCCTCAACACTTCTCTTTCCCGTTTTATAAACACGAATTTTGGGGTTTTGAAGGGCAAATCACGTTTGGGATTTAGGCTTTTGCACCTATCGAATTTTAGTTTTTGGGGAAAGTTCCCTGGTCCCGTTAAAAATTTTTTCTTTTATCACCTTTCCCCGTCCCGTGTTGGTTCGTTGTTTGTTCCTTTGGGATACCATAGAAGATCGATTGTTCCCTTTTTTTCGCCTGCCCTCGAGGTCGTCTGTTTTCCCCTCCAGGTCCTCGTTTTTCTTAGTCAGGTCGTCGTTTTTTTCCTAAGGTCTTCATTCTGTTGGGCAGTCCGCTGATCTCCCCTCGCGCCTTTTGGGAATTTTATCTTGGGGGATTGCCGTAGGGCTCTTCTCGTAGGGGTAAAGGAGTCCCACTTCGGGTTCTGAAGCGAATGTTTCCCTTCTTGTGCTCATTGGGCGGGATCTGTCCATGAGGTTTAGACTTTCTGGGTTCTTTCGGGTTTTTGTCTCTTTGGCTCGCAAACCCATGGGGTTGCCCGGTCCCTCCTGCTGGGTTGGTGCCCCTATTCAGGGAGCCTGTTCGTTTCTTCCCTTTTCCCTGAGTTGTTTTGGGCCCCGGGGGAATCCCACATCCCCCAAGGGCCCGAATCCCAAAAATGGGGCAAAAGTTTAAAGTCATATCACACACAGGGAAAAGACAGACCCCACAACACACCCAAAAACACACAACCCCACACACAAACACCCTCTTTTCTTTTACTTTTCTCTTTCTCTTTGCAAACGAAAGGGAGCACAAACTTTCTCACCAAAAACCCCCACACAATCGGCACGCGCCCCACGCACGCACCGGGGCGCACGCCACCAACCCCAAAAACACCACACACACCACACACAACGCAACACACACCACACCCCACAACACCCACCCCACACCACAAGGCGCGCGCCCATAAAGGCACACCAAAAATTCCCAAAAGCAAAGGACAAAGGCGCCCCGGAGCAAAACACACACCACACTCACACACACACACACACACACACCCCACACACACAAAACACACACCAAAAATTTCAAAAAACCCCCAAAAATAAAAACACACACGCGCGCGTTTGGGGGTTTTTCACCCCCACAAAAAGCACTCATGCAAAGCCGTACTGGGCGCCCCCCACACACGCAAAACTCACTCACAAACACAAACACCAAAACCAAAACACACCTCAAAACCCCCACCACACCCACCAGATACAGTACAGTTTTTGAGATTTCCCGCATACAATTTTGCTGTTGCTATGGCATGGTGTGGGGGGAGAGAGAGGAAAAGAAGAGGGGAGGGGGGAGAGAGATGAGAGAGAGGGAGAAGGAGAGGAAAATGAGAGAGAAGGGGAGGAGAGAGAGAGGAGAGGGGGAGGGGGGACCGGGGGGGTTGGGGCCGGGGAAGGGTTTGGGGAGAGAGGAGAGGGAGTGGGGTGTGTGTGTTGTTTTGTGTGTGGGGTGTGCACGCGCCCCGCGCGCGTGCGGCCGGGCCGTGTGTGTGTGTGGGGTTGTGTGTGTGTGTGTGTGTGTGTGTGTTTTGTGGGTGTGTTTTGGGGTGTGTGTGGGTTGCGTGGTGGGGTGTGTGTGTGTTGTGTGGGTTGTGTTGTGTGTTTTGTGTGTGTGGTGTGTGTGTGTGAGAGAGGGGAGGGGAAGAGAAAAGGAGAAGCGCGCGGCGCGCGCGCCCGTGTGGGTGTGTGTGTGGGTTTTGTGTGGGTAAAGGAGGGAGGAGGGCCCCGATGCACCCGGCCATGGAATTCCCGATTTTACCGTGGGGGTTCCCGTGACGGTGTTGGCTTTATCCTTTCCCCAAAACCGAACACTTGCGTTCTTCTCCTGCAAAAACGGGGACCCCCTTTTAAACAAATTTTTCGTTCTTCTCCTGGGAAACGTGGACATTTTGAACCCCCCCAAATTTTTCGTTTTATCCGCAACCGTGGGCCAAATTTTGAAAATTGTGGTTTTTTCTCTCAACAGTGGGGGCCATTTAGAACCAATTGTCGTTCTTCTCCCGCAAAAAACGTGGACCACTTTAGAAAAAATTGTCGTTCTTTTTCCTTTCAAACGGGGACCATTTAGAAAAACTTTTTCTTCTCCCGAATAAGTGGGGCCAATTTAAAAAACAATTTTTCGGTTTTTCTCCTGCAAAAGTGGGGCCATTTAGAAAAAAATTGTGTTCTTTTTCCTGGGAAAACCCTGGAAAACTTTAGAAACCCAATTGTGTTCTTCTCCTGCAACACGTGGCCACTTTAGAACAATTTTCGTTTTTCTCCTGCAACAGTGGACCACCTTTTTTGAACAACTTGTTTGTTCTTCTCCTGCAAACGTGGACCCCCTTTTGAACACTTGGGCGTTCCCTTCCCCCGGGACACGTGGACCACTTTAGAAAAATTGCGTTCTTCTCCTGCAACAAAGGGCCAAATTTAGAAAAAAACTTGTTTGTTTTTTTCCCCCTGCAAAAACCCGTTTGGGCCATTTAGAAAACTTGTCGTTTTCTCCTGCAACACGTGGCCACTTTGAACAATTGTCGTTTTTCCTGCCCAAAAAGTGGACCCCTTTTTTTCAGGAAACTCCACCCCTTTTTGAAACCCCCTCTTCCCGCAAAACCCTGGGGCCCCTTTATTTTCGGAAACTCCCCCTTTATGTTTACCCCCTACTCCTGCAACACGTGGACCACTTTGTTTTCAGGAAACTCCACCCTTTATGTCACCCTCCTACTCCTGCAACACGTGGACCACTTTGTTTTCAGGAAACTCCACCCTTTATGTCACCCTCCTACTCCTGCAACACGTGGACCACTTTATTTTCAGGAAACTCCACCCTTTTTGTCACCCTCCTACGCCAAACCAGTCCACACTCAGGCCAGCAAGGCACTACTATGAGTGCAAAGCAGTCCACACTCAGGCCAGCAAGGCACAACTGTGAGTGCAAAGAGCGTGACGGAGGGTCGAATATATATATTGTGGTCTTTTCAAAAGAAATGTTGCTGGCATGTAAAAAGAAATGTTGCTGACTTCGAAAAGGAAATGTTGCTGGCATCTGAAAAGAAATGTTCCTGGCATCTGAAAAGAAATGTTGCTGACTTCTAAAAGGAAATGTTGCTGGCATCTGAAAAGAAATGTTCCTGGCATCTGAAAAGAAATGTTGCTGACTTCTAAAAGGAAATGTTGCTGGCATCTGAAAAGAAATGTTCCTGGCATCTGAAAAGAAATGTTGCTGACTTCTAAAAGGAAATGTTGCTGGCATCTAAAAAGAAATGTTGCTGGGATCTGAAAAGAAATGTTGCTGGCATCTGAAAAGAAATGTTCCTGGCATCTAAAAAAAAGTTGCTGACATCTAAAAAGAAATGCTGCTGGCATTCGAAAAGAAAAGTTGCTGGCACCTTGATTTAAAAGAAATGTGGCTAACACGTAGAAAGAAATGTTGCTAACGCTAAAAAATGTTATTAACGTCTAAACACAAATATTGCTGACACCTGAAAAGAAATGTTAACATCTAAAAATAAAAAAAAGAAATGTTGCTAACACGTAAAAAGATATGCTGCTAACACACCTGAAAAGAAATGTTCTTAACATTTTATGAAAATGGTACTAACACCTAAAAAGAAATGTTCTTAACATCTTATGAAAATGGTACACCTAAAAAGAAATGTTCTTAACATCTTATGAAAATGATACCAACACCTAAAAAGAATTGCTCCTAGCATCTTATGAAAATGTCACTAACACCTAAAATGAAATGTTCTTAACATCTTATGAAAATGGCACTAACACCTAAAAAGAAATGTTTTTCGCATCTTATGAACATGTTTCTAACACCTAAAACGAAATGCTCCTAACAACTAAAAAGAATGTTGTTGACACCTAAAAAAAAATGTCGCTAACACCTACGTAGGAGAAACATCTAGGAAAGGCGTTAAAGCAGTTCTTCAGAGAAGAACGCCCCCCCCCCCCCATTTCCCCCCCCCCACCCCCCCCCCACCCCCCCTTCACACAACTCCCATCCACCCCTACCCCGCCTTTCGCTTAGACAAGTGTTTCAGCCCTGAACTCGTTGCAGTCTAATGGAGTCAGGCTGCATCGAGCTGATGACTCCAAGATGCTCTTCTGTTGCCTTATCTGTTTTCCTCGCGCTGCCATGTTCTTTCGCAATACAATCATTTCCTCTTTTTTTTTTAGAAGTCGAGATTTAGTAGTCTGAGTTTCCATGTTTCAGAGGTACTTCTGCTAAATGACCGATTGTGCAATAACAACAGTCTGATTTCATTCTTGGTTACTACATTTCATTTTGATATGAAACCGATTATGAAATACCGTATATTACAGATACACATCTGGTCACAACTGTAAAATAAATCATGTTTAGCCTGTTACCTGCACAGTCAGGCGATCAGCATGCGGACCTGTTTCAGCCTGGTTTGATGGTGGAAGATGACCTACGACCTTTCATCTCTTCGTCAGTTTCTGGAGGTTACGTACTTAGGGTACATAGCATACACCAGGCTATTCTGAATAGGAAAGGGCTCGACCACGTGTTCCTGATCACCTACCAAATGCTGTGGTGAGCACTCTCTTCATTATCCTCAGCCCCTTGGTCATCCTCTCATTCATCCTCATCCTCTTCTTCATCTTCTTCATTTCCCCCTTAATTATCCTAATCCTTTACATCAGCTCACCTTGACTCATTTTCATAAAAGTTACGAAATGTCTGTCTTTTGTCCCTCCTTGTAGGGACGACACACATTTTTTTCCCCATTCAAACACACGGTGTGTTCGTGAATAAACTGCTCAGTGTGGTAAAAGTTATTGGCATTGCTTTTTTTTTTTTTTTTTTTTTTTTTTTTTTTGGGGGGGGGGGGGCGTTGTGGAGGTTTCCTTGAGTGGGAGGGGGGGGGGGGGGGGCCTGACTCAATGGGTCCCCAGTTAAGTTTCTTCTACTATAATTTCAAAATGGAGTGACTGAAGGCGGCGAACGAAGCAAGATCAGGAATAGAGTTTTAGAACTTACCGCCAATGACATTGACAAACAAAGCACAAGACAAGACACGATGCATTTCAACCACTTGGGTCTTCATCAGGCGAAAAAATAAATCACATTTAACATGTGGGACAGTACAAACTACGAAAAACAAAAAAAGGAATGAAAAATGACTTATCCGTAATTCTCCATGAAGGCGGAAATGACATGAGGCCAGGGGGATTATGGGAGAGGAAACAGAGGGGGGGGGGGGGGGGGGGGAGGGTTGCGTCAGGGGAGGTGTGTGTGTGTGTGATATGATAGGGTTGTGTGTCTAGTTTATTAGGATGGTATGATATCTTTGTGATGGTTGTGGTAATGGTGGATAGATAATGATGAAAAAAAAAAGGGAGAAGAAAGGTGTGTGTGTGGGGGGGGGGGGGGGGGGGATTTAAGGGGAAGGATCAAAACAAAATTAAGATTAGATAGATGGAGGGTTGCTGTAACTACTGTATGAAGTGAGTGAAGAGGATGTGGTGGTGGTGTATGTAAGTGTGTGTGTATGTGTGTGTGTATGTGTGTGTGTTGGTAGGGGATATTGCCAACTGATGTGGAAGAGGTGGGTATGTGTGTTTGGTTATTGTTGGATATTGATGCCTTGGGGTGTAGTGTGCCCAGTTTGGAAATGAGATGGGATTCTTGAGTTGTGCGTTCAAAGCTGTCACTCTGTGACTGCCAGAGTGCCATAACTTTGACATGGTCGATGTTGTGTTGGGTGTGGTTGAAGTGTAGGGCGACGGGTTTGGGTCGGTGGTGGCGGATATCAGCCAGATGTTCAGCGATGCGTGTTTCAAGTGTGCGTGACGTTTCCCCTATGTAGATCTTGCCACACAGCTGGCAGTGGATGGGCATATATAATGTTGCGGCTCTAACATGAAAATGTGCGTTTGACTGTGAAGGAGTTTTTGGGGCCCTGTAAGATGGTGTCTGGTTTGGTGAGGGGGCAGATTTTTGCAGTTGGGTTTGGAGCAGGGGTGAGTACCTGGTGGTGTAGCTGTGGTTCTGTTCAAACTGGATCGCACGAGGAGGTCTTTGAGGTTTTTGTCACGTTTGAATGTGATCATGGGTTTGGTATGGAAGGCGGGTTTGTGGTTATGTATAATGTGCCATTGGATTTGAGGATCCTACAGATGGGGAGGGTGTGCGGGTGGTAGAGGAGGTAGGCTGTGGGTCTGTCTGTCTTGGTTGGATGCTGGGTGTCCAGAGCACATAGCTGTATCCAGAACATCTGCTCTGGACACCCAGCATCCAACCAAGACAGACAGACCCACAGCCTACCTCCTCTACCACCCGCACACCCTCCCCATCTGTAGGATCCTCAAATCCAATTGGCACATTATACATAACCAACAAACCCCCTTCCATACCAAACCCATGTATCACATTCAAACGTGACAAAAACCTCAAAGACCTCCTCGTGCGATCCAGTTTGAACAGAACCACAGCTACACCACCAGGTACTCACCCCTGCTCCAAACCCAACTGCAAAATCTGCCCCCTCACCAAACCAGACACCATCTTACAGGGCCCCAAAAACTCCTTCACAGTCAAACGCACATTTTCATGTCAGAGCCGCAACATTATATATGCCATCCACTGCCAGCTGTGTGGCAAGATCTACATAGGGGAAACGTCACGCACACTTGAAACACGCATCGCTGAACATCTGGCTGATTCCGCCACCACCGACCCAAACCCGTCGCCCTACACTTCAACCACACCCAACACAACATCGACCAGTCAAAGTTATGGCACTCTGGCAGTCACAAGAGTGACAGCTTTGAACGCACAACTCAAGAATCCCATCTCATTTCCAAACTGGGCACACTACCCCCCAAGCATCAATATCCAACAATAACCAAACACACATACCCACCTCTTCCACATCAGTTGGCAATATCCCCTACCAACACACACACATACACACACACATACACACACACTTACATACACCACCACCACATCCTCTTCACTCACTTCATACAGTAGTTACAGCAACCCTCCATCTATTCTAATCTTAATTTGTTTTGATCCTTCCCTTAAATCCCCCCCCCCCCCCCACACACACACACACACCTTTCTTCTCCCTTTTTTTTTTTTTTTTTTTTTTTTTTTTTCATCATTATCTATCCACCATTACCACAACCATCACAAAGATATCATACCATCCTAATAAAACTAGACACACAAACCCTATCATATCACACACACACACCTCCCCTGACGCAACCCCCCCCCCACCCCCCCCCCCCTCTGTTTCCTCTCCCATAATCCCCCTGGCCTCATGTCATTTCCGCCTTCATGGAGAATTACGGATAAGTCATTTTTCATTCCTTTTTTTGTTTTTCGTAGTTTGTACTGTCCACATGTTAAATGTGATTTATTTTTTCGCCTGATGAAGACCCAAGTGGTTGAAATGCATCGTGTCTTGTCTTGTGCTTTGTTTGTCAATGTCATTGGCGGTAAGTTCTAAAACTCTATTCCTGATCTTCTACTATAGTTTCAGTTTCATCAAGAAGGCGTAATTGCGTGCGGACTAGTCCATATTACGCTACAACCACATCCGCTAAGTTTTGAGACCACACTGCACATGATTTTAAGCTGATGGATAAATAACTACTACAGCATTCTACCAGGGCGTGTCAGTGGTATGTCATGGCCAGTTCTCAGTGGGGAGAGCGTTGTCTGCTCATGTCTTTGTCGTTGAAGGATCGGGTCAACGTTAGCACGGATAGCAAGTCTTTTCCACTGGGAGCTGTACTGCCTGTGGATGACGTTTTTCGCCGCTTAGTTCTTTGTTTTAACAAATCTTAAATACATGCTAGCGAACCGCCAAAAAAACGTGGACAAACAAATCACAATAGTAGGAGGGAATTTGTAAAATATGACCCGAATTGTTCAGATTGTGACAAGTTTTTGCCACTTGGGGTGGTGAAAGATATGGTTATGTGGATTCTAAAAACCACCGGAAACAAAGTGGGTCAGGTCCCTGTACCTATGTTTTCGGTGAATCCAATATGGCTGCCACCATAATTACTATGAATCTAATCAACGTCACACCAAATTTCCTAATTGGGCTATAACCTTGTATAATACCACTTTTTATATGGTATTGAGGGTGAGGAATCTATTTCAGGCATTAATTTGTTGATTTGGGTGCTTATTTAAACTCAGTGATCACTTTTTAAGAAAAAAAAAGTGAAAAATGCACCTTCGTGATGCCACACAAGTTTTAAAAAGTCCATATTCAAGTTTCATTTCTAGCATTATTTACATTATTTG
>CM031597.1:5022992-5032992 GCA_018398815.1 Conus ventricosus
GATCAATCTACAGGCTTTGATGCCAGAAAACAATTTCTAGCCAATTTAGAAGATGCTATTAACTCTGCTGTTGATTTGCCTGCCTGCATACAAAGGTATCAAGACGTTTCTTGCACATGCTAGGTCAAAGGTTGACTTTGTTGTAGGTCATGGATTATACATGCTACCCTCTGACCTTAGACTACAGATTGGCATGATACAGAATTATAACAATGAAATCCTCATAGCTGGAGACGACCAAAACTTAGGGCACAATCAAGTTTAAACACAAGGCCTGCTCCATCATTTTAAAAAAAGTACCTAGCTCTGAAAAAAAGCGATCCAGTTATAAGCGCTCCACAGCCAGAAAGCAGCCCAGAAAGCGCGCCACCTGTTGATCTACCTCACACTGACAGTCATACTAGCGAAAAGACAGCCCTTGTTGTATTTTTAACTTTTACTGGATTAGCCATTACTTTATTGACTAAAAATTAATCCAGCAGCTAGCACTCCTAACGTCCACAGATGGTCAGCCATATAACCAGCCACTTTGCCTATAGTAGACAAAACCCAACTAACAACACTACCTATTATGCCAGGCAGAGCATCAAGCGCTTTAGCAGCTAACTTCTTTAATAAGTTTGCTAGATGGTGTAATTGTTTTCTAATCCAACTTTTACCAGGCTGGGGTGTTGGAGGCGCTACTGGCCCTGTTGGTGCACTGCCGGTTAAAGCATAAACGAGTGTAGAGATAGCAAACCCAACAGCTGTTAATATGCTAACTATTGTAATCCCTTGTTCTCTGAACAGAGTCCTTATTCTTTCTGCTAACGTAGTGTTTTCATAAAGTATTCTGTTTATAGTTTCTCTTATTCTGCTTGTTTGTGATGCTAGCTGTGCTCTGTTAGTAGACAGCACTTCTAACCTGGCTGCCCTTTTTAGCATTAAATCCTGTATTTTCTGCTGTATTCTAGCCTTTTCTTCTCGCCCTAAATTGTTATCATCTGCATCAGCGAGTTTATTTTTTCTTCTTCTATCTCTCTATCTATCTCACTAAGTTTTCCTAGATTGAGCGCTAGTTCCTCCCTTACAGTTGTAAGAGCATTCTTAATACCTCAAGTTCGCGCCTAAGCTTATCGTTTTCACTCCTAAGAGCCTCAATTTCACGCTCAGTGGGTTCAGAATCGTCAATTGTTTTTAATGTTTTTCTGTCTCCTCACTTAAACTCGTTTCAATTTCTGCTATTAGTTCATCTGCTTCTTAAGTTAAATCTTGAAGAGGTATGTTTTGTATTTTAGATTGTGTTGGCAACTCTTGCCTAAAGTTTTGTAAAAAACTAACGGCTTCGGTCTAAGCTCTAAAAGGTTTAATTGTTCTGCCTTAGCAATAGGGAGTTTTCGCCTAATTGTGCTTAGTTTTAAAAAATTTGTTTGGGTTTTGCGTTGAAGTAGCTTTTACATGGTCCCCTGCACCAGTTTTTATATACAAATGCCCACAATCTTCCTCAAAATCGTTAGGATCAAGCACTCCTGGTAGCTCTCGTCCTATGCTTCTATAGAATGATTCAATTCGCTGTCGCAATAGTTCTTGACGTTGGCTAGGGAGTAAAGAACCCGCTCCTTCAAGCTCTTCTTGCAATGAAGGGTGCAGTTTTGTTTCATATTCTTCCTCTTCTTCAACAGGATCAATTGCGTCAAACGATTTTGGCAAACATGAATACAAACTTCATAAAAGAGAGAATGCTTGGGCGTTGCTTCCTGAAATTGCTTGGAATTTGAACTACGAAGCCCTAATGTATACTTTGATAAGAAAACAATTTTAGAAAAGCCTTAAATGCAGGACCCATTCTTGTTAGCCTAGTTCCAGGAACACAACAGAAAAAACAGATTGAAATAACTAGGCAGGGTTCTGAATATATGCTACAGAGAAAGAAGCCCTTAGCTGAAGTGGGGGATGACACCGTCGGCTTAGAATTTACCCCAACGCTACTGTCACTACCTAGGCAAATGACGATGATTTTTCGCTTATTTATTACTCCGAGGGAGGGCGATCCTAGTTTGCCAGAACATACGTTAATCAGAGGTATACAAATAAAGTCTGAAAACTTGGATGCCCCCCTTAAGCTCGTTATTGCAATTACTAAAAACGGGGATGAAATAAACACTTTCTTATCATCTGACAAGGTTACTGTGGTGGTTGACAAAGACAAACTAACAGTACTCGACTTTATTTTCATTAAGTATGTTGATTTTATTGCGTTTTACTCTGTTGATGAAGTGCTGCCAGAAGGATTAATAAGAAGATATGTATAAGATTAATTTTAAAAATAATCTTAATTAAAAAATGGAGGTTCAACAGTTTAGGTTAGAGCAAATAACTGAACTTCAAAAGGAAATAGAAAGTGACTTGGATAAGTATAGGGCTACTAGAAAGAAATATGCTAAAGCTTTAAATACTCTTTCTTATGTAATTACTGGCTCATCAGCTGTAGCTAGCGTAAGTGCTGGGTCTAGTGTTACTGTTTTAGCTACTGGGTTGGAGCGCCAGCCTCTTTACATTAGGGGCCTTGTGTTAGGGTTTAGGCGCCATGTCCTAATTATTGTAATGGTGTTTAAAAAAAAAATTAACATCCTAAATTACAAAAGCACACTGCCATTGTGCCCTATGCATCAGCAAAACATTGTTCCCCCCAAAAATTAAGATAAAATAATGCAAATCATTACAGGATGAAAACATACAGCTGAAGAATTTTCAGAAGCTTATGGCCGATGGTGAGGATTATAGACGACAAAAAAATTGCACTTCAAAAGGATGAGAAAACGTTTACTTCACACAGTGACACTGATGCAATTAAACAGAAACATTGAACAAACAAACACATGATCGTTAAACCCAAATATGCCAAAAAAATAAGTATAACAAAGGACAATAAGTTTAGCGAAAAAATATACTATTTTTTTTGTAACTCACTTTTTTGTCGGGACAACTTGCAGCTCATTCACGAATAACAAACATCTTTTATAGGGCACCTTTTTAGAAGAGAGAGTTTCTCTTAATAATATACGGGAGGGATGTTTTTTCCATAATTCATTCACTTCATAACCATCTACGCTCCATATGGGTCTGTGGCTCTAATTCTAACTCGAGGGCCATCGCCCTCTGCTCTCCAGGAGCATACAAGTATCTTACTTTGAAGACCAAAAACGGCAAGAGTTTTGATCCCCTGCACATCGTTCAGTAATGCAATTTTTTTTTAATTTGATTGCGTTTACTAGTTTTAGGCCTGTTGCTTTAAATTCTTCTTGTTCATGGCGCTTAATTACAGCTGGCAATCTCCTAACCCATTCTTGTGCGTTCTCTGTACTTCTAGAGTCCAAAATTTTCTCTGTGATATTGATTAGTAAACAGGCGTCAAGCTTGATTCTTATTAAAGTTTTCTACTAGGGCCTGGATCGATGGTTGCCTGGATCCCTCTCTTAACTGGAACATGATGTTTTAAAAACAGCTGTTTACAGAACATTTAAACTCTTTTCCATCATTCAACTTGAATCATCCTAGGATACATTAATGGCCTCTCATGATATTTGTTGTAAAGCCAACAGCCACAGCAGTTGAGCTTTTATCCGTTACAGGCTCAGTGCGTCTTTGTACCTTGAAGCCATGTCAACACTGTTTGAGCATACTTCAAACTTTTTTCTCTAATTTTATCATGTGAAGATACAGCAATCCAATCTGGTGGGTGTCATTTGGAACTGAATTAACAAATCTAGGCCTATTATTCCTTTTGGTGGGCAGATATATATGCCAAATTGCCTTTTTGAAAGCCATCTTTCGCAATCGATTAAGACACTCTAGCAGCTTTACTACAGTTTTTCAATAGCAGTCATCTATCCTTTCCATACCCTTTAGGAGAATAATATATTTTTTACTTCGTATTGTCACATATTTTAAATGCATTTTATTTTACACAAGAAAGTGAGACAACAAGATAGACTGAGGTCATGCCCACCTCAATAAAAACTAACTCGCATCTTCCTGATCCCTCAGATATTCATAAAAGTCAGACAGTTCTGCGGTGGCGATGTTAGAAACTTCTTTCCTGTCACTAATTACTACTCATTCATTGCGTACATCAACGTCTGTAATGTGTGCTCTCATGTCCCTCTTCCTTAAAACTTTTTATTACAATTCTAAGTGAGCAATCGCCTTTCTCGTACGTCTCCTTGCCTTACCTAATTTTCTATTGCCAAATATGACGTTCTCTCTCGTTCACGGACCTCAATTTACTAAACAAATAAGTGCTGCCAGAAACTAAAGCATTAACAATAGCTCTCCACCCACCATCAGAACTAATTCCAGACATCTTTTTATAAAATATGTACTTAAGGAATAAATCTTTCTATGCATTACGAATTTTTCTCTGTGGATAATCCCTTTTACAAGAAAGTCTTTGAAGCAATCCGGCATAAATTACAGCTATAACCTTAACAACGTCCTCAATTTTCTAACATTCCTAGATCAGCCGCCTCTTTAAACATGATTTTGGTAACCACGCTATGCCTATACTAGACCCGCTAATATACAGCAGAATGGTAAATCGTATTTAAAATCTTTTTTTCACTCATCTTTTTATAACTAAAAAAAAAATTACAATAATCATAATACTAAATACTGCCTATAGCATTATAATCAAATAATCTTTTGTTGTTTAAAGCAAAAAATGAAGGTTGCCAACTATTTTGGCGAATCTTCATATCTTTTCCATGTTTGGCGGTTTTATCCTAACAAACATTTTGCAAGGGTCGAATAAACTATAACACCAACGATAGGCACTGCATAATAACAACGATTAAATCATGGTTTTAAAAGTATTATATTATTTTTTATTGTTTTAAAAAAGGGATTGGTGACAACTATTAAAGTGTGAGGAGGAAGCAACTACTTCGTAGGCTACTCAGCAGACCACTTGCCAAAAGAAAGATTAGACTTCTTCTGGCTGTCGTGGAAAAAACTAGACAGTAATTAGCACAAACTAATGTTGAACAATTTCAAAGGGGGAAAAAAAAACAATTATCTACATCACGTTGAGAAGTACTACGCTAGGATACGAAGCACAGCTAGGTCAAAAATGGTTAGATCGGTGGGGCAAACATGATATAGTCTATATCTAAGTTAGTAAGAAATGTCGCCAGTTGATCTAAGAAGATTAAAATTGATTATCAACACATCCGGTTTTTAAACAAGCCCCAAGAAACCTTGCCTTGGACCATGTATACAGATTTGGGAACATTTTAGGCCCATTCATCATGGATTAATTACTTTTAATCATATTAATTTTGATCATATTAAATTTAAACGCAATAAAAAATGAGCGAAAAGACGGCTGCAGGACAGTCGCAGGAGCAGAATTTCCCACAAGTGAGCCACAATGAATGTACCACAAGTGAATTACCCCAAGTGAGTAATGTTAACTAAGTCTAAAAGTCCTGGACATTTTGAGGCTGGCCGCAAACTAGCGAATGGAAAGACTGTGCAAAAAGCAAAAACCAATCAGCAAAACAAAAATTGTTAGATAGTAAAACAAGGACATCGCCGCCAACAACAGCACAATAACAACAACAAAATCACAATTAAACGATAAGATGTAATTATTATGTAATTGGGAGCTGCTGTTGTTGGCGGGTTTTAGCATCCAGATACCTAACACCATACCTAGCAACAAAGTTTACAAGCCCCACATAGAAAGAAGAAGACCCACTTCAGCAAAAAAGTACAACCTCCCGCTTGTAGACCCATTTCTAATGGAATAGTTTTAAGAACTAGATACAGTACAAGTTAAGAACTAATAAGGTTTTTTAAACACAGTAAAGTTAGTTAATAGAAAGTACTAATTTTACGTTATGTACAAGTAAAATACAGTTAAGTGCTAAAAATTAATTTTCTATTTTAAGTACTAGTTAGGTTCTAATAAGTACTAGTTAGTTCTTTATGTAAGTTCTTGTTAGTTCCGTACGTTAAGTACAAGTCAAGTTAAATCTTTTCAAGATCTCCAATCCCTCCAGGCCAGATGAAACTTAGAATTTACGTAAGTTCTCTTGTGTATTGTTAGAGACTAGTGAATTTAGATAACACAGTTGTGTTTACCTTGATGAAAAAGAAAGCGCAGATTAACATTTGTGATAAAATACTTTGTTTCAAAGAAGCTTCTTGTATTATCGTAGTTATATTTTGGGGGGTTTTGACAAACTTCTTTACTTATGCCCCTTAGCGGTTCATTACAGAAGTCTGCTACAACGCTGTACTCTTCGCCCGCAAACCAACATATTCTTTGATAACTGTCCCTTAAGTTCATCCTTCATCTTTCCAATCACTTTCTTGTTCGCATAAAATGTAAAAGGGCCTGTCTTGGATAGCACATGTGTCGTACCACCCATCAGTTCCTTTAGCTACTCTGTTTCTAAGTCTTTTGTAAAAGTCTCTGTGGGGCCGTCTAGAATAAAAGAGTCTGTGTCCTGTGTAAAAAACTCATGCTTCTGGGTCACAGTGGTTTAAAGTTCGTACAGAAATTCAAATCATCATAACTTTGGACAACTCTATCCGGGTAACGCCAATAAACACCCGGCTTGTCCAACTTAACATCCTTTTTCCTTCAATCTAATGCCAATCCAGACTGTATTAAATCTTACTATAGTCCTTGAAAGTTGGTTTAGAAGGCCAACATTAAATCTGGTTTTCATTTGTAACTAATTTCACATCTTCACGTTGGTGGTGATTTTCCATATTTTGGGGGGGGCCAAAACAGCTGTTGTTCATCAGTTTAAAGAAGTCTTTTTCTGAAGCGTCAGTGGCTTGGGTTCTAAGATCAGTATTCTTCTTGATGTATGGCCTCATAAAGGGCTCTTGATCACAGATAATTATTCTGTGAACAGCTTCAGTTTATCCATGCTTTAAGTAAAACTGTAGGAGTCTGTAATGGCACACATATTTAGTTTTATGTCTAAGATTAGGCACAAGTTTAGGCGGTTCGATGGGACTCATCTTTAATCTTTCTGCGGCTAGGGGTAATCGTTGTGGAGATCGTGTAATTTCTTAGGATATTCTAAGTCTACTTCCAAGATTAGCCCTATTGGATTATCAGGCGGAAGCTTGACAACATACCTAACACAGTATTAACATTCATGAGGCCTTTTATCATTGTAAAGTTTCTCAGTGGAAGCGGTTGACTCATGGCCCATCCATACAGATTGTTGGCGTCTAAGTACATTAGATAGTTGGATGGTTAGTGGGATCATATCGTCTAAATACTTGTTGTTGGCTTTGCAGTAAGGATGTGAGGCCATGCTAATACCTCCCCTTAGCCTCTTCAATCATCTGAAGTGTGGGTAGATCAGATATTAAGTCAATCTGAATGTTTGTAGACTTTAAGAAGCATCCCAAGAAAGGCCTGGGGCAGAGATGTAATGTGATGAGTCTAAGCTGTAATGTTTCATGCATGTAGATCTGTAATTCTGAAAGACGTCTGCCAATAAACACACGTCAGCCAATAAATATTGATCATGATAATTACCCATCGTTTGGCAGTGTAATTCTGTCCAGGCTTTCTGAGCGTATTCATAGTCAGCATCAGTTATGTCTTTGCCTCTAAGACTAGAAAAGAAAGCGCCTTTAGAGGAAGCGAGTCTTCATCAAACCTATCCCACGAGTTCATGTATTCATAAGGATAGACGCCTTTACGCACTAAAGATGGGTCAAAGTATTGTTTAGTGATTGGAAAGTCTTGTAGCGATCCTGCTAATTTATCCAAACTGCCATCAGATGTTGGGCAGAGTCATAAAAGGATAAACAGTCAAGAGTAAAAGTCATGTACTTTTCTGAAGACTGTGCAATGCAGGTAACCCTCTTATATTCAGAAGTCACTGCTTGCATGATAAAATGAGAATCGTAGCCTCGTAGGTTATGAAAGAAGATAGCGCAGTTTCCATTTTAGGGTCAACCTTAAGTGAAGATTACAATTGTTGTGCGCGCCCCTCTGAACTTTCCAGTAATGTGATCGTGGTCTCTTACTGTCACGTCTTTACTGTTAGGTGTTAGCTCTAAGCCGCAAATCCAGCAGTGTGTAGATGAGTCATAACGTTCTTGGTCTTCAGGAGTCATAACAATGTCTGAAAGATTAGTTCTTGGATAACTGATTGCGAAGTTGTTTCATCTGCTCTAAAAACCCTACAGGCCGCTTTGGGGTTTTCTAAAAACCCTCGGGGTGTGGGGCCCCCCAAAATCGGACCTAACAAAAATTAAACGCATAAAAACAGTTCTGAGGGGGGTTTTAATAAGGTTGTTTTTTGTTCTTTTGAGGACCGTAGAACTGCGGCAAAAATTAAATTAAAACCCATAAACCCTATGGGCTCATTTGCATTTTGTGAAAATTTTTTAAAAAATTTAACTTAGCCCCGGGGTTTTAGGTTAAGAATTCGGTTTTTTAAAACAGTCTAAAAAATTTTTACAATTTTTCATGACGGAAACCCCCCTTCTAATTTGGGGTTCTGACCAAACCCCTTTCCCTACAAACCCCTTCTTTAGCATGACCCTTTTGATGAAAAACCCATAAGCTGCTTATTGTTCTGTTTAAAATACATAATGACTCTTTGTAATATCTGAAAACATATAAAATTTTTAACATGTTTGTTAATTTGGATCGCCAAAAGTAGGACCCTTTGGGAAAAACCCCTTAAGGCACTAAAGGGTCTACTGCAGACCATGTGTAAACTTTTAGGGGAAAGGGGTTTGGTTTTTTTGCCTTAAAACTGAATATACTTTCTTTTACTGCAGCCCAAGGGGTAAAAGTTTACGGTTTTTTGGGTTGTTTTCTTTTCAAACTGAGATATACTTTCAAACCCTTACGGGGAATTTTTATGTTATCAAAGTAAACTCTTTTTTGTATGCTTAAAAATTTGGGATACTCTTTCGGCGTTTTTTTTTACGGGGGTAAATTCAAAAAAAACCCCAACCACATAAAAAACATGCTGTCGGGTTTTTGTTTTAAAACTAACTCTTTTGGGAACAAAAGGGTAAAAAATTGCCAACAAATAGGATAAAAAATTTTTTTTTCTCAATCTAATTTAAAGGACCTTCCTTCAGACCACCGAACCCGCGCAATTTGCTTTTTCCCCCCACTTGCGGGTTTTAAACTGTGAAAGCTTGTAATCACCCCATTCAAAAATTTAAAGTCGCATAGCTAATAATTTTTTTTTCTTTTTAGTTGAAAACCCAAACTTCTTTTTTTAATATCATCGGCTTTAAAATAATCAATCAAAACACCAAACAATATTTTTAAACGGGCATTTTCGCGTTGAAGAACTCGGGAAAATTTTAGAGATACATGTGCTAGCTTTGAACTTTTCGGGGGTTAATGATGTCCATTCCCTTTTCCTAAACATATTCCCTTTAATTGTTTTTTCACAAAACCTTTCACCAGTGTGCGGGCGGGGGCAGTTTTTAAAACCAACCCTTGTGGGGTTCTTTTTTAAACCCAAAAAATATTTCTAAATTAAAAAAATAAATGTAAAAAAAGTAAGAAAAAGGGCGCTTTTTATTCTTCCCCAAGCGTTGAAAACACCAAGACACTTTAACCTTACAATAACACCCGCCAATATTTTAGCTTTTCGAATCACTACAGTAAATGTTCATCCTTTGATTGTTTTCTCAAAAAAGGTTCACATGTTTTTTATTATATTTTTTACATCATTCTAAAAAAACCAAATTCACTAAAATCAAATGTTTAAAAATTTAAATTTTTTTTCCCGTCAAATATTTAAATTCCCAATTCTTTAAAATCAGTTGGGCTGAGTTTAGCAGCCTTTTTTTTACATCTAAAATAAAAAAAAAAATTTAATTGTAAATAAAAATTTCAGCTATTATTCATATTTTTTTTCTAATCATAAAACCAATTTTCATTAAAGGGGAATAGTTTACTCCTTCAGAGTCAATAGAAACAGTCAAATTAAAAAATTCCTCAAACCAAAAT
>CM031597.1:5037992-5040492 GCA_018398815.1 Conus ventricosus
AATAACACCAGCACAGAAAACTGACTTTATTTCAAAGGCGGGTCTAGGTAGTCACCATGTTGGACATGAAGCTGCACACAGGAACAAGAGTTTGTCAGCTGTACTGTCGTTTCAAATTGAATACTCCCAACACTCACTGCGGTTCTAGTTTTCTTCTTAGACAATTGTAGTCCGGTGCAGTCATGGGGTGTGTTGAGCATGCAAAGGGCCACAACTTTCCGACAACGCTTGTTGATAGGATTCGTATATGGTGGCTTTCTTGCTTGTCTCCCCTTATACGCATGTGTCACTGATCTTCAACGGTCGTTTTTTTTTTTTTTTAAGTGCTTCCCCCCCCCCCCCCCCCCCCTAATGTTTCTCAGTGGCTTATGTACTTTCATTTTGTACCGGCGCGGGCTTTTCTTCCGGGTGAGCTGTCAACCTGGTGTATTTACGACCGTCGTCATGTGTACGGAAAGAGTACACGAAGCAACGATTGGACGACAGGGGTCGTTCACCCCTGTGAGACCTTGGCCGGAAAGCGGGTCACGTCGGCCATTGTTTCACAGAGGGCGTCGCTCGGAACGGGAGAGAATCCTGCCCGTCGACGTCATCTGTTCATATTGATCGCTATATTTATAGACTGATGAGACTATTAATGTACTTATGTCTGGCAAATTAACTGCCACATTCCTCCAGAAATACCCACTGTTCATTTTTAGCAACATCATTCTGTTTTCTATTTATCTATTTTGAGTTTGTCTCTTCCCCATATCTGTCGCATACAAATGTGATATTTGACAGAATGTTTCCACAGTTACTTTATAAACGAAAAATGATATAAGTGACAGTAATGAATTTAAAAAAACAAAACAACAAACAAACAGATAATCAAACCTAAATTTTCAACATGGCCAATTAATACCTTTGGAACAGATGAAACAATAGGAAACAGTCCTTTCTTTTTGCTGATTAATCAAATTGTTTCAAATCGATATTTTCGACAAAAGAGACTCACCAGATTTATCATATGTAGTTCTTTTTGATTCGTAATATAAAAAAATAATAATAGTAAACACCTGACGATTTCGAAATCAGCGAGACAAAGTAAAATCCCATTCAAATAAACCAAACTGAAAAGCGCGCTCATTTCTGGTAACATTTCACAGAGAATGGATCAATCTGTACCACCATTTACACACACATATTACTGCTTTGTTTTGGATGTTGGTAATAAGAAACTAGGTTGTTATTCGTTAAAGCTTGTGGGCTGTATATTGGGGTGGACTCGAGTGTGGTGAATCAAAATGGCGATGACATCTGTCAGTTCTTGTGAGTCTTGAATATGGAATTGTTCCTGCGTAGACGAACAAAAAAGGGGCATTCTTGCCAATAACAGCGACAAGCACAGTGTATTCAAACGTTTTATAAAACCATTTTGCAATTTAACGGATGTGATATCTCGCTGAATATAAACACAGTTTGGATAACAGTACGGACATGGAATCAGAAAATCCTTGTGAATCATTGTTGCCACATAAAAATGCTTAAGCAAACTTTATTTGTCTTATATGTACAAATGTATAAAGGAAGACAGTTGCATGTTGTTTCATTTCGAAACTGTCAATGTCTGTTTTTTTTTATTTCTTTCAGATTCAAGCGATGAATCTACAGCTAGAAGCCTATAGATTTATCACATTCTATAACTTGAGAAGTATTGTTGCTTGTCACTGACTTGTTTTTGGTTTGCTATTAGACAATGCAATGTTAGAATGCACAAGGAAAGCTAATACACATTCCTTCATCAAAGGCAGAGACCAAGACGCACAAGCATATCAAAAGAACACAAGAATGCTAAAGTTATAATGAACATTGAGACGATGTGAACTTAAAACAGTGAACGGTATCATCCAATTGTAGGTGACACAACAAATGACCGATAAACATTTTATGTTAACTGCAACAGCAAATGCTCATTTTATGAATGTACTAACGATTGAAAGAAATAGTTGTAGTTTGTGTGCTCATTGATACACCGAATTTGAATTATACTTCAACACATTTTATACTGATTCGTTCTCCTAACCACAACTGATTACTGAACATAATCCCAGAATGCTTGATTTTATAGATATCTGCATGGAGTTATCTGAAAACAAGAGAGACAAACACGCAAGCTGAGAAGTCTTGCTCTTCTCGTGTTTATGAAATTTTTCTGCATTCACTTATCCAGTAATCTACAGGACATGAAGACTCAGAATATGAAAATCAGATTAGTTATCTGGGTAATTTATTATTTTGTTCACCAATGTTCATTATCTAAGACTGCAACACGAGTGCCAAATCCAGTTGCACTGTGAGGACTGTAAACTTTTAACAGCAGGAGATGTATCTGATGCAAAAGGCACTACGTTATCAGGAGCCTGGCATCCTCTGTGTGTAAGAACATCTCGTCAACACCTTCATGTTCAGCTGAGGAAAAACGTCTGCAACATTACTCAGTAACATTGGCCGTCTCAAG
>CM031597.1:5047992-5050492 GCA_018398815.1 Conus ventricosus
GGAAGATGAGGGAAGGTAGCAACAAAAACACTTACACTTTTGTTTACGACATTCTCTTAACTTTAACCATCAATTATGACTTTATATCACGCAAACCCGCCAGCACCTCCGAAAGTAAAACCGAAAACTATTGCACAAGTTTCCAGATGACCCAGTAACGCCCACCGCTGTGATGACCCACATCAGGGGCACAACAAGTGGGCACACTTTGTGGTATCCACGAAACAGGCAATAACCAAGGGCCATGGTTTTAAAAGCAATAATCAAAGCCCAATAATCAAAAGCTATGGTTTGGCCCACAACGGAACAATGAAGGTGATGGATGTTTTAGACATATACAAGCTGTGCGCGTGCTGGAAGGCAGGGATATTTAGTCAATATGCTGAAGACATTGCGCGTATTGGAAGGCAGGGATATTTAGTCAATATGCTGACGACATTGCGTGTATTGGAAGGCAGGGATATTTAGTCAATATGCTGAAGACATTGCGCGTGCTGGAAGGCAGGGATATTTAGTCAATATGCTGAAGACATTGCGCGTATTGGAAGGCAGGGATATTTAGTCAATATGCTGAAGACATTGCGCGTGCTGGAAGGCAGGGATATTTGGTCAATATGCTGACGACATTGCGCGTGCTGGAAGGCAGGGATATTTAGTCAATATACTGAAGACATTGCGCGTGCTGGAAGGCAGGGATATTTAGTCAATATGCTGAAGACATTGCGCGTTATTTCCCACGATGTTGTTCAGTTATTCGGAAATTAAGAAGAAAAAAATTCTACGAATACGTTTTTTTTTCCCATATCCCGTTGAATATTTCTTATCTGTTTAAAAGCGAGCTTGCCTGAGCTTGTGTGTGTGTGTGTGTGTGTGTGTGTGTGTGTGTGTGTGTGTGTGTGTGTGTGTGTGTGTGTGTGTGTGTGTGTGTATGTGTGTGTGTGTGTGTGTGTGTGTGTGTGTGTGTGTGTGTGTGTGTGTGTGTGTGTGTGTGTGTGTGTGTGTGTCTGTGCGTGTGTATGTGTGCGTGCGTGCGTGAGTTCGTGCTTGTGTGTGCAAATAGGTTTATCTGCTCACAAAGCGGTTTTTGTTGTATTGACAAAGAAAACTGTTGTGCTTGAAGTCAGAGAAGCCGTCTCAACAATGATTGATAATGCTGTGGTATACAGAAGCAAACAAGTTAAGTTTATCGGTGTTATCTTACACTATAACTTTTTCGAGGGAAGTAAACACTTTGTAGAACAGGCTTGGAATAAATGTATTATTACGTGTACTTTCTGGGAATAAATGTATCATTACGTGTACTTTCTGGGAATAAATGTATTATTACGTGTATTTTCTGGAATAAATGTATCATTACGTGTACTTTCTGGGAATAAATGTATCATTACGTGTACTTTCTGGGAATAAATGTATCATTACGTGTACTTTCTGGGAATAAATGTATCATTACGTGTACTTTCTGGGAATAAATGCATCATTACGTGTACTTTCTGGCATACCTCTGATTAACTGGGAGTGTAATCTTCCATTAAGTTGGCGACCAATCACTCATCCCCTCAAACCGCGTCCACTTTGGGGAGTAATTGTTCGTTGTTCGTTGTCATTGTCTTTGAATGTTGTTTGCCTTGCCTGAGAAAGACCATAGAGGTCGAAACGCGTCATGTGTTGTCTTGTAATTTGTTTGTGTCTTTCGTCCGATGGCATAGCAGGTTTTTTTCTGTTTTCCTTTTAAGTGTGTTGTAGATTGTTCAGCACATTCTATGAAACTTGGAGATCCAGTCTGGATCGTTTCCATCAAACAGTCCAACAAGCCGACCCCTTGTTTCTGGATCGCTTCCATCAAACAGTCCAACAAGCCGACCCCTTGTTTCTGGATCGTTTCCATCAAACAGTCCAACAAGCCGACCCCTTGTTTCTGGTTCGTTTCCATCAAACAGTCCAACAAGCCGACCCCCCCTTGTTTCAGTTCCTTTGCAGTTCTGTTTGTTCATAACTTTCTTTGGTCAGTCATTGCGATTGTGTGGCAAAATATCAACAGTTATGACTTCCACGCATTCAAGAGCCCACGCACGCGAACGCGTGTTACGTAGAAGGACGGATACAGGAGTTCATGCTGGACCATCACCACCATCACCACCACCACCACCACCACAACCACCCACCACCACCACCACCGTTAGAACCTGCCGCTTCCCTTACCTCCCCCTGGTTTATCAGCTGAATCGCGCCATCCGCGGCTGCCCACTGATCAGCTTTTCAGTCGCCAACTGGCCTCTTGGGAAGGGAGATAACCACTTCCGTTTCCGCTGCGGCACAAAAAGCGTCGATACGAGCACCGGGAGTGGAGTTGGCGTCAGTGAGAAAAACAATCATCGGCACACCACTCCTCCGACTCTTTCTGTCTGTCCGTCTGTCTGAATGACTGTGTCTGCTTTTGACGTCGTGGGCCTGGCAACACACATACTTTCATGGACCTCAAGCTTTGTGTCTGTTCAATACT
>CM031597.1:5055492-5060492 GCA_018398815.1 Conus ventricosus
AGTGTCTTTTTGCCACCCCATCCCTCCCTCCCCTCCCCTCTCCTGGCTTGGTTAAGAACCACCAGTCTAAGCATATTCTCGCTTTTGTCACTGGACAAATCGCTGTACTGGACTGAACGGGTTTGAACGTCCCACCCCCCCTCCCCACTTCTGCCCCCCCCCCCCCCCCCCCCCCCATTAGTATTGGAACAGCTCGTGCAAGAACAGAGCTACTTTAAGTCTGTCTTTTTCTACCATATTAAAGGAACCATATCCTTTCTGTTGAAATTGTCACCTGTACACACAGATACAGACACACACACGCGCACACGCACACACACACACACACACGCACGCACGCACGCACTCACGCATGCACGCACGCACGCACGCACGCACGCACGCACGCACGCACGCACGCACACACACACACACTCACTCACTCACATACGCGTGCGCGCATGCACTCACACATACACAGACATGCGTGCGCGAACACACACACACACACACACACACACACACACACACACACACACACACACACACACACACACACACAAAGAACACACACACGCACGCACGCACGCACGCACGCACACACACACACACACACACACAACACATACACACGCGCGCGCGCGCGCGTACACACACACACACACACACACACACACACACACACACACACACACACACACACACACAAACTCGCGCGAGCGCGCACACACACACGCGCAGGTGCGCACGCGCACGCACACACACACACACACACACACACACACCACACACACCACACACACACACACACACACACACACACACACACACACACACTCACTCACTCACATCACATCACGCACTACATGACGCGCGCGCGCCATACACCACACACACACACGCACGCACGCAACACAACGCAACGCACGCCACACACTCACGCAGTCGCACGCGACGCGCACACACACACACACACACATACACACACACACACGTACACCGCACCTCCACCACCACTACCGACACCTTTCTGATTCGCTTCCCTTCCTCCATACACCAACGCAGACACACAGACATACGCGCGAGCGCGCGCGCGCGCACACACCACACACACACACACACACACCACACACACACACCACCACCACTCAACACACACACACAACAACCAGCCGCACACACACAGACACACACACACTCACACACACAACACACACACACACACACCACACACACACACAACACACACACACACACACACACACACACACACACACACACACACACACACCACACATACACACACACTCACAACAACACATACACACACACACACACACACACACACACAACACACACACACACACACACACACACAACAACACACACACACACATCGTTCTCTTCTCATCTGACCTTCGGGTTTAAAACGTTTTTCGTCACTGTGGACGATTGATTCCATTTGAAACGTGCCGCGGAGTGAAGTTTATTCCTGCATTTATTACACACCCCTCGTGTAGGGGGGACTCACGCTGAACCTTGCCGCAGTGTGAAGTTTATTGCAGCGTGTATCACTCCCCCTGCTGCCAGGTTGAAAAGAGGTTGTTTTTACTGCAGGCAGGGCGAGAGAAACGTCAGATGCATTTGACAGAGTTCTGCAGGAAAAGCACACGGCAGAGAAATGTAAAGAATGATGTGGTGTGTTGTATGTTGCAGCTGACTGCAATTAGGACATGACACGATTCACGCTCCTGCTGCCGTGGAAATTGCAGTACACACACACACACACACACACACACACACACACACACACACACACACACACACACACACACACGCACGCACGCACGCACGCACACACACACAAGAGAGAGAGAGAGAGAGAGAGAGAGAGAGAGAGAGAGAGAGAGAGAGAGAGAGACAGGGGGGGGGGGGCGTAAGGTAAGGTAATATTGCTTATAGCCTAGCCGATCGCAAGGGCAGTCACCACGTTGAAGTAAACTCACAAGAGAGAGAGAAAGAGAGAGCGAGAGAGAGATAGAGAGAGAGAGAGAGAGAGAGAGAGGGAGAGAGAGACAGAGACAGACAGACAGACAGACAGACAGACAGACGGGCAGACAGACAGGCAGACAAAGAGACAGACAGACAGATTCAGATATCTCTTCTGTTTGGCCATAGCCCCTCAGAAAGGGGTACAAAAAAGAGAGAAAATATTCTTATGTGAACGTGACCGAAAAAGAAACAAACAAAAACAGAACTACAAAGATGATATCGTTACAGCATTCAAACCTGCGATGCATTCATAATTATATTACATAGCATTTTTCACATACTTTGTTAATGGCAAGCACTAGAACATACAAAACAGAATTCAAGAGAGAGAGAGAGAGAGAGAGAGGAGAGAGAGGAGAGAGAGAGAGAGAGAGAGAGAGAGAGAGAGAAAAGACGAATTCGAAGCGTGGGCTCAACCTCACCGGGGAACTGGGAAACAGTATTGGCAGAACAGCACCCTAGCAGCAGCACCAGACAGTCAGTGCCAGCCGTGTTTTCCAGAACACGGAAAACAGCACAAACATTATGGGAAGAGATGCGGAACGTGCTGCCGCCTAACACGCAGGTGGCACAGCTCGGGGTGGGGCCGGAGGGAGGGAGGTGGGGAGGGGAAAGAAGTAACCTGCCCTTTGATGATGTAAAGCCAAATGGGGAGTTAGGGGGGGGGGGGGTGGTGGTGGTGGAAAGAAGTAACTTGCCCTTTGATGATGTAAAGCCAAATGGGGAGTTAGGTGGGGGGGGGGTGGAAAGAAGTAACCTGCCCTTTGATGATGTAAAGCCAAATGGGGAGTTAGGGGGGGGGGGGGGTGGTGGTGTGGAAAGAAGTAACTTGCCCTTTGATGATGTAAAGCCAAATGGGGAGTTGGGGGGGGGGGGGGTGGAAAGAAGTAACCTGCCCTTTGATGATGTAAAGCCAAATGGGGATTGGGGGGGGGGGGTGGTGGTGGGTGGTGGAAAGAAGTAACCTGCCCTTTGATGATGTAAAGCCAAATGGGGAGTTGGGGGGGGGGGGGGGTGGTGGTGGTGGAAAGAAGTAACTTGCCCTTTGATGATGTAAAGCCAAATGGGAGTTGGGGGGGGGGGGTGGTGGTGGTGGAAAGAAGTAACTTGCCCTTTGATGATGTAAAGCCAAATGGGGGAGTTGGGGGGGGGGGGTGGTGGTGGTGGAAAGAAGTAACTTGCCCTTTGATGATTGTAAAGCCAAATGGGGAGTTGGGGGGGGGGGGGGTGGTGGTGGTGGAAAGAAGTAACTTGCCCTTTGATGATGTAAAGCCAAATGGGGAGTTGGGGGGGGGGGGGTGGTGTGGTGGAAAGAAGTAACTTGCCCTTTGATGATGTAAAGCCAAATGGGAGTTGGGGGGGGGGGGGGGTGGAAAGAAGTAACTTGCCCTTTGATGATGTAAAGCCAAATGGGGAGTTGGGGGGTGGGTGGGTGGTGGTGGTGGAAAGAAGTAACTTGCCCTTTGATGATGTAAAGCCAATGGGGAGTTGGGGGGGGGGGGGTGGTGGTGGTGGAAAGAAGTAACTTGCCCTTTGATGATGTAAAGCCAAATGGGGAGTTAGGGGGGGGGGGTGGTGGTGGTGGTGGAAAGAAGTAACTTGCCCTTTGATGATGTAAAGCCAAATGGGAGTTAGGGGGGGGGGGTGTGGTGGAAAGAAGTAAACCTGCCCTTTGATGATGTAAAGCCAAATGGGGAGTTAGGGGGGGGGGGGTGGTGGTGGGGAAAGAAGTAACTTGCCCTTTGATGATGTAAAGCCAAATGGGGAGTTGGGGGGGGGGTGTGGTGGAAAGAAGTAACCTGCCCTTTGATGATGGAAAGCCAAACGATCGACTGGAGGACCTGCGAGGGAAAGAGGAAGACAGAGGGGCATCAGAAGTGGGCATGGTACATTAGAGCAGGACTTGACAGCAGTGATCGGTGATTGGATAGATCTCACCCTCTCGATCTGTGTGTTGTTTTGCAGACTTTAAAAACTATGGCATAATGATCCCCTGTTTTTTTATTTCTATTTTTGTTATGATGAATCAAATCATATGTATAAGCGCTCTAAATGTGCATGGCTTGAGAAATAACATAAATGAAAAAAAAAAAAAACAACATTTCATTTCACCATAAAGCAAAACTTAGATTTGTTTTTTGACGGAAAATATACGTAACAGAAGTTAATACCTGAAAATAATGCACAATTACGGGTGAGGCTTGTAGTGGTGTAGGCATTTACATGAACAAAGGGGTTTACCATTTTCTTCGGCATTAATAAACAAAGACAAATGACTTATACACTCAACTGACATCATATACAAAACAGTCCGCTTTTGCCCTCGTCACAAAACAGTCCGCGTTTGCCCATGTCACGAAACAGTTCAATACCCACGCCTAGATATGAAGATGGGTAAAAAAGAAAAAGAAACCACACACACACACACACACACACACACACACACACACACACAGAGAGAGAGAGAGAGAGAGAGAGAGAGAGAGAGAGAGAGAGCAAACTAATGCACGCGCAACTCATTTTTATGATGGGGCAAAAGTAAGAAAGGAAATTCAAGACAATCCATCAACTGCTTTTTCTTCAGATACAAATCAGCAGGCGAGAACACCACCACGCCTCCCCTCCCCTCCTCCCCCCCACCCCACTAAAGGATCTCTTGTCACCAAGAAAGGATCTTCTATCAGTAATAAAGGATCCCTGTTAATAATCAGCAACCGTCTGACAATTGCGAGGAATTCGCTTTGATACTAGTGGGTTCGTTGTCTGTTAATAATCGGCAATCGTCTGACAATTGTGAGGAATTCGCTTTGATTCTAGTGGGTTCGTTGTCTGTTAATAATCAGCAATCGTCTGACAATTGTGAGGAATTCGCTTTGATACTGGTGGGATCGTTGTCAAGAAAGAGGGAGTTGCATACTACTGTTGCCATGCAGTTTTCCGGTGTTGCGCACAGCGCGCAGTTCCTGTGG
>CM031597.1:5069099-5096906 GCA_018398815.1 Conus ventricosus
GATCACATGAGTATTGTTACGTGAAAGGTTTTTTCTTTTTTCCCCCCAACCTTCAACCAGGAGAAGCGAATTCGACAATGAGGGATAGTGACTGTGAAATAGTCTACTATCTGCACGCCGGCTGTCATTTCATTCCCCCCCCCCCCCCCCCCTAGTCTACTATCTGCACGCCGGCTGTCATTTCATCCCCCCCCCCCCCCCCCCCCCCCCCCCCCCGTTCAGTGCATACCAGTTGTTGGATCACCGCCATATTGTCATCATCAAAAGAAGGGAGATCATTAGGCAGAAAGTACAGGTAATCCATATTTGATGTGACAGTGAACTGGGTCTCTTCATGTATTATTCTTCCGTTGTTGCCTGGCGTGTGTGTGTTTTCTGTCAGCTTAAACAGCTGTTGTAGTTTGTGCATGGAATGAGTATTAGGAAGAAGACTGCTTTAGACGTTCTGCTCTATACTTTAGACTTTCTGTTCTATACTTTAGAGTTTCTCTTCTATACTTTAGAGTTTCTGTTCTATACTTTAGACTTTCTGTTCTCTACTTTAGAGTTTCTATTCTATACTATAGACTTTCTGTTCTATACTTTAGACTTTCTGTTCTATACGCCAGTTTTGTCGCCACTGTTTTTTGTACAATTTTGTGCATGACAGTTTTCACTTTACATTCTCAAGATTTGTGCATGACAGTTTTCACTTTACATTCTGATGATTTGTACTGTATGCACATGTCCGATAGAAACTTTTCATAAAATAAACAAGTTTGCTTGATAACTCCAAAGCAATACTGTTGATTCTTATTTTTAAAAAAAGTCGCTAAAACCGAAAATTTCAAATTTAACAACAAAACAACAACAGCAACAACAGCAGCAGCAGCAGCAGCAGCAGCAGTAGCAACAACACAGATAAGACCGAACCATTTGAAACATATTGTGCCGCATTCCATGTTAAACATCCACATGTATTGACACAGCAGGATCGACTGCCCAGCTGTAACAATGGTTGTCTCTTTGCCTGTGTTAGCACGGAGTAGAAGGTCTTTACCTTGAGCCGAGTGACTGCCGATCAATGAACTAATACTGTCGTCTTTACTCGCTGCAACAGCTGTTTACGTCTAAGTAGAATCTGACAGGCTGGACAATACATTGGATAGGCTATCGTCATGTTAGCGGTGACTCATGTCGTCTCATTTATTCTGACAGCGGCATCGGCAGCGAAGAACTGGGTAGTGTGTGCGTTTGCGTGTGTGTGTGTGTGTGTGTGTGTGTGTGTGTGTGTGTGTGTGTGTGTGTGTGTGTGTGTGTGTGTGTGTGCTTTACTGAGGAGTTGACGGTTGGTGAGCATGACTATGTAGAGAACTATGGGGGACAGTATTCAGTGTCGCTGTCAGTGGGACCAACAGAAACTGTTGTGGTTAAAAGGACGAAGAAGGAACAGTATCGATACAGAATACACCAACGCATAGAATTATTGTGGGAAAGTTATACGTATCGTCGCCGCTAGCTTGTTTGAGTTCGATTGCGTATATTGAAGGCCATCGCTGTTTCTTGTTGACCTGATTTATGTTGTCTCTCTTCTGTTCAGGGGTTGGATCACGATAAAGAATACTCTAGCTCAGAGATATACAGAGGGTTGGATTACGATAAAGAATACACTAGCTCAGAGATATACAGAGGGTTGGATCACGATAAAGAATACACTAGCTCAGAGATATACAGAGGGTTGGATCACGATAAAGAATACTCTAGCTCAGAGATATACAGAGGGTTGGATCACGATAAAGAATACTCTAGCTCAGAAATATACAGAGGGTTGGATCACGATAAAGAATACTCTAGCTCAGAGATATACAGAGGGTTGGATCACGATAAAGAATACACTAGCTCAGAGATATACAGAGGGTTGGATCACGATAAAGAATACACTAGCTCAGAGATATACAGAGGGTTGGATCACGATAAAGAATACACTAGCTCAGAGATATACAGAGGGTTGGATCACGATAAAGAATACACTAGCTTAGAAATATACAGAGGGAAGTTTACGTATTTCCGCATTAGCTTATTTGAGTTCGGTGGCGTCTATTGAAAGCATTCTCTGCTTCCTGTTGACCTCATTTGCTCTGTGTCTTCCTTGTCTTCATGGGGTAGGCTGTCAGTTCATCACACTTTACAGCATATTGTGCCTGTTGACCTCATTTGCTCTGTGTCTTCCTTGTCTTCATGGGGTAGGCTGTCAGTTCATCACACTTTGCAGCATGTTGTGCCTGTTGACCTCATTTGCTCTGTGTCTTCCTTGTCTTCATGGGGTAGGCTGTCAGTTCATCACACTTTACAGCATATTGTGTCCAGCTTCATGGGGTAGGCTGTCAGTTCATCACACTTTACAGCATATTGTGTCCAGCTTCATGGGGTAGGCTGTCAGTTCATCACACTTTACAGCATATTGTGTCCAGCTTCATGGGGTAGGCTGTCAGTTCATCACACTTTACAGCATATTGTGTCCAGCTTCATGGGGTAGGCTGTCAGTTCATCACACTTTACAGCATATTGTGTCCAGCTTCATGGGGTAGGCTGTCAGTTCATCACACTTTACAGCATATTGTGTCCAGCTTCATGGGGTAGGCTGTCAGTTCATCACACTTTACAGCATATTGTGTCCAGCTTCATGGGGTAGGCTGTCAGTTCATCACACTTTACGGCACATTGTGTCCAGCTCTAAAGTGTGAAGCGCGCACAATGGTCCCAACGCGGGCAACATGAACGTGCTGACAGTCCGCCGATGTCGCTGGGGGCAACATGAACGTGCCGACAGTCCGCCGATGAACGTGCCGACAGTCCGCCGATGAACGTGCCGACAGTCCGCCGATGAACGTGCTGACAGTCCGCCGATGAACGTGCTGACAGTCCGCCGATGAACGTGCCGACAGTCCGCCGATGAACGTGCCGACAGTCCGCCGATGAACGTGCTGACAGTCCGCCGATGAACGTGCCGACAGTCCGCCGATGAACGTGCTGACAGTCCGCCGATGAACGTGCCGACAGTCCGCCGATGAACGTGCCGACAGTTTGCCGATGAACGTGCTGACAGTCCGCCGATGAACGTGCCGACAGTCCGCCGATGAACGTGCCGACAGTCCGCCGATAAACGTGCTGACAGTCCGCCGATGAACGTGCCGACAGTCCGCCAATGAACGTGCCGACAGTCCGCCGATGTTCAAAATGAACGTGCCGACAGTCCGCCGATGTGCAAAATGAACGTGCCGACAGTCCGCCGATGAACGTGCCGACAGTCCGCCGATGTCGCTGGGGGCAACATGAACGTGCCGACAGTCCGCCGATGTGGCTGAAAAACGACAACAACAAGCGGACATGCAAGATCAACTGAGAGGGCCCCCGGCCAGTTCCACAGGTGTTCCGTGCAGTGCCGTGACTGGCCAGTCGGGAGGTAACAGTTAGGGACCACCACGAGCCAGCGAGTCCATGACAATGGCCAATAATGGGAAAGCAAAGGGAGATTCTTATTTCTCCCCTCCACGCCCTTGACTAGGTTTACAGTCATGTTGCTTCTCAAAGTACAACATTTTTGTGCCGAGTACACACCGAAGCAGACAAACCTCACTGGTTGTTTACTCATTGAAGTATAGAAGGCCTTTTCACAGATATTGAACTAGTAGTTAAAAGAACAGGTTGTTCAAAGACAAAGAACCAGAGTTAAAAATAAAATGCGTCACGGTTCGATTTGTGGATGTACATTATTTAATACTAAGTGTGGCGGGTACTGTAGACTGAATCAGGCTTCAACTAATTGATAATTATTATGTATAGTCAGTCAATGGAATTTCTGTACAAAGCCAGGCTGAACATTTGTCCATAGCTGGACTGGACTTCTGTATAGAACCATCCTTAATCACAGTACATAACCAGGCTGAAGCACAAAACATAACCAGTCTCGTCATCTTTACATAGCGAAGTTGAACTTCTGAACGAAGCAAGGGGAAACCTCTGTACCCAGCCAGGTTGAACCTTTTTACATAGGCAGGTCGAACGTCTGTACCTAGCCAGGCTAGACTTCTGTACCCAGACAGGTTAAACCTTTTTACATAGGCAGGTCGAACGTCTGTACCTAGCCAGGCTAGACCTCTGTACCCAGACAGGTTAAACCTTTTTACACAGGCAGGTTGAACGTCTGTACCTAGCCAGGCTAGACCTCTGTACCCAGCCAGGTAAACCTCTGTACATAGCCAGGTTAGACCTCTGTATATAGCCAGGTTAGACCTCTGTATATAGCCAGGTTAGACCTATGTACACAGCCTGGTTAGACCTCTGTACATAGCCAGGTTAGACCTCTGTACATAGCCAGGTTAGACCTCTGTACATAGCCAGGTTAGACCTCTGTACACAGCCAGGTTAGACCTCTGTATATAGCCATGTTAGACCTCTGTATATAGCCATGTTAGACCTCTGTATATAGCCATGTTAGACCTCTGTATATAGCCATGTTAGACCTCTGTATATAGCCATGTTAGACCTCTGTACACAGCCATGTTAGACCTATGTACACAGCCATGTTAGACCTCTGTACACAGCCATGTTAGACCTCTGTACATAGCCAGGTTAGACCTCTGTATATAGCCAGGTTAGACCTCTGTATATAGCCATGTTAGACCTCTGTACACAGCCAGGTTAGACCTCTGTATATAGCCATGTTAGACCTCTGTATATAGCCATGTTAGACCTCTGTATATAGCCATGTTAGACCTCTGTACACAGCCAGGTTAGACCTCTGTATATAGCCATGTTAGACCTCTGTACACAGCCATGTTAGACCTCTGTATATAGCCATGTTAGACCTCTGTATATAGCCATGTTAGACCTCTGTATATAGCCAGGTTAGACCTCTATACACAGCCATGTTAGACCTCTGTATATAGCCATGTTAGACCTCTGTACACAGCCATGTTAGACCTCTGTATATAGCCATGTTAGACCTCTGTACACAGCCAGGTTAGACCTCTGTATATAGCCATGTTATACCTCTGTACACAGCCATGTTAGACCTCTGTACATAGCCATGTTAGACCTCTGTACACAGCCATGTTAGACCTCTGTATATAGCCATGTTAGACCTCTGTATATAGCCATGTTAGACCTCTGTACACAGCCATGTTAGACCTCTGTATATAGCCAGGTTAGACCTCTGTACACAGCCATGTTAGACCTCTGTACATAGCCAGGTTAGACCTCTGTACATAGCCAGGTTAGACCTCTGTATATAGCCATGTTAGACCTCTGTATATAGCCATGTTAGACCTCTGTACACAGCCAGGTTAGACCTCTGTATATAGCCAGGTTAGACCTCTGTATATAGCCATGTTAGACCTCTGTACACAGCCAGGGTAGACCTCTGTATATAGCCAGGTTAGACCTCTGTATATAGCCAGGTTAGACCTCTGTACATAGCCAGGTTAGACCTCTGTATATAGCCATGTTAGACCTCTGTACATAGCCAGGTTAGACCTCTGTACATAGCCAGGTTAGACCTCTGTACACAGCCAGGTTAGACCTCTGTATATAGCCAGGTTAGACCTATGTACACAGCCAGGTTAGACCTCTGTATATAGCCAGGTTAGACCTCTGTACACAGCCAGGTTAGACCTCTGTATATAGCCAGGTTAGACCTATGTACACAGCCAGGTTAGACCTATGTACACAGCCAGGTTAGACCCCTGTACATAGCTAGGTTAAACCTCTGTACGTAGCCAGGTTAGACCTCTGTACATAGCCAGGCAAGACCTATGTACACAGCCAGGTTAGACCTCTGTACATAGCCATGTTAGATCTATGTATATAGCCATGTTAGACCTCTGTATATAGCCATGTTCGACCTCTGTACATAGCCATGTTAGACCTCTGTATATAGCCATGTTAGACCTCTGTACACAGCCAGGTTAGACCTCTGTATATAGCCAGGTTAGACCTCTGTACACAGCCATGTTAGACCTCTGTACATAGCCATGTTAGACCTCTGTACACAGCCATGTTAGACCTCTGTACACAGCCATGTTAGACCTCTGTACACAGCCAGGTTAGACCTCTGTATATAGCCAGGTTAGACCTCTGTATATAGCCAGATTAGACCTCTGTATATAGCCATGTTAGACCTCTGTATATAGCCAGGTTAGACCTCTGTATATAGCCAGGTTAGACCTCTGTACATAGCCATGTTAGACCTCTGTATATAGCCATGTTAGACCTCTGTACACAGCCATGTTAGACCTCTGTATATAGCCATGTTAGACCTCTGTACACAGCCATGTTAGACCTCTGTATATAGCCATGTTAGACCTCTGTATATAGCCATGTTAGACCTCTGTATATAGCCATGTTAGACCTCTGTATATAGCCAGGTTAGACCTGTACATAGCCATGTTAGACCTCTGTACACAGCCATGTTAGACCTCTGTACACAGCCATGTTAGACCTCTGTACATAGCCATGTTAGACCTCTGTACACAGCCATGTTAGACCTCTGTATATAGCCATGTTAGACCTCTGTACACAGCCAGGTTAGACCTCTGTACACAGCCATGTTAGACCTCTGTACACAGCCAGGTTAGACCTCTGTACACAGCCAGGTTAGACCTCTGTATATAGCCATGTTAGACCTCTGTACACAGCCAGGTTAGACCTCTGTATATAGCCATGTTAGACCTCTGTATATAGCCATGTTAGACCTCTGTATATAGCCATGTTAGACCTCTGTACATAGCTAGGTTAGACCTCTGTACATAGCCATGTTAGACCTCTGTATATAGCCAGGTTAGACCTCTGTACATAGCCATGTTAGACCTCTGTATATAGCCATGTTAGACCTCTGTATATAGCCATGTTAGACCTCTGTATATAGCCATGTTAGACCTCTGTATATAGCCAGGTTAGACCTCTGTATATAGCCAGGTTAGACCTCTGTACGAGATCTTTGTAAAAACCAGGCTGAGCATCTATGTATAGTCGGGCTGGATCTATGAACATATTTAGTCTCAACCACAATATAAAAAAAACGATCTAATTGAACGTCTTTATAAACAGCCAGGCTGAACCTCCGTACACACCCATGCTGACATTCGTTACATCTGCAGGTTAAACGGCTGTACAAAGCTATGTTGAATCTCTGTACACAACACCTGAAGCTGTGTACTTTGCCAGTTTGAAGCACTGCACAAAGCCAGGAGGAATCCCTGCATAGAGCTCATGCAGCTACCACCTGTCTAACTACTACCTCAGTCAGAAAGGCATCCCCTCCATCTCTGCTGCTGCTACTACTACTACTACTACTACTACTACTACTACTACTACTACTACTACTACTACTACTACCACTACTACTACTACCACTACTACTACTACCACTACTACCACTACTGCTGCTGATGCTGATGCTCCTCCTCGTCCTCCTCCTTCTTCTTCTTTCTTCTTCTTCTTCTTCTTTCTTCTTCTTCTTCTTCTTCTTCTTCTTCTTCTTCTTCTTCTTCTCCTTCTCCTCCTCTTCCCCCGTCTTCTTCTTGTTCTTGGTTTTCTCCTCCATCTCCTTCTCCCCCACCTCTTCCTCTTCTTCCACCCCTTCTTCTTCCGCCTCCTCCTCCTCATTTTTCTCAAATTCCTCCACCTCCTCTTCTTCCTGTCCTCCTCCTCCTCCTCCTCCTCTTCTTCTTCCTGTCCTCCTCCTCCTCCTCCTCTTCTTCTTCCTGTCCTCCTCCTCCTCCTCCTCTTCTTCTTCCACCCCTTCTTCTTACTATTCCTCCTCCTTCTCTTCCTCCTCCTGGCACAACCATCCTCATCACCACCGACAGCCAGATGGCTTTTCTGTGCAGGGCCGATCCAGACGATAGGCAGAGAAGATGAGTGCCGGAGCCGGAGACGATGACTACAGCAAGACCACCACGGGGCTCCGCCTCCTGTTCCGGGACTTCCGGCAGGGAGAGCGGAAGGAGGGGCGGCCTGTACTGGCCAGGGGCCAGAAGTGGGTGGACAAGAGCTTTGGACTGCAGGAGGCCATGAGAGGCCTGGACCTGCGCAGTGATCAGGCTCCCACCTCTTGGAGGAGACCGACGGTCAGAGAGAGAGAGAGAGAGAGAGAGAGAGAGAGAGAGAGAGAGAGAGAGAGAGAGAGAGAGAGAGAGAGAGAGAGTCACAAGAATAAGAATGCCGGGGGTGGGGGTGGAGGGATGGTGGTGTGGGTATTGGAAATGAGTGCAGGTGGGCCTGATTGGGAGATTTACTGTACACAAAGGGAAGGATAAGATCTTCAAGGTCGACACAAACAGCACTGAGCCAGCCAGTTCTGGCAGTTCTGAAGGAACATCTGGAGCTCCACGCACGGAACTGTAGCACAAACCAAGGTCAGTGTGGTGAACACCAACACCAAACCTGTTCTCTGGCAGTTCTGAAGGAACATCTGGAGCTCCATTGAACTGTAGCCCAGACCAAGGTCAGTGTAGTGAACACCAGCACCAAACCTGTTCTCTGGCAGGAAGCAGAGTCGTTGAGGACGACTGTGACACCTAGGAAGAACGTGCAGGCCTTCGACAGATCCTGAATAAGAGGACTCTTCAAGACCCTCTGATCCAGCACCTCCAGTACGGCACCAAATCAGTCCCAGAAGAAAGGAATGGCAGTGCTCTCTGGCACTTAGTCAATCACAATATAATGGAATAGCAGAGATCTCTGGCACTGAGTCAATCATAGGACAAAGGAATAGCAGAGATCTATAGCACTGAGTCAATCACAGGACAATGGAATAGCAGAGATCTATAGCACTGAGTCAATCACAGGACAAAGGAATAGCAGAGATCTATGGCAATGAGTCAATCACAGGACAAAGGAATAGCAGAGATCTATGGCAATGAGTCAATCACAGGACAATGGAATAGCAGAGATCTATGGCAATGAGTCAATCACAGGACAAAGGAATAGCAGAGATCTATGGCACTGAGTCAATCACAGGACAATGGAATAGCAGAGATCTATAGCACTGAGTCAATCACAGGACAAAGGAATAGCAGAGATCTATGGCACTGAGTCAATCACAGGACAAAGGAATAGCGGGGATCTATGGCAATGAGTCAATCACAGGACAATGGAATAGCAGAGATCTATAGCACTGAGTCAATCACAGAACAATAGAATAGCGGAGATCTATGGCACTGAGTCAATCACAGGACAATGGAATAGCAGAGATCTATAGCACTGAGTCAATCACAGGACAATGGAATAGCAGAGATCTATGGCAATGAGTCAATCACAGGACAAAGGAATAGCGGGGATCTATGGCAATGAGTCAATCACAGGATCGGACAAAGGAATAGCAGAGATCTATGACACTGAGTCAATCACAGGACAATGGAATAGCAGAGATCTATGGCAATGAGTCAATCACAGGACAAAGGAATAGCGGGGATCTATGGCAATGAGTCAATCACAGGACAATGGAATAGCAGAGATCTATGACACTGAGTCAACCACAGGACCATGGAGAACGAATTTCAAAAGGATTGAGGATGGACATGTCATACTCTACACAACACTGTGACAGCCATCATCTACTTGGGGCCTGCAAAGCAAGAGAAGCAGAGGTGACAGCCATCATCTACTTGGGGCCTGCAAAGCAAGAGAAGCAGAGGTGACAGCCATCATCTACTTGGGGCCTGCAAAGCAAGAGAAGCAGAGGTGACAGCCATCATCTACTTGGGGCCTGCAAAGCAAGAGAAGCAGAGGTGACAGCCATCATCTACTTGGGGCCTGCAAAGCAAGAGAAGCAGAGGTGACAGCCATCATCTACTTGGGGCCTGCAAAGCAAGAGAAGCAGAGGCGACAGCCATCATCTACTTGGGGCCTGCAAAGCAAGAGAAGCAGAGGTGACAGCCATCATCTACTTGGGGCCTGCAAAGCAAGAGAAGCAGAGGTGACAGCCATCATCTACTTGGGGCCTGCAAAGCAAGAGAAGCAGAGGTGACAGCCATCATCTACTTGGGGCCTGCAAAGCAAGAGAAGCAGAGGTGACAGCCATCATCTACTTGGGGCCTGCAAAGCAAGAGAAGCAGAGGTGACAGCCATCATCTACTTGGGGCCTGCAAAGCAAGAGAAGCAGAGGTGACAGCCATCATCTACTTGGGGCCTGCAAAGCAAGAGAAGCAGAGGTGACAGCCATCATCTACTTGGGGCCTGCAAAGCAAGAGAAGCAGAGGTGACAGCCATCATCTACTTGGGGCCTGCAAAGCAAGAGAAGCAGAGGTGACAGCCATCATCTACTTGGGGCCTGCAAAGCAAGAGAAGCAGAGGTGACAGCCATCATCTACTTGGGGCCTGCAAAGCAAGAGAAGCAGAGGTGACAGCCATCATCTACTTGGGGCCTGCAAAGCAAGAGAAGCAGAGGGAGACGATGAAAAGCCTGCCTCCATCTGTTGTAGCTGACATCCAGAACTTCACTTTCAGTGGGTTTTCAGCCTTGCTCACCACACTGGGGTCCCTTTCCCAGAGGCCTCCACACCAAGAAAGGCGCACAAGTGGTGTGTCTTTGAACAGAAATCGTCCGTCCTGAAAATTCAAAGAACAACCAACACACACGGCAAAACTATATACAACATTTTATATGATATACGCGCATCTGGAAACATTCATAACGAGTGAGACTAAGCCAGTTCTAACATTTCTGCTCGGTTTATTACTCTCAGATTTGAAAAAAAGGTTAAATATAATAAAGTTAGCTGTGCCATATGAGTAAATAGACACAGGCGAATGAACAGCAAATACCCGCTCTGGATAGTATGTACATAGTCATGACTTATTTGCAGTTGGCTTGATATGCACTGTAACCAGAGAAGAATGTGTGGAAACTTTTAAGAGCAAAGACTGGTGAATGGCGACAAAATATAGAAAATCAGTGAAGGACAGCTAAGGCAGATATTTTTCTCTCTACAGCCGCGTTACAAAATATGACAATGGATAAAATACCTCGCACATAATTCCTAGCAAGTGTAGATGTGTGTGCGCGCGCGCGTGCACACACACACACACACACACACACCACACACACACACACACACACACACACACACACACACACACACACACACACACACACACGCACGCACGCACGCACGCACACACACACACACACGCACACACACACATTCCCTGATGTCCCCTCCAAGGCAATGCCAAAAGGGTGGTCTGTGTCTGGAGCCCTCGAGAGGAAATTCCAAACCATGCATGGCGGGTGATTGTGCCTCACCTCATGTTAGCAGACAAAGAAAAAGAAAAAAAAAATCAGCAAAATGTTATTCCCCCCTCCCCCCCCCCCCCACTCCCAAATCTGTCGCAGCCCAAAGCCAAGTAGAAAAGTAACATCGCGATGGGATATTAATCTGATTTTCAATCGATTTGATCTGGTATAATTGGGTCATCGGAGGAGATCGGCCCCGATCATGGGCTGCCCATCATAAACACCATTCTTACCGATATTGACATGACTGTGTTTGATTACTCTATGGAACCAATACCAACCCCAAACGTTCAGCATAGGAGCAAAACGTTACGACGTTGATTGGTCTGGCTTTGTTCATTTCAGGAGTTCAGAGAGAAGCCTCAGCTGTTCACTGATGGAGTGACTCGGTACGATATCGGCCAGGGTGCTGCGGGCACTTGCTGGTTCCTGTCCACGGCTGCCAGCATCGCCGCCAACCCTGAGCAGCAGAAACTGGTAGGTCTGGAACACAGGCAGTGGTGGTTTGTAACACATGGTGACATGGACCAACAGAGACAGGTGGTTTGTAACACATGGTGACATGGACCAACACAGACAGGTGGTTTGTAACACATGGTGACATGGACCAACACAGACAGGTGGTTTGTAACACATGGTGACATGGACCAACACAGACAGGTGGTTTGTAACACATGGTGACATGGACCAACAGAGACAGGTGGTTTGTAACACATGGTGACATGCACCAACAGAGACAGGTGGTTTGTAACACATGGTGACATGGACCAACACAGACAGGTGGTTTGTAACACATGATGACAGGGACCAACACAGACAGGTGGTTTGTAACACATGGTGACATGGACCAACACAGACAGGTGGTTTGTAACACATGGTGACATGGACCAACACAGACAGGTGGTTTGTAACACATGGTGACATGGACCAACACAGACAGGTGGTTTGTAACACACGGTGACATGGACCAACAGAGATAAATACGAGGGAGCTCGGTTTGGTTAATGCCGAAGGATATTTGAATTGAAATGGGAAGTCGTAAACAGTTAGTAAGCGTTTAAATGGGCAAGTGAGAACAGTCCATAAGAATTAAAATGGGCAAGTGTAAACTAAGAATTTAACAGTTGCTATCACAATGAAATTGGTACATGCATGGTTCTAATGTAACGCTGATTGCCACACCCATTCACCTAGCGCATATACAGGTAAGAGACAAAACAAATAAGGAAACCTCCCCCCCCCCCACCAAATATGGACGTTCAAATCTCTCCCATAATATCTGAGTTTATAGATACAGATGGCGTCAACATCACCTGAAATGTACCAACACAAATTAATACTCATTTAACATTGTAATCTGTGTGACAATGGTCAAGATCAGTCTTTAATACATGCCATTTGGTGGTTTGTAGTCAGTACGTCTTCTACTAAGGGATGGGAGAGAGGTTAGGTGGGAATTGGACAGAGCTCCTGTTATCACATGCACGAACAGCGTGTTATCCATTGTACGCCTGTCTCGCCTGTCACCTCAGTCTGTGCTCTTTGGGGCAGGTGTTTCCCGACGACGCCTACAAGGTGGGCACAGAGAACTATGACGGGGTGTTCCACTGCCGCTTCTGGAGGTTTGGGCGGTGGGAAGACGTCTACATCGATGACTACCTGCCCATCATCTACAACACGCAGGTCTGGGGAGCCCGCTCTGCCACCGACAAGGACGAGTTCTGGGTGTCCCTCCTGGAGAAAGCTTTTGCCAGGTATGTGTTCTGTCTGTTACTGCTAGAGATAGCTTTTGCCAGGTATTTGTTCTGTGTGTTACTGCTAGAGATAGTTTTTGCCAGGTATGTGTTCAGTGTGTTACTGCTGGAGATAGTTTTTGCCAGATATGTGTTCTGTGTGTTACTGCTGGATATAGCTTTTGTCAGGTATGTGTTCTGTCTGTTATTGCTGGAGATAGTTTTTGCCAGGTATGTGTTCTGTGTGTTACTGCTGGAAAAAGCTTTTGCCAGGTATGTGTTCTGTGTGTTACTGCTGGAAAAAGTTTTTGCCAGGTATGTGTTCTGTGTGTTACTGCTGGAAAAAGCTTTTGCCAGGTATGTGTTCTGTGTGTTACTGCTGGAAAAAGTTTTTGCCAGGTATGTGTTCTGTGTGTTACTGCTGGAAAAAGTTTTTGCCGGGTATGTGTTCTGTGCGTTACTGCTGGAGAACGTTTTTGCCAGGTATGTGTTCTGTGCGTTACTGCTGGAGAACGTTTTTGCCGGGTAACCGTTCTGGGTGTTCCTGCAGGGAAAAAAGCTGTCTGCAGTACATGCTTTTAGTATCTGTGCTGAGAAATACTTTGTCAGACAGGTGCTCGGAGTGTCCTGATCAGAGAGATCCTTTGTCAGATATGTCTTTAAGGTGTCCCTGTTAGAGAAATACTTTATGTTCTGGCTGTCTCTGGTAGAGAAATACTTTATGTTCTGGCTGTCCCTGGTTGGGAAATACTTTATGTTCTGGCTGTCCTGGTTGAGAAATACTTTATGTTCTGGCTGTCCCTGGTTGAGAAATACTTTATGTTCTGGCTGTCCCTGGTAGAGAAATACTTTGTTCTGGCTGTCCCTGGTAGAGAAATACTTTGTTCTGGGTGTTCCTAGCAGAGAAATACTTTATGTTCTGGTGTCCCTGGTAGATAAATACTTTATGTTCTGGGTGTCCCTGGTTGAGAAATACTTTATGTTCTGGGTCTCCCTGGTAGAGAAATACTTTATGTTCTGGGTGTTCCTAGTAGAGAAATACTTTATGTTCTGGGTGTCCCTGGTAGAGAAATACTTTATGTTCTGGCTGTCCCTGGTTGAGAATCACTTTATGTTCTGGCTGTCCCTGGTTGAGAAACACGTTATGTTCTGGCTGTCCCTGGTTGAGAAATACTTTATGTTCTGGCTGTCCCTGGTTGAGAAATACTTCATGTTCTGGCTGTCCCTGGTAGAAAAAACACTTTATGTTCTGGCTGTCCCTGGTTGAGAAATACTTTATATGTTCTGGCTGTCCCTGGTTGAGAAACACTTTATGTTCTGGGTGTCCCTGGTTGAGAAATACTTTATGTTCTGGCTGTCTCTGGTTGAGAAATACTTTTATGTTCTGCGTGTCCCTGGTTGAGAAACACTTTACTTTATGTTCTGGGTCTCCCTGGTTGAGAAATACTTTATGTTCTGGCTGTCTCTGGTTGAGAAATACTTCATGTTCTTGGTGTCCCTGGTTGAGAAATACTTTATGTTCTGGCTGTCCCTGGTTGAGAAATACTTTATATTCTGGGTGTCCCTGGTTGAGAAACACTTTATGTTCTGGGTGTCCCTTGTTGAGAAATACTTTATGTTCTGGGTGTCTGTGCTTGGGTGCCCTGCAGGAGAAATTCTTTTTGCTCTGAGTGTCTCTGGATGAAAAACATTCTTTGTGTTCTGGCGTCCCGGGGGAAAATCTTTGTGTTCTGGGTTTTCCTGCTGAAGTTTTCCTGGAGGAGAAATATTTATGTTCTGGGTGTCCGGCTGCAGTGTGCCCCTAGAGGATACATTCTTTGTGTTCTGGGTGTCCCTGGAGGGGAATCACTTTGTGTTTTGGGTGTCCTGCTGGAGTGTTCCTTGAGGAGAAATTGTTTGTGTTCTGGTGTCCTTGCTGGAGTGTCCCTGGAGGAGAAATTGTTTGTGTTCTGGGTGTCCTGTTGAAGTGTACCTGGAGGAGAAATGCTTTGTGTTCTGGGTGTTCCTGCTGGAGTGTACCTGTAGAAGATATTCTTTGTGTTCTGGGTGTTCATGCTGGAGTGTCCCTGGAGGAGAAATTCTTTGTGTTCTGTGTGTCCCTGCTGGAGTGTCCATGGAGGAGAAATTCTTTGTGTTCTGGGTGTTCCTGCTGGAGTGTCCCTGGAGGAGAAATTATTTGTGTTCTGGGTGTTCCTGCTGGTGTGTCCCTGGATGAAAAATTCTTTGTGTTCTGTGTCCCTACTGGAGTGTGCCTGTAGGAGAAATTCTTTGTGTTCTGGGTGTTCCTGCTGGAGAGGGCCTGTGGGAGAAATTCTTTGTGTTCTGGGTGATCCTGCTGGAGTGTACCTGTAGGAGAAATTCTTTGTGTTCTGGGTGTTCCTGCTGGAGTGTACCTGTAGGAGAAATTCTTTGTGTTCTGGATGTTCCTGCTGGAGTATTCCTGCTGGGAAAATTCGTTGTCAGTGCATGTGCAGAGTATCTCTGCTGGAGGAATTGTTTGGCACGTACGTGCTTTGGGTGTTGTTGCCGCAGAAATCCTTTGTCAGGTACCTTTACTAATGTCTCTTCTGCAATGGAATGATAGTCTCACTGGATGCCTTTCTAGATGTCTGTGCTTGAGGAATCATTTGTTGGGAACGTGTTCTAGGTGCCCTTGCTGAAGAAAGTCTTTGGTAGGTTCACTTGCAGGGTCTGTGCTGGAAAACAGTTCTTTCCAGGTACGTTGTCTGTGTGTCCCTGTTTAAGAAAGCCTGTGGCAGGTACTTGGGGGCTGGCATGGCGTGGGTGGAGGGGTAGAGGAAGCGACCGTGGGTACAGAAAGTCAAACTCTTGGGGGTAAAAAATTGGGCAGGAGAAAAGACGTAAAGCAGTAAAAATAGACTGAGATGTATCATTTTCAATAAATTCGAGCATTGGCATTCCTTTCACTAACATATTTTTTTTAGAAAACCAAAAACCTTCTGCAGCAAACAAAAGGATCTTAAATGCATACAGTCTCCAGCTGCCCAGTGTGAGCTGTTCCCGTCTGTTGCTGTCAGGCATCACGGCAGTTACAACGCCGTGTACGGGGGCAGCCAGGGGATGCCTATCTGGCGCTGACCGGAGGAGTGGCGGAACGGATCGGTCTGGAGAAAAAGGAAGCCTCCTCCGCACAGGTGTACAGTCGGATCCGCAACGCCATCAACTCGGGCGCCTTCGTCACCTGTGCTGTCCCTGTGAGTGCATGGACTGCTCGCTCAGATTCTTCTTATTGTGTTAACCCCATAGTCAGTAGGTCAGACGTGTGAGTGCATGGATTGCTCGCTCTGATTCTTCTTATTGTGTTAATCCCATAGTCAGTAGGTCAGACGTGTGAGTGCATGGATTGCTCGCTCTGATTCTTCTTATTGTGTTAATCCCATAGTCAGTAGGTCAGACCTGTGAGTGCATGGACTGCTCGCTCTGATTCTTCTTATTGTGTTAACCCCATAGTCAGTAGGTCAGACCTGTGAGTGCATGGACTGCTCGCTCTGATTCTTCTTATTGTGTTAACCTCATAATCAGTAGGTCAGACCTGTGAGTGCATGGACTGCTCGCTCTGATTCTTCTTATTGTGTTAACCCCATAGTCAGTAGGTCAGACCTGTGAGTGCATGGATTGCTCGCTCTGATTCTTCTTATTGTGTTAACCCCATAGTCAGTAGATCAGACCTGTGAGTGCATGGACTGCTCGCTCTGATTCTTCTTATTGTGTTAACCCCATAGTCAGTAGGTCAGACCTGTGAGTGCATGGACTGCTCGCTCTGATTCTTCTTATTGTGTTAACCCCATAGTCAGTAGGTCAGACCTGTGAGTGCATGGATTGCTCGCTCTGATTCTTCTTATTGTGTTGACCCCATAGTCAGTAGGTCAGACCTGTGAGTGCATGGATTGCTCGCTCTGATTCTTCTTATTGTGTTGACCCCATAGTCAGTAGGTCAGACCTGTGAGTGCATGGATTGCTCGCTCTGATTCTTCTTATTGTGTTAACCCCATAGTCAGTAGGTCAGACCTGTGAGTGCATGGATTGCTCGCTCTGATTCTTCTTATTGTGTTAACCCCATAGTCAGTAGGTCAGACCTGTGAGTGCATGGATTGCTCCCTCTGATTCTTCTTATTGTGTTAACCCCATAGTCAGTAGGTCAGACCTGTGAGTGCATGGATTGCTCGCTCTGATTCTTCTTATTGTGTTGACCCCATAGTCAGTAGGTCAGACCTGTGAGTGCATGGATTACTCGCTCTGATTCTTCTTGTCGTATTGACCCATAGTCAATAGGTCAGACCTGTGGGTGCATGGATTGCTCGCTCTGATTCTTCTTGTCGTATTGACCCCATAGTCAATAGATCAGACCTGTGAGTGCATGCATTGCTCGCTCTGATTCTTCTTATTGTGTTGACCCCATAGTCAGTAGGTCAGACCTGTGAGTGCATGGACTGCTCGCTCTGATTCTTCTTATTGTGTTGACCCCATAGTCAGTAGGTCAGACCTGTGAGTGCATGGACTGCTCGCTCTGATTCTTCTTATTGTGTTGACCCCATAGTCAGTAGGTCAGACCTGTGAGTGCATGGACTGCTCGCTCTGATTCTTCTTATTGTGTTGACCCCATAGTCAGTAGGTCAGACCTGTGAGTGCATGGACTGCTCGCTCTGATTCTTCTTATTGTGTTGACCCCATAGTCAGTAGGTCAGACCTGTGAGTGCATGGACTGCTCGCTCTGATTCTTCTTATTGTGTTGACCCCATAGTCAGTAGGTCAGACCTGTGAGTGCATGGACTGCTCGCTCTGATTCTTCTTATTGTGTTGACCCCATAGTCAGTAGGTCAGACCTGTGAGTGCATGGATTGCTCGCTCTGATTCTTCTTATTGTGTTGATCCCATAGTCAGTAGGTCAGACCTGTGAGTGCATGGACTGCTCGCTCTGATTCTTCTTATTGTGTTGACCCCATAGTCAGTAGGTCAGACCTGTGAGTGCATGGACTGCTCGCTCTGATTCTTCTTATTGTGTTGACCCCATAGTCAGTAGGACAGACCTGTGAGTGCATGCATTGCTCGCTCTGATTCTTCTTATCTTATTGACCCCATAGTCAATAGTCAATAGGTCAGACCTGTAAGTGCGCGTAGTGGTCATTCTGGTTTATCATGTCGTATTACTGCAATAATCATTTGGTCTCTCGCCTTTTAACACGTGAAGTGATCAATTTGATGTATGGTACAGCTCAACTCTCTATAAACAGGTCAGCCTTCTGAGTACATGTTTTGGTCACTCTGTTTATCATATCGTTTAACATCTGTAAACAACTGATCGCACCTGTAAACACATCTAGTGGTCACTTTGATTCTATAACATTGCTTGACCCATGGCCTTACCTGTACATTCCTGTGGTGGTCACTGTCATTTTGTTGCATTGCATCATCCATAACCAATAGATATCATTGTAAATACCTGTTGTGGCCACGCTGATTATGACTCCCCCCCCCCCCCCCCCCCCCCCCCGTTCAGCAGCTTGTAGCTGTAAAACCTGGTGTGGTCGATGGTATATCATCACATGATTGTATGACTTCCATTGACCCATATGTCTCACGATTAAAACGCTGAAGTGGTCAGGCTGATTTATTATGACATATGAATTTTAACGAAGAGGTGTTACCTGCTGATACATTTGATATTTATTCTGGTGCTTTATGCCGTATAAACCCATCATCATTAGGTCTCGTCATGGATATCAAACGCCAAAACACTAAAATCATCAAGAATATGTCCATTCGTAAGAGAACATACAGACTATGCATGGTGTGTAAGAGACTGGTTGGAAAAAAAGGGCAAAAAACAAAGAAAAAAGGAGAGAAAAAAGCTAGTAGTGTATTTTTTTTTTGATTTTTTTTTTGGCAGATGAAGAGGATAGTGTGAAGCACCAAAAAAATGAAGAGGTGGATTTCGGCCGTAAAAGGAGGAAAAAAAGTCACCGCCTTAGGTGCTCCATTGATCCGACCACTGATTCCACAAAACACACACACACACACACACACACACACACACACACACACACACACACACACACACACACACACAAACACACACACACACACACACACACACACACACACACACACACACACACACACACACACACACACACACACACACACACACACACACACAAGGTCTCGTTATGGCAAGAGTTAGACTATCATGTCGTGACCACTTGTTTTTGTTTGTGTCTTTTTCTATTGTGCTTATTTCAATGGTATGACTTGTGCTGTATTGTGGCTGTTTTTCGTGTGTAGGTGCGATAGCCTTTCAAAGGGTGTGTGATGTCGGTTGGGCTGTAATATATAGAACTAGAAACCTCAACTTGAAACTCGTCTCAGCAATCGATATGAGAAGCTGTCACTATAATCTGTTCTTTTGTACAGAAGCAGCTAGTCGCACTTGTAAATGCTTGAAGTGATCACTCTGATTTATCACATTGCACACGTGTTGACGTCAGGAAAATGCCTGAAGGGATCACTCTGATTTATCACATTGTACACGTAGTGACGTCAGGTTAATGCCTGAAGGGATCACTCTGATTTATCACATTGTACACGTGGTGACGTCAGGTTAATGCCTGAAGGGATCACTCTGATTTATCACATTGTACACGTGGTGACGTCAGGTAAATGCCTGAAGGGATCACTGATTTATCACATTGTACACGTGGTGACGTCAGGTAAATGCCTGAAGGGATCACTCTGATTTATCACATTGTACACGTGGTGACGTCAGGTTAATGCCTGAAGGGATCACTGATTTATCACATTGTACACGTGGTGACGTCAGGTAAATGCCTGAAGGGATCACTCTGATTTATCACATTGTACACGTGTTGACGTCAGGTTAATGCCTGAAGGGATCACTGATTTATCACATTGTACACGTGGTGACGTCAGGTAAATGCCTGAAGGGATCACTCTGATTTATCACATTGTACACGTGGTGACGTCAGGTAAATGCCTGAAGGGATCACTGATTTATCACATTGTACACGTGGTGACGTCAGGTTAATGCCTGAAGGGATCACTCTGATTTATCACATTGTACACATGGTGACGTCAGGTTAATGCCTGAAGGGATCACTGATTTATCATATTGTACACGTGGTGACGTCAGGTTAATGCCTGAAGGGATCACTCTGATTTATCACATTGTACACGTGGTGACATCAAGTGAATGCCTGAAGGGATCACTCTGATTTATCACATTGTACACATGGTGACGTCAGGTTAATGCCTGAAGGGATCACTGATTTATCACATTGTACACGTGGTGACGTCAGGTAAATGCCTGAAGGGATCACTCTGATTTATCACATTGTACACGTGGTGACGTCAGGTGAATGCCTGAAGGGATCACTCTGATTTATCACATTGAACACGTGGTGACGTCAGGTTAATGCCTGAAGGGATCACTGATTTATCACATTGTACACGTGGTGACGTCAGGTAAATGCCTGAAGGGATCACTCTGATTTATCACATTGTACACGTGGTGACGTCAGGTTAATGCCTGAAGGGATCACTCTGATTTATCACATTGTACACGTGGTGACGTCAGGTTAATGCCTGAAGGATCACTGATTTATCACATTGTACACGTGGTGACGTCAGGTAAATGCCTGAAGGGATCACTCTGATTTATCACATTGTACACGTGGTGACGTCAGGTGAATGCCTGAAGGGATCACTCTGATTTATCACATTGTACACGTGGTGACGTCAGGTTAATGCCTGAAGGGATCACTGATTTATCACATTGTACACGTGTTGACGTCAGGTAAATGCCTGAAGGGATCACTCTGATTTATCACATTGTACACGTGGTGACGTCAGGTGAATGCCTGAAGGGATCACTCTGATTTATCACATTGTACACGTGGTGACGTCAGGTTAATGCCTGAAGGATCACTGATTTATCACATTGTACACGTGGTGACGTCAGGTTAATGCCTGAAGGGATCACACTGATTTATCACATTGTACACGTGGTGACGTCAGGTTAATGCCTGAAGGGATCACTGATTTATCACATTGTACACGTGTGACGTCAGGTTAATGCCTGAAGGGATCACTGATTTATCACATTGTACACGCGGTGACGTCAGGTTAATGCCTGAAGGGATCACTGATTTATCACATTGTACACGCGGTGACGTCAGGTTAATGCCTGAAGGGATCACTGATTTATCACATTGTACACGTGTTGACGTCAGGTTAATGCCTGAAGGGATCACTGATTTATCACATTGTACACGCGGTGACGTCAGGTTAATGCCTGAAGGGATCACTGATTTATCACATTGTACACGTGGTGACGTCAGGCCGAGAGACAGAAGAACAGCAGTGTTGTTGTTACCGTCTGCGCGCAGACACGTTTTTTGCTGTCTCAAGTTTCCTGTCCTGACTGGGGCGATAGGCCCATGCCATTTCTTCCGGGTTTCCCTTACACCACTGTACCCAAGCTTCTTGTGTTATACTCTTCGTGTCACAAGCAGCCAGCAACGTGCCAAGGGGTAGACTACCATGGGAGATAGTGTACTGCTGCTGAGTCACTGGGGCGGAACAAACTGTGTTGCTTGAATCTCAACGGAGAAGAGCGAGAAAGAAAATGGCTAAATTGAAGCAAAGCATTCAATCCCTTACCCGTGGTAATATCACTAATTATGGTGAAACACGGCGGTTCAGATTCATGGATTCAATCCCAAGCTGGACAAAGAGAGTGACAAACTAAATCAAAGAAGATATAGTTGCAAAGTGAGACGACTGCAGGCGGAAATCTGAACAAATCATAAATAAATGTTAGCGAACCGCAAACAAACAAACAAAAAACAAAACGTGGACAAACGAATCACAAGACAAAACACGACGCGTTTGGACCTCTTAGGTCTTCTTCAGGCAAGATACAAAACAATTAGGACTACAAAAATGAACGAGCAATCACCTATCTTCAATCACTTTAGCACAAAACGCGTCGTGTTTTGTCTTGTAGCTGGGATGGAATTTGCGAAGATTGTTCAGATTGTGACAAGTTTTTGCCGCTTGGGTGGTGAAAGATATGGTTATGTGGATTCTAAAAACCACCGGAAACAAAGTGGGTCAGGTCCCTGTACCTATGTTTTCGGTGAATCCAATATGGCCGCCACCATAATTACTATGAATCTATTCAACGTCACACCAAATTTCCTAATTGGGCTATAACCTTGTATAATACCACTTTTTATATGGTATTGAGGGTGAGGAATCTATTTCAGGCATTAATTTGTTGATTTGGGTGCTTATTTAAACTCAGTGATCACTTTTTAAGAAAACAAAGTGAAAAATGCACCTTCGTGATGCCATGCCACACAAGTTTTAAAAAAGTCCATATTCAAGTTTCAAGGGTATTAATTTTGATGTTTTTTCAGATGTTAAACAATCCACCTCTGTTTCCCAACCATTTTTATGTCAAGAATCTGAAGGAAAAGGTTGTCAGATGTGTTTTTATGTCGGAAGGGGTCTTACACAGCGACCTGAGGTAAAACTGCATTAAAGACCTAATTGTACAAAACTTTGTAATTCATGCATGATATAATATTGATATATGAAAAGCAACATCACATGAAATGACAATGGATCATAATTGCTCATTAGAAATGAAAAGCCACATCACATAAAATGACAATTCGGGTCATATTTTACAAATTCCCTCCCTGCTAGAATACTTATATCAGTCCAGTTTGCGACAGGTTAGTCTGTTACAAGTCATACACAGTAACAATATACAGTGCTCTTGGAATTGCTGCCTTAGATCTCAGTCATTGTTTGTGCAGCCCCCTGACACTTGCACAGTTGGCTACAGTGAAGTCCACCACGGTGGCACTTGCAATTGCCCTTGCAGGCAACAGCGCACCCACATCGCACCAATAGGGAACAAGCCTCACTGACATCAGGCAAGTCTGTCCAGTGCGGCATCCACCGCTTGGTCCTTGGATTCCATTCCCAACCCCAATCAGCAGGCTCTGGCATCTCAGGCTCCTTTGTGAGTGATTTGCTCCAAATGAAAGATGCAACAAGAAGTGCACGCTTGGTATGTTGGATCAGGGCATGATGAGTTGGAGGAATCGCATCCATCGATTTCAGGTGTATGGAAAACATGAACTTGCGTGCGTCATTTATGGAGAACAAATCACAGTTCTTTGAATACATCAAAACTGTCCAACGCTCCAGGCGGCGCATGTGGATTGGATCTGTGGTGAGGAGGGATGGATTGTTTGTCAGGGCCACTAAAGTGTCAGTGACCTCAGGAAATGCCATCCATGCATTATAAGCTGTTTTCTTTCCAATTCCAAACATGGATGAGGTAACGTCACAGCCTGTAAATGCATGGAAGAGGGGAGTGCTTTGCAGGCGCAAGGTCCCATGCCAGCTGCAACTTGGTGAACGGGTATGTCTCGGTATTTTTGCCAGTCCCATAACCAATCCACAGCTCTGACAGACCCAAATCTCCAAAGAGAGAAACTGCCAATACAACAACATCACTGTCAACCGTCCTGAGAAATGCCTTGGTGTGACCTTCATCAGCTGCATGGCGCAGGTGCAGCATCATTCTCGTGTCCGCCTCTTCATGGGAACAAGGACACAAGGTTGACGTGTCTATTTCCATGTTGGTTAGAACACAGTCATCCTTTGTTGTTATCAGGTGATAATCCTTATTTGCAGCCAGGTTATGGAGGTCTTCACTGACGAACCGAAAGAGTTCGTCCTTGTTCTCAGCATCCTCCAAAAATGTAGCCCACTGTGCACCCTTTGGAATGGGGATTTGGGCTGCAACCCTTGTTCGACGCCCTGCTTGCTGACTCCGCTTCTCTCGGTTTGAGATTTCAGACTTGTTTCACTGTAAGTGTCCCAGATTAAGTCTATTCGCAGAGTATTGATGGTCATCTGTCCCTCTAGGAAGGGCATCAACTGCATAGCACTGTACTCTCCAAACAAATGAGCACACTGGGGCTTGATCATGTGCACAATTGCCGCCATGTCAAAGACACGCACGGTAGCTTCTTTGGCTTCTATTGATCGACCAGGTCTGGCATGGAAGGTAAACAAGTAACAACAACAGACTTGGTGCCCGTCCTAAGCTTGCCGTCTTGAGTCAGAGATGGAGGTTCCCGTCTGTTCTCGTGTTTGAAGAACTCATCCATATCACATTCAGGCCGGGCGAGAAGGGACATGAACATCTTGGTGGTCAATGCAGCATTAGCCCTGGCTGAACCGAGTTTGTCTGTGCCCCTTTTCAAGTCTGCAGGTGGTCTGTTGGCAAAAGTGTACACATTTGTTCGTGGAATGACGTCACTCAAGGGTTTCTTTCCCGTCTCCAACCTTTCTCTCACAAACTCAACTTGCATGTTTTTTCCGATGGATTTTGCTTCCTTCAAGCCATCAGCAATTGCCGGGTCCATCACCTCTCCTGTGTCAAGTGTCACTAGCTCTGGACCTTGCTCAGTGAATGGATTCACCACTCTGTCTTCATCAAATAAAGAGAAAAGGGGCTTTCAAATGTTTTAGGAACTGGCTCTGTTCAGCCGAAGAAGCTTCAGGTGCTCGGTGCTGCGCTTCGTTGTTTCCTTAAAACAGGCATTCTGAAATTCGTGGACAATCCTGAGCACCTCTGGTTTGGAAAGCTCAATCATTTCTTTCTCCTCCTCCTGACCATAGAGGCCCTTTGGACCACTGTCCTCTTTCAAGAATTGAATGGAGTGTTCCTGACTCTGGTCGAGCCCCATCATGGAGAACTTTTTCTCGCTCCTTTGGACAACAAAGTTTCCTTCCATGAATTCTGCATGCACAGATGGGTGGAGGTCAGGAAGTCGTGCCATGTCTCGGAGGAATACAGGTAACCACCGGGCGTAGTTCGTATGTCCAAATACGAAGAACCAAGAGCACAAGTCTTCACATGCGCTGAGTGTGAGAGGCCAGTCTCCCTGTCGTTGACCTTTCACAAAGTGGCAGTTGATCAGCAGGTATTCCCTCACGGTTGTCCAGTAGCTGATGGTTGGTGAGGCATCAATGAGCCTTTGTTCCCAAACATCTGTTGGCTCATGTGGCCCGTATCCTGTGCAATACTCCTTGTATGCTCGGAGTTTCAGGACGTGCAGCAAGGCCAGGGTCAGATGGTAGGCATATCTTGTGCGCTTCACATGCTTCCCGCCCAGAAGACTTGCGGTAACACCAGACGAAAATATGTTTGTCATAGAAAACATCCTCTCCCATCCACTTGCAGCCAACAGCTTTCCCCCACACTCCTGTGATGCCATCTCCACGTGGAGAAACCCTATCATGCACACAATGTGCTTTTCACCAACCTCATCAGAATATGCCATTTGGCATTTCTTTTGCAGGACATACAGAGGACAGTCCCCAACAATTACAGGAATTTGTCCTGGGTTCACAAATTCTGTAGCTTTCATCACAACTTGCATTGCATGCTTCTGCATAGACATTGAAGACGCCTTGTCCAGGAACGTGGGAAAGACACCAACTGTAGCTCTGGGTCTGACATCTTCATCGCGTTGGCTGTGTGAGAAAAACCCAGAATAGGTCACAGGCGGACCAAAAGGATTCCCATTATTTTCAGTCAACACCTCATGAACATGACTCAGCCATGCTTGGTGAGTTGTGTCTCCTGACAGATCCCTGAGAAAACCTGGAGTTGCTGATCCCTCTGGGATTGGGGGGAAGGAAATTTGTCCAGCATGTTCTTCAATGATGGGAACATTTGAGTAATTGTCAGGCAGCTTCATGGATGCATTTTCCAAGTCACTGAAATCAAGTGGGCGTGAATCCACTCCTGGATTGGCACGACTTGGGTGACTTGTGAGACTGATGGCTGTCCCATGCATCTCAAATCGGCCAGATTCATCTATGTTGTCAACTGCCCCTGTCGTAAACACTCCTCGCTTGACATTTGAAGGGCATACAACTCCATCCTTTGTAAATCGGTTTGCAACAGCAAGGGCAAGATTTCTTCTGACTTCCATGACACGGTCATAGGACACAGAAATGCCAAGAGCATGGAAAGTGCCCAGTGTATTTTTTTGTCTGTCATTGGCATGCAGTTTCAATCCAACATACAGTGGTAAGGGTGTTTCTCTTTCCTTTCTTTGATAGAGTGTGCCGGCACTGCTTGTTCGCTTCACTGCATTGCTGCATATCAGCTGCGATATGGTGCAAGCTACTCTGACTCTAGCATCAGCATTCTCTTCTCCTTCCTGAACTTTGTCCGCAATTGAATTTTGGCCATTGAGAAGGACATCAAGAAGAGTAAGAAGAGGGGTTGCAACTGGTTCACTGAGACAAGCACGTGTGAATGACCCACCGAATGGCATCTGTTGCTGAAGTGTATACCGTCTCAACAGGATACCTACTTCCACTATCTTGTCAGCCTCATCTTCAGTTACCTGACAGCCTGCAGTCTTTTCCAAAGCCTTTCCCACACTTTTGTCATGGGATATGTACACATCACGCCCCTTGCTATAACCAGACCACCCAGAGCCTAACTTCTTCAAGAGATGTTCCTTGAACCGGCCTTGATGTGCATGTTCATCGATCCATTCAGACCCCAGCTGATGCAGCCGATTGTCATAGAGTTTTCTCAGGTCAACAAGCTTGTACACCTCCTGGTTTGACTTCATATAGACTGCTAGTTGTGCAATCACCAAGGGGTCAAACTCAGGTTTTGTGTTTGTACTTGAAGGGGTAGTGGCAGCACGGGCATCATTTTTCAACTTGGTATAGCAGCTTACATGATAGTGTACATCTGCTGCTTCAGCATCTTCAGCATTCACAGCCGTGTTCAAACGGGCAAGTATTACCCAGTTCCTAGCTTCTTTAGCCCATCTGTTGAGGTTCTGTCCACAGTTTTTACTCCTGGCCCTGTACATAGGTTCTTCACTGTCACACTGAAACTTCTCACAGTAAATGCACTGCTGACGGTTGCGGTCTAAAGTTGCATTGAACGTAGATCTAGTTTTCTTTGGACTAGATGCCTCATCATCTGATGCCTGCTTCCTTCTCTTCTGCAATTCTCTTTGAAGGATTAAGTCACGAAACTTTGCTCGACAAGCATGGTGGTATTTCGCTTGATTCTTCAAAAGCGTTTCTGATATTCCTGAGCCATCATCAAGTGTGTTCAAGTTCAGGCCTAAAGGTAGTTCAACATCGTTCTCCACAAAGCGTTTCAAGTCATCATTAAGTGTCTGGTAAGCAGAATGATAACACTGCTTTTGGTAGGGGGACCTCAAGTCAGTGACAGATTTCTGCTGACAAAGACAGCATAACGTCCAATCAATCGATCTCTTTTGTGGAGTCAAAAGATCAGGAGGTTGATGATGATCCATTTCTCTGCATTGAACGCTTTCCTACTGCAACAAAAAACAAAACAAAACAAAACCATTAATGAAACCTGACATGAAAAACTCTGATTTTAGTTTTATGCTATTGATAGTAACCTTTGAACACTATTTTAAAAAAATTGTAAACGGGACAACACATTTTTACGTCTCTTGGCCTTTGCAAAGATTGTGCAGATTGTGACAAGTTTTTGCCGCTTATGGTGTTGAAAGATATGGTTATGTGGAATCTAAGAAATAGAAAACAAAGTGGGGAGGGTCCATGTGCCTAAAGTTTTTGGTTAATCCAATATGGCCGCGGCTTGCATTACTATGGTCTCTTGGCCTTAAAACTGAATTTTGAGCTTTAAAACGCCTT
>CM031597.1:5097006-5108303 GCA_018398815.1 Conus ventricosus
CAAAAATTTTTTTTAAAAGCACTCCCCTCAACTAGGTTGGGATTTTGCGACTATCAGTTAAACCCACGTTTGGTGAAACAGTCAATTTAAAGAATTAGTTGATGGGCCTATTAAATTCATTGGATGTAAAATATAACTAACCAAGATGGAAGCAATTGTTTGTTCAGATTTATTAATGGTGCTTGAAGTAGAAAGACAGACTGTTTGCCATTAGATTTTTTATGCCATAGGGTCTCAAGTTAGACCCAGGTGTGATCAGTAATGTGGCCAGATGCAAAGAGTTTTGCACTTTTTTATAATGATTTATGCCTGGAGAGAATGTAAATATCTTTGTTCACGATCACCAATCTTATCTTGCACGTAAGCCCCATTTTAAAGTAACGATTACGTCGAGTTTTGGAGGTTTTGCGTGTTAATTTTGTTTAGAAAACAGGTGTTGATTTGGCTAAAAGCAGCATGAGAAGGACGTGATTTGTATGTGAAAAGGGGGGTTTTCGTGCAAAATAAGATGGGTGAGCTTTGAACGAAAATATTTACATTCTCTGAAGAAGGAATTTCGTCGAGCCAGAAAAGCTGTTCGATCTTGTAAAAATGGGCATTGATATAACATGGCATAGTATCTGTCAAGATTGTAAACATAAATGATGCTTGTTGAATTCCAATTGCTATTCAGAGGAAGTATGTTCAGCGCTTTTAGTTTTTCGTCTGTTGTTAGAGATACAGCTGGATGGAGTAGCTTTGCTGCACGTTATGGAGAGATTCAGCCTTTTTTGTGGACGTCACTACTGCCGTCCCACACTGTTGAGGCGTAATTTATACGTGACATTATGTGTGCATTGAAGAAAAGTTTAAGCACATTACTGTAGCGCTTTAATTGAGATAACAGGAAAAGGTGTTTTGAGACTACCTTGCATACGTTATTTAGATGAGATTGCCATTTCAATTCTTTATCTATCGTTAACCCTAAAACACGATGCTCGTCTACTGCTCGATAGAAGTGCCATTCAACTGAAGTTATAGGCAAAGAGGAGTCAACTGGTGTTTTTGCGGGTAGCTATAACCATAGATTTGGTTTTGGCTGGGTGTATGACCATTGAGTTTGAATGACCCAGTTCTGACCGTCGTTTTAGACTTTCCTGGAGAGAAGTTTCTATTGTCTGAAGATCACTACCATTCATTTGTAGCATGAGTCATCAGCAAATAATCTGAATCTGTCGTGACCTTTTCATCTGATCGGACAATGGTAAATCATTGATGAAGATGCAGAATAGTAGGGGGCCTAGTACAGAGCCCTGTGGGAACTCCATGTCTGACAAAGTCTGAAGTGGAGGTTTTGCCATTAAGCACCACATACTGAGTCCTATCGTTCAAGTATGATTGGAATAATGAGATTGCCGGGGTATGGTTCAAGTAGACAGATAGTTTCTTTAGAGAATGGAATGATCAACAAGATCAAACGCCTTTTTGAAGTCAAGAAAGACAACCCTGTCATTTGTGATTGGTTCATATTTGAAAGCCATGAGTCACACATTCATGATAATGCTGTGTGGCAGGAATGATTAGATCGGAATCCAGACTGGAGTGGGTTGAAATAGTTTGTTTTTCTCCATGAACTGAGATACGTGTGTGTGTGTGTGTCTTTCAAGGGGTTTGGATAGAATCGTAGTAAGGATATAGGTCTGAAATTATTTGGATCCGACAAATCATTTGATTTTGGAAGGGGGATTACTTTGGCGTTTTTGAACGCCTGAGGGAAAACATTAGTTTCAATGGATAGATTATATATGTATGTAAGAGACTCAACATGTAAGGTAGAGGAGTTTGAGAAGAAATGTGGGTATGTTATCAGGACCCATGGATTTTTTATTCTTTAATTGCGCTGTGTGCATACCTACTTCATGTACAGCAAGAAGGGGAATTTTACTGAGTTACTGGATCAAGTTTTTGTTTGCAAAATGATATTAGGGATGTCGGGCATGTATATTCATTTGGTGCTCTTATAGTCTGTGAAGCTTGAGTAGGGTATCAGATAATGACAGAAAGTGGGTATTAAATTTGTCCGGGGTGATGTTGGTGCTTGAAGTTTGTGAATTTGTACGCTTGTTGCGTACAATAGTGTTTATTGCCCTCCACATTGGCGCTGTGGATTTTGCATCGTTATCATTTGACTGAAGTAGTCTCGTTTGGCGTTTTCAACTTCGTTTAAAACAAAGTTTCTCTGCTCTTTGTATTCGTCAAACAAATTTGCTGCCTTGAGTTGGTCACGTAGTACCATTTTCTTGCAGCAATTCTGGAGTTAACCACGGGTTCATCTGCGGATGCCTAACTCTTTTTTGATGTAACGGCGCGTGTTTATGTATGATGGTGAGGAATGTTTGGTACCAGAAGGACCAGTGCATCATCGACGTCCGAGTAATTATAAGTTAAGTGAAATGGGGAAATGTTTAAGTCATAGAGGTATGCTGCTTCATTAAACTTTTTGAAAGAGCGGTATTGGATGGTCGTGTGACCTTTGGGTGGTGGTTTTGGGAGCCTTAAGGACCACGTGCGGAAGACTGGACAGTGATCACTAATACCAGAATGTACCACTGAAACATCTAGTATGCGGATTTGTTGTTAGTGTACACATGATCAATAAGTGTCGCAGTTGTTTTAGCTATTCTCGTTGGGGTTTGTACTAACTGATGGAGTGCATGAAGTGATAGTGTACTTGTCCAAGCTGGTTGTTGTTTTACATATCAATATTGAAGTCCCCTAACAGTAGTATATTTGAATTGTTGTGACAGATCCAATCCATCATTTGTACAGAGAGAGAGAGAGAGAGAGAGAGAGAGAGAGGAGAGAGAGAAGAGAGGATGAGGAGAGAGAGAGGAGAGAGAGAGAGAGGAGAGAGAGAGAGAGGAGAGAGAGAGAGAGAGAACGAACGAACGAACGAACGAACAAATTTTATTTCACCGGGTAATGAGATAAGCAATTACACATGCTTTTTTTCCACCCAGCCTGGGAGAAAAAAAAACCCACATGGACAACACACAAGTCAATATGGCAACAAAGAGGAAAAAGTAAATACACAGTCACTTGCAAACTGTAAGAGTAACAGACTAATACTACAAAAGCAAACGACAAGATCGTGCAAGCATCCATATGCGAGAGAAAGAAAGAAGAAAGAGAGAGAAAGAGAGTGAGAGAGAGAGAAGGAGAGCGAAAGCGGGGGTATGGGGTGTGGGCAGGATAGGGGGAGGGGTGGGGGGGGGGAAGAAAATACATGTAAAGTACAAATACAAACGGGGGAAGGAAACAAGAGTCTTGAATACACTCTATACATCAAATAACAAAATGCAGTTGAGCGATATTATCAATGTAAAACATGTCAATTAGCTTAACCCATTATTGCTGTGGTTCAAATGACACGTGCAAGATTTCCGTCTAACACAGGCTTGTAATCGTACAGTATTTTATTTCTATTCACTGAGTCTTTTAATTGATTTTAGGAATCAACTAGTACAGTTTTTTTTAATATATATCTTTTAACTTACTGAACAGATATCCTTTTAAGCGCTCTTTGAAAATATTAAGACTTGAGATTTCTTTCAGAAATGGGGCAAATTGTTCCAATACGTACCACCACTGTATACGAGGCTTGATTTGTAAAGGTCAAGTCTGGGCAGAGGCATTATTTATTTGTGGACGTGCCTATTTGTCATTCGTCGGAAACTGTTTACAATGGAGGAGGTGCATTTCCATTTACCACTTTATGATAAATATAGCCTTATTATATTCGAGTTTTTGCTTTAGGGGAAGGATATCCAAGGATTTATAACGTTTAGAGTTAATGAACTAGATTTTAAGAGAACTATTTATTGCGCGCCTATGCATCTTGCTAAAGGTTTCAGAATGTTTGCGCTGGCTGAATCCATAAAGTAGAAGCATAGTCTATAATTGACTGTATATGGGCATGAAAGATTGTTTTTAGCATGCATATTCAGAAATGCTTTATTTTTGACAACTGGAATATTTTTTGGGATATTCTTTTGCGTAGGTAAGCTACATGATCGGACCATGATAGTTGTTATCAATGACAACACCAAACTTTATGTGTTTTTACTTCTTCGATTTTTTCACTAGAAACAAATATTGAAAATAAATCACAGGCATATTTTGACGTTTTTGTCTGCTTGTAATGACCATGCATTTAGTGGTTTTTTTTTTTTTTTGCATTAAGGGACATGTGATTGGTTTCCGCCCATTTGAGAGAGAGAGAGAGAGGAGAGAGAGAGAGAGAAGGAAAAGAGGAGAGAGAGAGAGGATGAGAGAGAGAGAGGAGAAGAGAAAGGAAAGAGAGAGAAAAAGAGACAGAGAGAAGGAGAGAGAGAGAAGGAGAGAGAGAGAGAGAGAGGAGAGAGAGAGAGGGGGAAAAGGGGGAGAGAGAGGAGAGGAGAGGGAGAGAGAAGGAGAGAGAGAAGAGAGAGAGAGAGAGAGGGGAAAAAAGAGAAGGAGAGAGAGGAAGGAGGAGAGAGAGGCCTGTGACTCGTGATTTTAAATTGTGAGGCCATCGCTTATTCACATGAGTACGCAACAAGAAAATAATAAATTCTATATAGTTAGAACAAAATTTAGCATGTTTGCAACAAAACATTCTTCCATGACAGTTGTACATGCAAAATTTTTTCTTATTATACATAAATGCTTCTTAGTACGTTCTTCCTTAAACATAATATAGGTATATATTAAAATACATATATTAGTTATTTCAAAACTCATTGATATGAATGCTGTTGTTTCTAGCATGCAAACCACATGTTATCTATTTCATTTCCTCATGTATTTTCGTTTGTATACAGTGGGACCTTACTAAATCTGGTCGTTAATTTCGGGAAAACCGTGGTATTTTAAGCTTTTTGTTTTCTATGTTTTCGCTGCGCCTCTACTGTGCAAAGGAAAGGAAAACCGAATTTGGGTTTTGTATTTTAACAATAGTGCCATGCTAACCTTTGACCTCAGTGTGTTTCTTCTGTGGTCTGTTTCATGTGGTGTTGAGGAGAGAGAGAGAAGAGAGAGGAGGAGTGAGAAGAGGAGAGAGAGAGGAAAGAGAAAAGAGAGAGGAGAAAAGGAGGGGAGAGAGAGAGGAGAGAGAGAGAAGGAGAGAAAGAGAGAGAGAGAGAGGAGAGGAGGGGGAGAGGAGAGAGAGAGAGGAGAGAGAAAAGAGAGAGAGGAGGGGAGAGAGAGGCGAAACGGGGAAGAGAGACATTTGAATGTCCCAAAGGGAAAAAAAAAGGTTTTAATTCCTCGTCTGCCTGATCACAGTTGATTGATTGAACTTGAATGGAGATGGATTGATCGAACTTGAATGAAGATGGATTGATTGAACTTGAATGGAGCTAACAATAATAATAATAATATAATAATAATAATAATAATAACAATAATAATAATAATAATAATAATAATAATAATAATAATAATGATAATAATGAATACTTATATAGCGCCTATTCTCAGCTAGAGGCCAAGCTCAAAGCGCTTTACAATCAACACTCGTTTCACAATGGGCTGCCTACCTGGGTAGTGCTGACTGAAGAGCTGCCAGCTGGCGCTTCATTCAGTCGTTTCCCGTGTCATCAGTCAGTATCGTTCAATATCGATCACTCATTTTCCTTACTTCCTTCATTCTTTCATTTCTCACGCAGGGTGCATGCTATGTGTAACGTGTCATCCATACCAACGGCCAAACTGGCCTACTCTTCCGAAAGTTGGTGATGGGATTTTACGTGTGTGCAAGATGTTATGCATGCGTTCACACACGGAACCACGGTTTATAGTCTCATTCGAAGGACTAGAGAGAGAGAGAGGAGAGAGGAGAGAGAGAGAGAGAGAGAGAGAGAGAGAGAGAGAGAGGAGAGAGAAAACGATGAGAGAGAGAAAGAGAGAGGAGAGGAGAGAGAAGGCGCGTGCATGCACCCTCGCACGCACACAGACCCAACATACACAGACACACACACACACACACACACACCACACCACACACCACACACACACACACACACACACATCACACACACACACACACCACCACACACACACACACACCACAACACAGCGAATGTACACAAATACATGTGCAAAATACACATGCCTAATGTAAAAGTTCGCTGATCATTTTTTAAAAAAAAGCAAACAAACAAAAATTGGACTTCGTCTAATAGCTGAATTTGAAATCAATCAACCAATCAAACAGAAAAAAACTACAGAAGACTTTGCCTCATATTTGAATTGAAAATCTGCAGCATTTTGATTCTGCGGCATTTTTGTTCAACTGCTGGACATGACCATCGTGTATCATGAAAGTGAAAAGAGTCCGTGGGATTGTTTGACAAGTCTTTGGGTAGCAGGCACTGGTCACTCTGACAGGTGTTGAACCGACGGTGAGTGAACGGCTTGGTCAGTTGTTTGGCGTCAGTAACAAGGTCAACCCCACCTGGCCACTTCTGACCTTCACTAAAACAGTGTCCAGCGGCGCCATCACCTACTTATCGTAGACACTGCAATGGTCACTTCACTTAAAGCTACACACTGACCCTTCACTAAACAGTGTCTAGCGGCGCTGTCACCTACTTATTGTAGACACTGCAATGGTCACTTCACTTAAAGGTCTACTTAAGAGGTTTTCAATAATTGGTCAGCTTTGCAGAAATATGAAATGTTTTATAAATTGGTAACATAAACATCCGATTAGCTCCCGATCACACGAAATCGATCCGCGAAAGTGGGCATTTTCACCTGTAATCAGGAAAACAGGAGGTAATCAACTAAATTTGGCATGGCTTAAATGCTCTTGGATGTGACTTCACATGAGTGACAGCGACGGCGACAGAAAGCATTCTGATGGTTCTTGCACATCTCGCTCGGTATTTAATTTATCATGTAAAAGAAGTGACTCGACTATGATTGCGACAGCCAGTGTGGACACTGGGGATGTTTCTGCAGGCCTTTAACTTATCAGTTTGAACGCGAAGTTCTTTTTACCACGTCAGTTCCGGCTGGACCACGGAAACGAGCTATTCAGTTCAGCTGGAGCCCGAACACAGCATTCCAAAGGCGTACGGACTTTACTGAAGTCTCAAGGGAGGCTACCCACTGACTTCTTGATGCGATCGCGCGTGGACGGCGAGAGGAGATTCTCCTTCCTCAAGCCTTAACGTGTTCATTCAATTTAACAAGTGTGATCTGTGCATAGATAAGAACGACTATCGTACTCATCTGTACGAGCTTACCACTCCACTTCAAGTTACGCGCACAATGCAGCGAAGTTTTTGATCCACTCGACGGGCTCGGCCAATTGTCGGAATAGCTCGTTTCCACGGTCCAGCTGGAACTGACGTGGTAAGATAAGATAAGATAATGTTGCTTTTAGCCCAGCGACCACAAAGGGCCACATCAGGGCTGTCACCACGTTAAAATCAACTCACAGTCATTTGAAAAAAAAAAAAGAAAAAAAAACTTTCACATCATCTCATTAATGACATCGTCTAGAAACGCACCAGAAACTTCGTTAAAAATCTTTCTTCCGTAAAATCATACATCAGATGAAAATGTTAATTTCTCTCAAAACTCAAGGATCACGTCAGGCGGGACATCCTGTAAAAGGATCTTCATGGACTCCGCTGTAAAATGTTTGTGTCTCCATCGTGCAAGTCCCAACACTCTAAAAGAACATGTTTCATTGTGAGTGGCGCATGACATGGAATACACCACGGAGCTTCTTCACTCTTTAAAGGTAGGAATGAGTAAAATACGAATGGCCGGTGTGCAGCGGCACAGAGCCGTTTCCTCTTTACGACCCCGACGTAGATGAGAGGAAGTCCTTAGGTTTGGACGGATCTGAAAGAGTTTGTTACTCGTCTGTGTGTTCCAATTCCCTGCCAGAGGTCTCTCACATAATCGTTAATTTTGGGTTTCACATCTGAGCGGGGATTATAAATGTTGGACAGTTTCTCTCTTGCAGCGTTCTTGGCTAACGATCAACCATTTCGTTCCGCCAATGCCAACATGACAGGAACCAAGCAAGAGTAATGTTGTAACCGTCCGCTTTCACGGAACTTAGCAGCCCGGCATGTTTGCACGAACCGAATCCACTTCTTTCGGAGTATCTGGATCAGATAGAATGTGTGCAAAGAACATCCATCTCCTGCTGAGCCTACAGCACAGCATCTGCCACCCGTCGTGACTTTTTAGGCTGTGGGGGATAGCAACTCGTGTTGATTTCACTTGGTGTTGGCTTGTTGTGTAGGTCGCGGCTGACGGCCAGTCCATCAAGTGACGTCACGGTTTTCGGTCCACCGCATGGGGTTTGAACAGGTGTACAAAAGTCGTTTTTTATCTATTATAATTCTTCGGGCGATTTTAAAAAAAAATTAATTCCATTCTGTAGTTATATGACACAAAGACCTGTTTTTAACAAATTATCGAAATCTCTAAAGTAGACCTTTAAAGCTACACAATGACCCTTCACTGTGTCCAGCGGCGCCGTCACCTACTTATTGTAGACACTGCAATGGTCACTTCACTTAAAGCTACACACTGACCTTCACTAAAACAGTGTCCAGCGGCGCCGTCACCTACTTATCATAGACACTGCAATGGTCACTTCACTTAAAACTACACACTGACCCTTCACTAAAACAGTGTCTAGCGGCGCTGTCACCTACTTATCGTAGACACTGCAATGGTCACTTCACTTAAAGCTATCACTGGCCATTGACGACACATGTCCTTCACTTTAAAGCAGGTTACTTAGTTTTGAGTCGCAGGGGAGTTTACAGCTGCAGAGACCAAGCTGCGAATGCAGGTTAGGGAAAGGAATGTTTTTGCAGGCCGCTCCCACCAGCCAGCTAACCGCACTGTATTCGGCCAACTGATGTCATCTGTGCATAGCTGGTTGGCAGCAATGCGTTCGGCAAGGTTGAGCGGCATTACAAATGGGGCTGTTAGGTTTGATAATTAGTTATTGTCATGAAAAATGTATATATCTGCACTATTGAGATGACTGAATTGGCGAATTCCCAACAATTCTTTTAATACCAAACTCGACTGGGTTTATTTTCTGTAGATAACATAGATGCCGCATGAAAGCTTGTACGCAAGTGGTCAGGCAATATTAGAACAATGACAACAAACACAATATTGTGCAAAATGACGTCATCACTTTCTGGGAAGTTAATTTCCATAGTTAGTAGTACACAAGTTTGATACATGCCTTGCTCAGACTACAGCAACAAAATATTGGATTACAAATGTGTAAGCCTTGTTTGTTTGCCCTTTCACTAAGTGTTCAATAAGGACGGAAATGTAAGCTGTGTACACTGTTCCATTGACGACACTGGTCTTCACTTCAAGCTACACATTGGTCCTTCACTTAAAGCTACACATTGGTCCTTCTTAAAGCTACCGCTGACTTATTGATGACACATATCCTTCACTTAAGCTACACTCTGTTCATTGACGACACTGGTCCTTTACTTAAAGCTACACCATGGTCCTTCACTTAAAGCTACACTCTGATCTTCACTTAAGCTACACTCTGATCTTCACTCAAAGTACACATTGGTCCTTCACTTACAGCTCACACTGGGTCCATCACTTAAAGCTACACACTGTTCATTGACCACACTGGTCCTTCACTTAAAAGCTACACACTGGTCTTCACTTAAAGCTACACTCTGATCCTTCACTTAAGCTACACTCTGATCTTCACTTAAAGCTACACATTGGTCCTTCACTTACAGCTCACATGGTCCATCACTTAAAGATACGCACTGTTCCATTGATGACCTGGTCCTTTACTTAAAGCTACACACTGGTGCTTCACTTAAGCTTCACACTGGTCCTACACTTAAAGCTACACCTGGTGCTTGACTTAAAGCTACACATTTGTCCTTCACTTAACGCTACACGCTGTTCCATTGATGACACTGGTCCTTCACTTAAAGCCACACATGTTCCATTTACGACACTGGTCCTTCATTAAAGCTACATGTGGTCCTTCACTTAAAGTACACCATTCCATTGACGACACGGGTCCTTCACTTAAAGCTACCCCCATTCCTTTGTGACACTGGTCCTTCATTAAAGCTACACCTGTTCATTGATGACATGGTTTCACTTAAGCTACACACTTTTCCCATTGATGACACTGGCCCTTCATTTAAAAAGCTACACACTGTTCCATTGACGACACGGTCCTTCATTTAAAAGCTACCACTGTTCCATTGACGACACTGGTCTTCATTTAAAAGCTGCACATGGCTTATTGATAAAACTGGTTTCCATCATTAAAGTTACACGCTGGCCCTTCCTTAAAGCTACACACCTTTCCCTTTGATCACACTGGTCCTTCATTAAAGCTACACACCTTTCCCATTGATCACATGGTCCTTCACTTAAAGCTACACACTGTTCCTTTGATCACACTGGTCCTTCATTAAAGCTACACGCTGGCTTATTGATGACATTGGCCCTTCACTTAAGCTAACACCATTCCATTGATCACACTGGCCCTTCACTTAAGTACACCTTTTCCATTGACCACACTGGTCCTTCACTTAAAGCTACAACTGTTCCATTGCCCACACTGGTCCTTCACTTAAAGTAACACAGTTCATTGACCACACTGGTCTTCACTTAAAGCTACACACCTTTCCCATTAACTACATGGTCCTTCACTTAAAGCTACACGTGGTCCTTCACTTAAAGCTACATACTGTTCCATTGATGGCACTGGTCCTTCACTTAAGCTACACACTGACCCATTGACGACTCAGGCCTTCATTAAAGCACACACTATTCCATTGACGCATGGTTCTTCACTTAAGCTACACACCATTCCATTGATGACACTGGTCCTTCACTTAAAGCTACACGCTGTTCCATTGATGGCACTGGTCCCCCCACTTAAAGCTACACACGGGGCCCTTGATGACTCAGGCCCTTCACTTAAAGCTACAAACTGTTCCATTGACGGCACTGGTTCTCCATTAAGTACACACTGTTCTATTGATGACATGGTCCTTCATTAAAACTACACACTGTTCCATTGACCCCCACTGGTCCTTCACTTAAGGCTACACACTGTTCCACTGACGACGCTGATCCTTCACATAAAAATACACAGTGTTCCATTGATGACACTGGTCCTTCACTTAAAGCTACACGTGGCCCATTGATGGCACGGGTTTCCTCCACTTAAAGCTAAACATTTTCCCATTGATGACACCGGTCCTTCATTTTAAGCCCCGGGGGAT
>CM031597.1:5109303-5154303 GCA_018398815.1 Conus ventricosus
AGTGGGAAAGACTACAACTTTGGATTCTCTCTTGAGGGCACATAAGACCGTATGGCGAAGCTTGGCTGTGTCGGAGTGGCACTGTCTCCTATCCGTGGGCAAGGTGGTTGGGTCTGTGGGGTGTGCTCGCAGCTGGAGGGTGGTGTTTTTCGCGGTGAGCTCTGCAGTCATGAAATACGGGCTGGTACACCCATGGGGATGCTACTTTAAGGCTGTTAGAGCTGCATCCTGTAGTCTAATTTACCTCTGTTCAGGAGCAGTATGTCCTTTGATATCTTAATGGAGTTGTCCTGGGCGCGTGCTGTACCCATCGTTCAACAAGCGCAGGCCTCCAAGGGTGGTACAGGACTGCTCTAAAGCTGATGAAGACAGTGCTTCTCTGGGTCCTCCCCAGCACCTTCGGGTGTTTCTTTTTCTTCTTTCCTAACTTGGTGAGCCTGGAGAAAGATCCAGTGACGGTGAGGAAAGCCACTGACCACAGGAAAGTCCTGTTGACAGTGGGAAAGACTACAACTTGGATTCCTTGAGGCAAAAGCCGTAGGCGAAGTTGGTGTGTTTCGGGTGGCACTGTCCTCTATCCGTGGCAAGGGTGGTTGGGTCTGTGGGGTGCACTGAGGCGTGGTGTTTTTCGCCGGTGGGCTCTGCAGTCATGAAATACGGGCTGGTACCACCCATGGGGATGCTCCTTTCCGGCTGTTATGAGCTGCATCCGGAGGCTAATTTACCTTGTTCAGGAGCAGATATGGTCCCTTGGATATCTTAAATGGAGTGTCTGCGCGTGCTGTACCCATCGTCAACCACAGCTGCAGGCCCTCCACGGGTGGTCAGGACTGCTCTAAAGGCTGATGAAGGACCGGGCTTCTCTGGGTCCTCCCCAGCACCTTCGGGTGTTTCTTTTTTTCTTTGCCTTTAATTGGGGACCCTGGGGAAGGATGCCAGTGACGGAGAGGAACGACCCACTGACCACAGGGCAAGTCCTGTGGACAGTGGGACACGGACTCACACTTGGGATTCTCTCTTGAGGGCACATAAGACCGTATGGCGACTCAGCTTGGCTGTGTCTGGAGTGGCACTGTCTTCATCTATCCGTGGGCAGGGGTGGTCTGGGTCTGTTGGGTGTGTCGGAGCGGCAGGGTGGTGTTTTCGCCGGTGGCGCTGCAGTCATGAAATACGGGCTGGTACACCCATGGGATGCTACTTTAAGCTGTCCCCCCCCCCCCCCCCCCCCCCCCCCCAAGAGCATGCCTCCTGTAGTCTAATTTTACCTCTGTTCGGAGCATTTATGTCCCTTGATATCTTAATGGAGTGTCTGCGCGTGCGTACCCTCGTCAACACAGCGAGGCCTCCAAGGGTGGTACTGGAACTGCTCTAAAGGCAGATGAAGACAGTGCTCTTCTCTGGGTCTCCCCCGCACCTTCGGGTGTTTCTTTTTTCTTCTTGCCTTCACTTGGTGCCCCGGGAGAAAGATCCAGGACGGTGAGGAAAGACCCCCTGACCACAGGGAAAGTCCTGCGGACAGTGGGAAAGACTACAACTTTGGATTTTTCTCTCTTGAGGGCACATACGACCGTATGGCGAAAGCTTGGCTGTGTCTGGAGAGGGCCCCTTCTTCATCTATCCGTGTGCGGGCGATGGTTGGGTCTGTGGGGTGTGCTCGGCAGCTGGAGGGTGGTGTTTTTCGCCGGTGGTCTCTGCAGTCATGCAATACGGGCTGGTACACCCCTGGGGATGCTACTTTTTAGGTGTTATGAGCTGCATCCGGTAGTCTAATTTACCTTGTTCTGGAGCAGGTATGTCCTTGATATTCATAATGGAGTGTCCTGCGCGTGCCTGTACCCATCGTCATAACACAGCGCAGGCCTCCCAGGTGGTAAGGGACTGCTCTAAAGGGAGATGAAGGACAGTGCTTCCTCTGGGTCCTCCCAGCACCTTCGGGTGTTTCTTTTTCTTCCTTTGCCTTAACTTGGCTGACCCTGGGAAAGATCCAGTGACGGTGGAGGAAAGACCACTGCCACAGGAAAGTCCTGTTGCCAGTGGGAAAGACTCAACTTTGCGTCCTCTTGAGGGCACCTAAGACCGTATGGCGCAAGCTTGGCCTGTGTCTGGAGTGGCGCTGTCTTCCTCTATCCGTGGGCAGGGGTGGTACGGGTCTGTGGGGTGTGCTCGGGAGCTGGGGGTGGTGTTTTTCGCCGGTGGGCTCTCGCAGTCATGAAATACGGGCTGGGTACACCCATGGGGATGCTCACTTTAAGGTGTCAGGGAAAAAATCCCCCCCACAACTGCTCTGTGTTCTCATTTACCTCTGTTCAGTAGGGCAGTTATGTCCCTTGCTATCTTAATGGCGTGTCCTGCCGCGTGCCTGTCCAATCGCAACACAGCGCAGGCTCCAAGGGTGGACAGGACTGCTCTAAAGGCAGCTGAAGACAGCAGTGCTTCTTGGGTCCTCCCCCGCACCATCGGGTGGTTTCTTTTTCTTGTCTATTCAACCCTGCAAATGCTTGTTAGGAATTAAAACCGCCCACCATGGGAAAGATAGATGATTCGCCCAAACTCGTTGCAACTTTATTATTGCTTTACCAAACAAAAAGGATACTCTGATTAAAAAGCCACTAGACCGCCTTTCACTTATGATTAATTTTACATTATTTTTTTAGTTAAGACAAAAGATGAGTGGAAAAAAAAGAATCAATACGATTTCCCACTCTGCTGTTGATGGGCGGTTCTAAGTATAGGTATCGCGTGTTAGCAAAACACATGTTTAAAGTTGAAGCCCGCTGACCTCGGAAGGTTAGACATTGAGGACGTTGTTAAGGTTTAGTTTGTAATTCCTGCAGGGATCGCGTCACGCAGACTTTCTTGTTGACAGGGGATTATCCCCGACAATATTTGTCATAGAAAGATTAATTTAGAAATATTAATTTATAAACAAGATGTTGGATTGGACTGCTAGTAGGAGGAGCTATTGTTAACGCTTTGGCCTTCACTGGAAGACCTTCTATGTTTAGTAATTGAGGTTGATAGACAGAGAACGCCATAAAACAAAGCAATAGAAGCATTTACGCTAAGTTGAGAGGCGTTCCGAAACAGAAACGAAATTGCCCATTTAGACGCCTATAATAAAAAAGTTAAGAGACCAAGAATAGCGCCAACAGATTTCTTCTTCGCAGGGCATTATCCCTCAGAAAATATTCGTTCCTAGCCAGATGATTCTTAAGAAAATATTAATTTATCCAAACGATTGCCGGAGTAGTTATGATGGTAGGCGGGAGCTATTGTTAAATGCCTTGGCCTTCTCTGACAACAATTATATGGTTTAGTAAATTGCGGTCTGATGAGACAGGAAACCCCCCATATCAAAGCAATAGAAGATTTAGCCAAAGCCAAGAGACGCTTCTGAGAAAAGGAGGATTGCTCACTTCGACTTTATTAATAAAAGGTTAAGGGAACAGGGGGCATGCAGCGCAACATTTACCCAGCGTTGATGAAGCAATGAATGGAGTCTTACTTAGTGCCAGGAAAGAAGTTTCTAACATCGCCCCGCCAGAACACTGTCGACTTTTATGACCGTCAGAAAGAAACAGGAAAATAGCAGAAAAGTGGTTTTATTTGGGGTGCTATAGAGCAATCTATATTCTTGCACTAACAATTTAAACTCCAATTAATTAAAACAGCCATTCTTATGGATATAGCACAAAATCTATATTCTCCTAAAGGGGTCTTGGACAGGATTGACTGCTATATGAAAAACGGGTAAAGCTGCTCGCGTGTCTGAGATCAGATGCGAAAGACTGGCCTTCAAAAACAAGCAATTTGGCAAATATCTCTGCCTGCCCCAAAGAATATAAGCCTAGAATTTGTTAACTCAGTTCCAAATGACACCCACCAGATGGACTTGCTGTATCTTCCCCACATGATAAGTTAGAAGATAAAAAGTATAAGTCTTGCTCTGACAGTTGTTGACCTGGCTCAAGATACAAAGACGCCGAACTTTACCGGATAAATGCAACTGCGGGTGCTGTGGCATTACAACAAATATAAATGCGAGGTCCATTAAGTATCCTAGGATGATCCAATGTTGAATGATGGAAAAGAGTTTTAAAGGTTCTTGCCAAACAGCTGTGTTTAAAAATCATGCTTACAGTTGGTGGGGATCCCGGCAACATCGGTCACAAGCACTAGTAGGAAAACCTTTACTAAGAATCTTGCTGAACGCGTTTACCTATCAATATCACAGAGACATTATGGACACTACGAAAGTACAGAAACCGCGTAAACACAGGAATTGGGTTAGAAGACTGCTCTGCAGTCTTACGGCCATGAACAATGAAGCATTTAAAGCAAAAAGGCCTTAAACCAGTAAACGCCATTAATTAAAAACAATTAGCCATTATGAAGATGTGCAGGGGACTCAAAAATCTTGCCAGTTTGGAATTAAAAGTAAGTTTACTTGTATGCGCCTGGAGAGGCCGCGGGCGATGTTAGAATTAGAGGGGCACAGATCCTATATGGAGCGTAGATGTGTATGAAGTTGAAAGAATTATGAAAAAACTAGACCCTCCCGTATATTATTTAAGAGAGGACTCTTCGTCTAAAAAGCCTGCTCTAAAAGCTCCTGTTGTTCGTGAAGAGCTGCAAGTTGTCCCGCCAAAACCACAGTTAGTTAACATCAAATAACACCAACAAAAAAAACCAAAAAAAAAATAGTATTTGCTAAACTTATATTTATTTTTTGTTAAAAATTTATTTTTTTTGCTCTATTTTGGGCTTAACTGATCGTGTGTTTGTTTTTTCAATGTTTGTTTAAATTGCATCAGTGTCTACCTGTCGTGAAGTAAAGTTTTTCTCCACTCCTTTTGAAGTTCAATTTTCATGGCGTCTGTAATCATCACGGGCAGCCATAAGCTTCTGAAATTCTGGTCTGAAATGTTTCATCCTGTACTGACTTTGCTTATTCTTAATCTTAATGGAACAAAGTTTTGCTGCTGCTAGGGCTACAATGGCAGTGTGCTTTTGTAAAATTTAGGAGTTAATTGTTTTTAAAACAGCACTTAAAATCATAGACAGGGGCCTAACCCTAAACCAAGGCGATTAATCTGCTCAGAGGCTTGGCGCCCCAACCCCCGTGGCTAAAAGAGCAACAACCGACCCAGCACTTACGCTAGCTACAGCCGATGAGCCAGTAATTTACATACGAGAAGAGCTATTTAAGCCTTTCGCATATTTCTTTCTAGTGAAACTCTATACTTATTCCAAGTCGCTTTCTATTTTCCTTTTTGAAGTTCAGGTTATTCGGCTCTAACCTAAAAGTTGAACCTCCATTTTTTAAATAAGATTATTTTTATTAATGACTCTTATATTATCTTCCTTTAGTAATCCTTCTGCGCAGTCACTTCATCATACAGAGTAAAACGCAATAAAATCAACATACTTAATTAAAAATCAAGTCGAGTACTGTTAGTTGGGCTTGTCAAACCGCACAGGAAAACGTGTCAGATGGTGGCAAGGGTGTTTCTTATAATCTCCGTTTTTAGTAATAACAATAACGAGCTTAAGAGGGGCATCCAAGTTTGCAGCTTTTATTTGTCGGCCTCTAATTCAACGTATGTTGCTGGCAAAATAAGGCGCCTCCCTCGGAGTAATAAATAAGCGAAACGATCGTCATTTGCCTAGGCAGGTACTGTAGCGTTGGGGTAAATTCTAAGCGACGGTGTCGCTCCTCTTCAGCAAGGACTTCTTTCTCTGTAGCATATATTCAGTACCCTGCCAAGCGATCTTTTTCAATATGTTTTTTCTGTTGGTTCCTGGAACCAAGTCACAAGAATGAGCCCTTGCTATTCAAATCCTTTCTAAAATTGTTTTTCTTATCATAGTTATACATTGGGGCTTCGTAGTTCAAAACTTTATATTTCCAGTTCAATTTCAGGAAGCACGCCAAGCATATCTCACGTTTATAAATTTTTGTATTCATGTTGCCTAAAATCGTTTGCCCTTAAATTTCTTATCTGTTCTAGGGTGGGATATTGCTGTCGTTTTTTTGTCTTCAATTCTGTGCGTTTGTAAACCCATTATCTGTTATCCAATCCTAAACATTTCCTGGCACTCTCTATTAGATCAAACTCAGTTGTGTCTCTAGGTCTTTTTGCTCTACGGCAGTGCATTTAGGAAGCTAGCTCTGCTTTTGGTTTCTGGCCTCGAGGACATCCTTTTTTTAATAAACAAATTGTTTATAATAAACACAATGGTTAAGCAATCGATATAAATCAATCTACTATAATACAAACGTATTGGAACTGGAGGGTCAGTCGTAAGCAAGCTTAGCGTTATAGTTGCTTCTACTGCTCTTTTAATTTTGTTTTGTATCTGTGTCCCTTATTATATAAATTTCACTTAAACATTCTTCAAAAAACTATCTTTGTCCTTAGTGAAAATAATACAACCGATTTAAAAATGCGATCTAAAGTCTTTTAAGACACATTATATTTTTGAGTTTAGAGCCTCACAGCAAACTAAGGCGGGCGGCACTAAAGGCTAGCTTTGACAGGGTTTTCTTTGTTTTAACAATGTCTCGTTCAGTGAACAATCATCAATAATAAAACGTGTTTCAGTTCCTCAAATGTCTATAGTAATGTTTAAACAGTCGCTCAGTTTGTCGCTAGGATCAACTAAAAATATATTCTCGGTCTGTCCAAAATAAAAAACTCCTTTCTTGGTAAGACGTGTTGTGCTTAATGGTGTGCAGAATATAACATGTGTTCGGAAGAAAACCTGTATATTGTTTGTAACAAATCAAGTACGAAGCCAGTTTTCCCACAACCCCGTATCCCGCAGATAAGAGAACAGTGCGATCTTTAGGAAGAAACTTCAAGCTATCCAATCTGTTTTTTTTAGAATATTTTCTTCTGCCATTTTAGTATAGCCGGCCGTCTTTTTAGTCTGTTTTCCTTCAATGTTTTAATGGCATCCACAAACATAAAAACATGCCTTTGTTTTGGCGGTTTCCGTCTGCTTTCTGCGAATATTTATGTGGATTACCATCTTGGTCCTATCCTTTCTCCACTTCCAAACAATCTGTTGTCAAATGTGGATCTACCATCTCACACAGCCCTTATTTACTTATTAAGTAGTCTTCAAGTCTTATCATTTCATAAAGGCGAAGTTTTATACTACACGATCAAACTGCAGGATCCCTTTGCCTCCCTCCAGCAAAACACTTTCTTATTTCATCAAAAATGTTGGTGAGGTAAAAGACCACGACCCGAAATACATACTGATCGGACTTTGCCATTTATTACACAGTTTCAACCTTCTCAATTTTTGGCTTATAAATCGCTTCTGATTCCTCTATGAAAAGGAGTTGTTCCTTCAGTAAACAAGAACAAAATTCCTTTTAAAGACTTTCAAAGAGTGATTTAGATGTAGTTCAGAACAAAAGAGTGTCTCGCTTGTTTCTATTTCTGTATGGCCGTGCATACACGTTTTCTTAATAAATCACGTTATGCTTTTATACTGAGTTAAGATTGTTCTAGCCAGTTCAGGGTTAGTAACAACATCAAAAACTCAAGAGAGATGTCATAAACCGCGTAGTAGCTGAGGGTCTTCAGACAGAACGACAGCACCCGCTAGGATTAAACTGTCAGATGATAACGAAAGTTTTTCTTTTAGTGCGCCTTGATAATACGCCCTATGCGTCTTTAAACAGCTCAAAATTTAGAGGGAGGATGCAGAAATCTGTTGCTCAAAATGCTTCTGCTACTGCCTCATCTTGATCATTTTGCAACTCCCGCTTTAGCTGCTGCTTGAGACCGTTGGATTTGTATTCCTTAGAAAACTTTCTCTTTTCTTTCTTTTTTAGGCCAACCATCGATCAGAATAGGGGTAAAAATATCTGACTTCTTCGTACATAAGGACATATCTACCCTCCAGATTGATTGCTATACGATTCCCAATAGCCTGCCTAAATTCGCCATCACACACGTAGCTATTAGATCTGTCGATTTAATAATCTATTTTGAATGATAGTTTAGCAGTGCTGGCATCTATAACATCGTCAGCGCCATGACTCAGGGGAACTTGACTGTTAACGCTGTCCAGGGTTGATACTGTTAGAGAGTATTTGCACTAATTACAGTCTGCCTTATACCTTTTACCCTATGGGGGTTCCTTCTCTCTTCTGTATGGCTCCCGAGGTCACAACCGTATGAGTTCATTTTTTATAACACAAAAACGATAATTAAATATACAATAGGCTGAAAGATTTTGATCCGATTGTCCTGTTGAAAAGAAGATGAGGGGGGGGCCCCCCCCCCCCCCCCCCCCCCCCCCCCCCCCCCCGCCCCTGACACAGAACTGGGTCCTTCATTGCAAGAAGAGCTTGAAGGAGCGGGTTTTTACTCCCTAGACACGTCAAGGAACTATGCGAGAAAGAATTCAATCTTTCTATAGGGTTGAGGACGAGACTGCCAGGCGTGCTTATCCTAAACGATTTTGAGGAAGATGGCGGGCATTTGTATATAAAAACTGGTGTGGAGAGCGCGCGAAGGTTACTTCAACGCAAAACCCAATCCCTAGGTTTTTAAAACTAAGCACTTAAGGCGAAAAATCCCTATTGATCAGGCAGAAAATTAAACTTTTAGAAACTTAGAGCCGGAACCCGTTAGTCATTTCAGAACTAAGGGAGCGGGGGGCTGCCAACACTATTGCAAATAGCAAACCTACTCTTCAAGTTTTAAATCAAACAGCAGATGAACTAATAGCAGGAAAGTTGACAACGAGTTAAGGCGGAGACGAATTAGAAAAACATTTGCATCCAATTGCTGATCCTCCATTGCCAGTGCGTGACCTCCGGGGCCTTGAGAGCGTCTTTTACGGACAATAAGAGAAGGAAACTAATGGCTCGGCACAAGCAAAACTTAGTAAGTCGAAGAGCAGCGATAGACGAAGCAAAATACGCTGGTGATAACACATATCGGGCAAGCAAGAAAAGGCTACCTAACCGCAGAAAATACAGGGTTAATGGGTAAAAGGGCAGGGCAGTAAAACGTGATTTTATTCTCAGAGGAAATCAGACTCTCAAACAACCAGATTCAAAGGGAAACTATAAAGAGACTACTTCATGAACACCTACGCTGGCAGCAAAGAATAAGGATTCTGTTTAGAGGAGGGGATTACCAGTTAGTTAGTATCTTACCGGCAGTGGGTTGTTTGACTATCTCTACACTGTTTATGCTTTAACCGCGCAGTGCGCAAACCGGGCCAGTAGCTCCTCCAACACCTCCAGCCTGGTAAAAGTTGGATTAGAAAAACAATTGCATCACTCTAGCCAACCCTATAAAGAGTTAGCAGCCAAAGCGCCTTGAGGCTCTGCCTGGCCTAATTGGCAGTGTTGTTAGTTGTGTTTTGGTCTACTTGGCAAGTTGCTGGTTATATGGCTGCACCCATCTTGACCCCCACCCTTGGCCGTTAGGGGCGTAGACTGCTAGATTATTTTTAGTGAAATAACGTATGGCCTAATCCAGTTAAAAGTTCAAAAATACACACAAGGGCTGACTTTTCATAGTGTGGCCTGTCAGTTGTGAGGTCGATCACCAGGTGGAGTGCTTTCTGGGCTGCTTTCTGGCTGTGAGGCGCTTATAACTGGTGGTGGATCGTTTCTGGGTGTTTATAACTGGATCGCTTTCTTCAGGGGTAGGTACTTTCTTAACAATGGATGGGGCGGGCCTTGTGTTTAAACCTTTATTGTGCACTAAACACGGCGGCGCCGCCACACTCAGAGCCACTGCATTCAGTGCGCTCAACGATTTCCTTTGACTTCTGGCGAGGCCGAAGCGAGGGGTCAGCCACCGCACGGCCGACGCTGTGTGTGTTCTAGGACGCTTCGAGATGGTGCTACATCTTTAAGTTCTCATTTACTGTCACAGAAGTTTTTTAACTATAATTTCCTGTCTGAAAACAATGGCGCCGTGAGTCCTTGAGAGTGTGACAAAAGCTGGCATTTCAGTTTTCTCTGTGAGAACCATAATTAAGTTGTGTTTAAAACTTTGAAGAAACTTTGCGACGGCTGTGCGCGCGCGCCCGTGGCCTGTACGGGGGCCCCGAAGCAAAGCGGGGGAGGTGGTGGAGGCGCGCGAAACTATCTTTTGGCCGCAGTTGGCCAGCCAGGCGTTGAAAAATCTTGGTGAATGAAAGTTAGTTAGATTTGTAAAGGGGCCGTATTTACACGTTGTATATATACATATTTCATCATTGTTGCTGCTTTTTATGTACTATGGTTGATGTAGAGCAATGTCGGCCTAATTAAAGGGAAACGTAGCGGCTCACCATATTTACTACAAGCAAACTAATACTACTGATAACAGTAATGGTAGTAGGGCAGAAAACCAATAAGTGAATAAATTTATTCTCATTAACAATAATCCATCCTTTCAGTCACTACTACTCATTTCTATCGGCAAATTTCAATTAAAACAAAAGTGTATTGTTGGAAGTCAATCATTAGGGGTGCCCCCCCCCCCCCCCCCACCCCCCCCCCCCCCCCCGAGCTTTGTGTGGGGATGTGTGTGTGTGTGTGGAGTGTGTGTGGGTGTGTGAGTGTGTACGTGCGGTGTGTGTGTGGTGTGTGTGTGCATGCGTGCGTGGGTGCGTGCGTGCGTGCCGTACAGCTTTGTTGAAATGAAAAAAGCATACATAAGTATATCCAAATTGACCACAATAATGTGTACATAAATCTTCCTTAGAACGTAAGAGCATTATCATGTTACTTTCCAGTTGACATATGTTCACTGACTACAAGTGAATTGCATGTTTGTAATGGGTGAATATAATAGCCTAGAACTATTGACCTTTGTTCCAAGATTATGCATATATTGATATTATTGTTTAAAAGTATTACATGAAGTGACGAGTAAAAAACGTACTGAACATCAACTTTAGTTTTTGTTTTAGATTTTTTTTTCAAACGGGCACACGTGTACTTTCATGAGTAACAGTGTGGGGGTGGGGGATGGGGTGGGGGTGACGGCCGGGGCGGTTGACGAGGGAGGGGACAACAGCAAAAGCCCTGTCCGTGTCACACTATTCTGTTAACACAAGCCGCTGATCTGAGAGTGTAGGACCCACACCTAGAAGACCTGTGCCAAACATGGCAGTTTGTGTGTGTTAAAAGTGCTAGTGCACAGTTATGTGTGAAGAAGTGGATCTAAATGCCACCCACAACCAGCCTTTACCTCAAGCGGTCGTGAGTTACACCTGGGTGTGTGTGTGCGTGCGTGCGTGCGTGCGGTGCGTGCGTTGGTGCTTACGTGCGTGGGTGCGTTTGTGTGTGTGTGTGTGTGTGTGTGTGTGGTGTGTGTGTGTGTGTGTGTTTGTGAGTCAGTGTGTGTGTGTGGGGTGTGTGTGTGTGTGTGTGTGTGTGTGTGTGTGATCTGTTTTTGTTTGTTCAGTCATGCCTGCAGTCAGTTTCAATTCAGCTTCGCTCTCTCTCCTCTTGGCGCGCTGCTCTCTCTCTCTCTCTCTCTCGTCTCCTCCCCTTTCGTCTCTTCCACCCCCCCCTACTCTCTCTCTGTCTCTCTCCCGTCTCGCCTCCCTCCCTTCCCCGCCCCACCCGCAGTCTCGTATGCCGTGTGCCGTGTATATGTTATGTGTGGTGTGTGTGTGGGGGTGTGTGTGTGTGTGTGTGTGTGTGGTGGGTGTGTGTGATATCTGGTGTGTTCTGTTGAAGTCATGCATGCACGTCAGTTTCAGTGGCGTTTCGCTTCCTCTCTCCTCCCTCTCTCTCTCTCTTCTCTCTCTCTCTCTCTCTCTCTCTCTCTCTCTCTCTCTCTCTTCTCCCCCCCCTCTTCTCTCTCTGTCTCTCTCCCTTCCCTCCCTCCTTCCCGACCCACCTCAGTCTCGTCTGCGTGTTGCCGGTGTATCTGTTGTGTGCGTGTGGGTGTGTGTGTGTGTGTGTGTGTGTTGTGTGTGTGTGTGTGTGTATATCTGTTTTGTTTCCTGTGAAGTCATGCAAGCCCGCAGTTTCCAGTTCAGTTTCACTCATCTTCTCTCTTCTCTCTCTCCCCTCTCTCTGCTCTCTCTCTCTCTCTCTCTCTCTCTCTCTCTCTCTCTCCTCTCTCTCTACCGACTCGTCTGCCGTGTGCCGTGTTATGTATTTTTAGTGTGTGTGTGTGTGTTGTGTGTGTGTGTGTGTGTGTGTGTGTGTGGGTGTGGTGGTGTGTGTGAGAGAGAGAGAGAGGATTGTGTTGTTTGTGTGTGTGTGTGTGTGAGCGAGAGAGAGGAGAGGAGAGAGAGAGAGTGTGTGTGTGTGTGTGTGTGTGCGAGAGAGAGGAGAGAAGAGGAGAGAGAAAGAGAGAGAGAGAGAGGAGAGAGCGATGAGAGCGTAGAGAGAGGAGAGAGAAGAGGGAGAGGAGAGAGAGAGAGGATTGTTCGTTATGAGTGCAAGCCCATTGTCCATGTGAAACATTTTCTCTCTGATCATGCTGTTTTATGGGGTTGTATACATGGCAAAGCATCTGTTGCATGTCAAGTTCTTCATATATGTTTTAGTAATAAGTCCTCCCTCCCCACCTCCACTCTCCTCCCTCTCCTCTCTCTCTCTCTGCATGCTTTTATTGATTTTGTGTGTAAAAGGTATCCGTGCATTCTGTTTCTTTAATGTATGTATTCTCATCAGTCCTCTCCCCACCCCAATCTCCCCTCCCTCTCTCTCTATGTTCAGACTCTCTCCTCTCTCTCTCTCACTCTCTCACTCTCTCTCTCTCTCTCCTCTCTCACTCTCTCTCTTCTCTCTCTCTCTCTCTCTCTCTCTCAGTTTTGCATGCGCGCGGGTCACTGTGCATGTTCTTTTTCTTCCCTATGATTTTATAAGTCGTAACATCCGTGCAGTGTCTTGTGTAGTCATGTTCCTCAACCATTCCTCTCTCACTCTCTTTCTGTTCTCTCTCTCTCTCTCTCTCTCTCTCTCTCTCTCTCTCTCTCTCTTCTTTCTCTCTCACAAGACACACACGCACACACACACACCACACACACCACACCACACAACACACCACACACACACAACACATACCCACACACACACACACACACACACCACACACATCGACTTTGGGTTGCAGCAGTTTTTCCGTCAAGCGCTGGTGTGTTTTTGTTTTGTTTTTGTTTCCATTAGTCAGGCTGTTAAAAGTGCATACTAAACCCACATCTGTAATGTTAATAATATAATGAGGGTTATTGACGGTAGTTACTGCCTTTTATGTACATTATTGTGAGTGCGCGCGCATGTGTGCATGCGTGTGCGCATGTGTGGTAGTGTGTGTGTGTTGGTGTGTCTTGGGGCATGTGCGCTCGCGCGCCCGTTGCGCACGGTCGTGCGTGATGGCGTTCGTGTTGTGTAAGAATTGTGTATGTGTAGATACCCTTCGCAGAAAAAGCGCTTCACAGTGTGTTGTGGACCCCCAAAATAAGACAATCCCGCTGTCTTCGGTGTACACTCGCCTCCCCTGGGTGCAGCCGTAGTGTCTACATTGGTCAGCTTTTGGCGCCGTTACAGACACCAAAGCAGTGTGTAGGTTCGCTCTTCTCCACGCTTTCAGTACAGCGCCCTTGGGGCCCTTATCTCCAGGACACTCTAGGGTTTCAGATACCAGGACGCTAGGGCCTAAACATTAACAGACCCGGCTGGTTGGTCTGCGCGCGAACAAGTGTTACTTCTGTTTTCCGTCCCACGAATTTTGAGAGGCAATTTGACGCAAGCGCACCTTTCATGCAGCAGTCAGAACGCCGTGCTAAGTTGTGGTCTTCTCCAGCTATAAGGATTTCATGTTATAATTCTGTATCTTGCCAATCTGTGTCTAGGTCGGGGGTAGCGAATGTATTATCATGAACCGACAACAAAGTCAACCTTTGACCTCTCATGTGACAAGAACGTCTTGATTCTGGTATGCTGGCCAGGCCAACTCAACAGCAGAGTTAATAGCATCTTTAAATTAACTAAGAAATTGTTTTCTAGCTTCAAAGCTGTAGATTGATCAGCTATGCTAGACTTGGTTTGAGCTTGTGCACCTATAGGCACCAAACGTATGTCCTTATGGAGTCATTAAATCTTTGCACTCCTGGCATCGTTAGGCCTTTACTTTCATCTAAAATAAATGTTGTCCAAGCATTAGGGTGTATTTGTTCTATGGATCCCAATCGAACTTGTGCTTTTGGGTGAAAAGAGGTGTGGCCAGCCAGTAGTCTTAAGTATATTCTCTTTTTGCGCCCCACAAATACAATGTGCCTAACCCCATGATTGCGGTCTAACTTTGTCTAAAATCAGTTAAAGGTTTAATGTTAAATTCGTTGCAAATTCTTTCATATGCATTATTGTCCATTGGACTGTTGAATGATAAAACGCGTTGTCGTTGGGGAGGGGCACTTGCAGTTCAGTTAGTATGCGTCTGTACTGGTAATAAACCTGAAAGTTATATCAGAGCATACTACATTACCGAGATACGACACTTGGGGTTTTCCGAAGACCGCGGACTAGGTTACGGCCTTAGTCAGCACGTGTAAACTCAGCTCCAACATATCGACGCGCAAGAAGCAAGGAGGCGAAGCCTGCAGCGCTATCGGTTGTTCAAAACGCTCGCAACAAAATCGATTGTGAAGGGCTGGCATTTTTTCGTTTTCCAAAGGATGAAGAAAGGTAGTACAAACTTTATTGCATTTTATTAATTATTGCAGAGTAAACCACGTAAGCAATACGGTGTGGGACTATGCATCTGGTGCAAACTTGAGTCTAGTCTAGATCAATATAGAATGACTATGAAGCCACATGGGCAATTTTTAAAAGTTTTTATATATATATGTAAGAAAGAGCAATGCGCCATACCTTGTTTCTTCTAGAAATCATTAAGCCTACTGGCTTATATTTACAGTCCCGTTAGCTAAACAACTAGGGCGGGGGAAAACCAGACCACGCATACCGTGCCCTCACATGGCCAGTGATGTTTATGTTGATAATGACAGTGCCGACACACGTGTTTCATCACCGAATCTCTCTCTCTCTCTGTCTCTTCTCTCTGTCTCTCTCTCTGTCTCTCCTCTGTCTCTGTCTCTCTCTCTGCGTGCAGTTGCATGGCTTGTGTGTGTGTGTGTGTGTGCACGGATGTTAAAACGTGTGTGTGTGTGTGTGTGTGTGTGTGTGTGTTGATGTGTGTGTGTGTGTGTGTGTGTGTGTGAGAGAGAGAGAGAGAGAGGAGAGAGAGAAAACCAGTTGTGGCATATATCGGTTGAATATCGATCTAAATCTGAAATCCCGTGAAACAAATACAAACAGCACATGTGTAATAATTCTAAGAGGATAATTATGCAGCATGTGTCCCTGTGTCTCCAGGCCGTGAAGGTTCTTGAAATAGCTTATGTCAGCAGTGTGGATAAAATCATCATCGGTGACAACGTCAGAGCCCGTTTGCGGAGCATTCTCAAAGAGAAAATGAGCCAAACTGTTCTTTCATGTCCTCTGGCGCAATGCAACACTGAGAAACTTATTGTCGACAAATTTCTGTCTGTTCGCCTGCATTTCACATTGAAAATATGCAGTTCCTCTTTCACCAAAAGTGTCTTAAAGAAACAAGAAAATGATGAAACTGTCCCATCAATGAACTGTCAAGAGTTTCTCTCTCTCACGATTACTAACCCCCTCCACCCCCAGCATACTCGTGTGTAAGCTACATGTATCAATGACCGTTTCATGTCTAGGCCTATCTCGTCGCAATGTCTATTTTGAGGTTGATGTGTGTATTTGAAATTGTGTGCTTCTTCTTTGCTCGTATTTTAACAAGACATTTTTTGCAAATTTTTGCAGACTGTTTGGAAAATGCAACCAGTGTTGTTTTAATCCATCTTGTATTGATGGCAGAACTTTTTTCTATGTTTTGTGGGATGAGACGGACTGCATTACCCCCCTCCCACCCCCCACCTCCACCCCTTTCATTATGCCATTGTTGGACGTTGTTATAAACTGACACAACACAATTAAAGTTTGATTTGGAGACAAATATATGGTCTTTTTTTAAATTTAGAACAAGCCCACAAACTCTCTCTCTCTCTCTCTCTCCCCACCCCACCTTCACCCATCTTACCACAGTCATGCACACACACACACACACATACACACACACACACACACACAACACACACACACACACACACACTATACATACATAAAATTTAATATACATGCGTATGCATGCACACATGCAGTGCACACACGCACCTACATGCACACGCACCAAACACAAGGAGGGCCAAAAAATGTGTAGAGGCATTGAATCTGTCGTCACAAACTGCTGAAGCAGTTCAAGGAAAAGTTATGACAACAAATGCGGCCCGACGGGCGTCGTTGTTTACATCACGGGCAACGTTTTCACATAGCAGGCCGCGAGCCTGCAGCCCGCGCCGACTAAGGGAGATAATCGACTGAACGGACTTGTAGGCTGTAAGAGGCAGAGTCGTATCTCGGTAATGTAGTATGCTCTGGTTATATACTGACCTTACTAAAAGATTGGGGTGGTTTAAATGGTTTGCATATGAAACGCCGCAGCCAGTGGTTGCGCAGTAAATGGCAAAATTTAACTGATTCTGGAAAAAAGCCATAGGGTGGGATGACCATGCTGATGGCACTCTATCATTCTTTATTGGTGGATTTAAATATCTAGTTAGCGGGTTTACAAGTCTGACTTGGAAGCCGTATGATCCATCTACTGCAATGGTTAAATTGCTGAAGTCCAAAGATTTGGGGTTATAAAAACGCCCCTACATTGTAAGTAGTACTTTCGCTATATTTAAAAGGCTTCATTTTTTAAATTAATTTTTTAAATAGTTATAAAAAAGATGCACATCTATATAAACCAACAAAACAAAAGTGTGTTCTTAACGCATCCAATTAACAACAGGCGAGGTAATTATAGGATTGCTCTTAAAGAAATTGGGTTTAAAGTAAAATGGATTAACATATTTGAAAGGGCTAAGAACAACTGGGTAGATGTTAAGAATGAACAAGGCGATCTATTAAAACATTTAAAAATACCCGACGGCTACTACAACTTTTGTTCTTTAAGAGAAGTATTTAGCAGTTTTGGCATTAAGTTAACAATTAATGAGGCAAATCTTATAGTTACTATGAATTTTCCAGAAGAGGAAAGGGAGTACGTTTTTCCTAGAAGCCTTGCTCGAATTTTAGGCTTTTATGATAGTGGCGAAACATATCATATTAAAACACATATGCACTTAAAAAGCGGTCTTTATGTGTATGTAGGCAGTAGACCCGCTGATTTTCTTGTGAACCCAATGTTGTATGTCCATTTAGAGGAGTTAAAAACAGACCGCAATTTATTTATGGGACAGCCCTCTACAGTTCTACAAGTACTCCCAGCAATTAAGGCAGGGTTTTGCGATTATCAGTCATATAGGTTTGGAGGAGACAGTTATTTAAAGAATTAATTAGCGTAGATATAAATTCATTAAATATAAAAATAACTAATCAAAACGGAAATCCAGTTGTTTGTTCTGATTTATTAATAGTATTAGAAGTAGAAGAACGTACTGTAAACCATTAATTTTTTATGTGTGTGTGCATAAGTGGGCAGGGGGTGGTTTAATTAACTATGTTAATCAATAACAGGTCTTTTTGACCTGGATTACTGCATTGCTTTGTATGGCAAAACGCTCTTTCTCACACCCATAACACACAAACACACACAAACAAACAACAAACAAATACAAACAAACAACAAAACAACAACAAACAAACACACACACAATAGATGGTAAAGGTGCTTGTGGGGAAAATGTGAAGCGGGGCTTTTTGTGGTTCACACTTGAACGTCGTGAATTCGAGACAGCCACCAAAGCACTTAGCAGAATCCTGAATCAATAATCACAGGATCTGTTTCAGTTCTATTGGCGGCCACCGAAGGCAGCCTTTAGAGGTGAAGGGAGTGTTGATGCAGCTCCAGCAGGTGGGGTAGAGGTGGGCTTTGTAGGTCAATCGGCAGTTCTGCGATTGACCCAGTTTTGTTGGGCGCTTTCTGGCGGTCGGGCTAGTAAAACTACCGCTGTGGAAGTGGCTCAATTACTCCTGCCACGCGCGTCATGTGTATCATGCCAGAATGCTTTAAAGTTGGGGTTGGATTGAATGTATTTCAGAATGAGTTTTCGTTTGCTGTATAACTCATTGAAAGAAATCGCGAGTTTGTGAAATTTTGGATAAGAATAGAAACAAAATGACACTTCAGTTAGTCTTCTTACGCGAGTTGGCTCAACCAGCAAATCTTCTTTCAAATAAGACTCCCAGTTTTTTGTTTTTGACCGTTTCAAAATGTCTTTGCTTTCTGAAGCCAGTGTCCTAAAAAAAGAGCTTGGGAAAGAGATTTCCTTTCATATCTTTCACTGAGTAACAAGCACTGTGCAAGAATGGAGTCATTTCTTGAACACTTTCAAAGGTTTTGGTTTTATCAAATGGCTTTGAAGGCAGCTCACAAAGCTTTGTTTTCAAATATTTGTCAAGATCTTCAACTGATAGTTCCGTTTTTTGCTGAGGGAACAAAAACGAAATGCTTCCTTTTGGCTTTAAGGGGGAGAACAAGGCTCGCCACTCAATTTCTTTTTCAAAAAGTTTGTCATGGCCTCATGATAAACAATGTATTTTTCCACAAGATCGGTCTGTTGATCGGACAGTTTTTCTTGCGAAGATAACAGCAGTTCACACATTTCTTGAGAAATATTAGTGTCACTTCCAGCACTGGTAGAAGGCATTGAAACATCACTTCCCTGACTCGCCATGTTTTTACCCAACACAAGTTCTCTCTGATTCTGTGAAGAAATGCCCAGCACATCAACGCACATCCACACTGCACGCCTCTCACATGTAAAATGACAGCAGCCCTGCCTTGTTGATGCCAGCCCCGTAGACCTGATGTCATACTTCCTTGCCATTGGCTGGCGCGCATACGCGATTAATAATAATGAGTCGCATTGCAGGGGTTCGCTGTTAGAACACTAATTGCAATTTTATCGATTTTGCCATGTCGAGTAACAACGGCACCGGGGCCAGTCTGGGTAGGGCAGTTTCGATGTCAGATCAGTAATTGCACTTTATTGGTTTGCGGTGTCACGTAACAACGGCAGTAGGACCAGTCTGGAGTAGAATAGTCAACCCATATACATTTTAAGGTGCTTTTATGTTCTCAGAGAGAATGTGAATATCTTCGTTCACGATCACCAGATCTTATCTAGCACGTAAGCCCCCGTTTAATGTGTTAATAACGTCAATATTTAGAGGTTTTGGGGTGTTAATTTTGTTTAAAAACAGGTGTTAAAATTGGTCAAAACTGACATGAGATGGACGTGATTTGGATGTGAAAAGGGGGGTTTCGTGAAAAATAGCATGGGTGGTCGTGAACGAAGATATTCACATTCTCTGGGCCAGGTGCGACAGTGCAAACATTGGGTTGTGCTTCTGTTGTTTCGCCTGCAAAGCATGCCCAACTCAGTGGTGAACACACACACACCATGGTCATAGTGCAGTATAAAAGCCGGGTCATTTTGGCAACCGGCAGGCACACCGTACCAAAAAACAGCATGCCCCGTTTGAGCCCAGCAGAGGGGAGAAAACGCCCTGGGTCGTTTGCAAGTTGGTCAGAGTGCAACTGATGTGGCCCATGCTTTATATGTCTCCCCCAGTACCATATGCCGACTTTGGACTCGCTTCCAGAGGACAGGGTCATCAGCTGATGCCCCGAGGTCAGGCCGACCTCATCACAACGCCAGCCCAGGACCGCTTTATACGGCTAAGACATCTCCGCAATCGCTTCCTGCCGGCTTCGTCCACTGTCCAGGCATGCGCTGGTGTCCGTCGCATCTCCGACCAGACTGTCCGGAACAGGCTGCATGCTGCTGGGCTGAGGGCTTACAGGCCCCTACGTGGCAACGTAATGACGGGGCGCCATCGACAGACCAGACTGCAATGGGCTACGCAACACAGACACTGGACACTGAGGAACCATTGGCGACACGTCTGGTTCTCGGACGAGTCACAGTTTCTACTGCAGCGCCATGACAGGAGGCGAAGGGTTTACCGCCGGGTTAATGAACGCAACCAGCAGAACTGCGTCGACGAGGCACCTCCGCATGGTGGGGGCAATGTCATGGTATGGGGGGCCATCAGCAACACAGGCAGGAGCCAGCTGGTGCGCGTGGAAGGTCACCTGACAGCCCAGCAGTACGTCCAGGTCATTGTTCAGCCACACGTCCTGCCTCTAATGGCCACTCCCAGGGCCGTGTTCCAGCAGGACAACGCCAGGCACCACACAGCACGCCTGACCACAGCCTTCTTTACCGCCAACAGCATCAACACCTGGCCTGGCCCTGTCTTTCCCGGATTTGAATCCTATTGAGCACGTTTGGGACGTTTTGGACAGACGCCTGAGAGTGAGGGCCAACGCCCCAGCGACTCCAAATGAACTGTTCCGGGCATTGCAGGCCGAGTGGGCGGCCATCCCACAGCAGACAATCAGGAACATTATTGCTTCATTGCCCCGCAGATGCCAGGCTACCATTGCAGCCAGAGGGGGTCACACCCGTTACTGACTTTGGAAGCGGCCTGCCGATTTCCCTGAGGGTCTGGGGCTGGTTCTTTACCACAGCATTGCAGGGGAGACTTCTGTCCTACTGATGACCCGTTTTTGTCATTTTCACATTAAACGTGTTGTCACACTGAGCTTCAATAAATTGTGTTTCAAATCGGCAGCTTGACATTTTGCGTTTCTTTTTTTGAACAGTATATAATTTACTTACACTTAACTTGAATTTATTGCACTTAACTTAAAAAGTAACTTTCTATAACTAACTTAACTTGTACTTATCTAGTTCTTAACTTGTACTTTATCTAGTTCATTAAAAAAAACTATTCCATAGAAAATGGATTTGATTTTGATTGATTTAATTTAGAGTCTGTTCACAACGATGGTGATATTAGACAAAACAAAAAACAAACAAAAAAAATGTATGCAAGTGCTTATATGAGTGTGTGTGTGTGTGAGCGCGTGTGTGCGTGTGTGTGCGTGCGTGCATGCGCGCGCCGTGCGTGTGTGCGCGTGTGCGCGCATGCGTACACGCAGACAAATATATGAAAGTTTGCCTATTAAACGACCAAAAAATAATTATAAACTGAAAAATCAATTAAAAACAAATAAATAATAACAGAACTCGATTTTCCCTTTGCTATATCAATCATTTTGGGGCTGAAAGTATTTCTTGTAAAGCCCCTAACAAAAACATTATCTATTTTTAAAGATTATTATATAACGATGTTAGAATTGGACATTCGAAAAGATATGTTGAATAGATAATGGGAGCCCACAAGTGCAATTTTACATCCTTAGAAATTTGGTTTTCCACGAGTTCAAAGCATTTTTTTAAATTATACTGGACAATGATCTTTGGCATAATAACACTGTGTTTTTGCAGGAAAGTTTTTCATTGCTCATAAAATTTTTTCTAATAGAGAAATGATTTCATGTTTATCCAATTTCAATCCACTATCTGGTTTTTTTCTAAGAGCACCCTCTTTTGCTAATTTATCAGCTATTTCATTTCCATAGATACCACAGTGAGATGGGATCCTGAAAAACTCTACAAAAGTTCCTTTCGCATAACGGAATGTATCATAAATTTTATATCAAAATTAAGTCTTTCCTTTACATTTGCATCCCAATTTCGTAAGCTATAAAGAACAGATTTAGAGTCAACACAGTTAGAATGCGGGTAAATTGCCACATAAAGACAGATATCCAAGATAAGGCCATAATGATTGCATATATTTCAGCAGTGAAAACTGAAAAGTTTTTTCCTAAACAAAATGATTTCTTTGCTTTTAAATCAGGAATTACAAACCCAGCCGTATAAGATTCTAAAACTGATCATCCGTGTAGATTTTGAGATAATGTGGATTATGTGTTTTCAAGATGTTCTTTTGCTTCTACTGATATCAAATTAATATTGTCTTCTTTTTTTGAGTAGTATAATCTATATCAAAATTTGGAGAAATATGCTCCATTGAGGAACCGTGGGCATAGTTGGAGGTTTGAAATGGATGAAATATTGATGTCACATTTTCTAATAAATCACCCAGTAAAATTTCGAATGGGCTGCAGGTAAGAAATATTCTGCCCCCTTTTAGGAAAATCCGATTTGGAATCAAGAAATTTTCATTTGTTACTGAATTTGATACAGAAAGATTTTGGTTACATATTGGCTGTTGTAGTTTGCGTTGATCATCAAGTGACAAGAGATTAGCTTCTTTATATGTTTTAAAAGTTTTAGAATGGACTGGAACACCAAGGGCTACTTTAATAGCTTTATGTCTATACTTTGTAATCGCTTAAGAAATGTTTGAGAAGCTGAAAAATATCTTCCTGTCGTAGGTAAATTTTAAACAAACCCAGAAAATAGAAAGATGTACAAGAGTTTGGGTATCTTGACCCCACGATTGTGCACCGATTATTTTTTTAGTAAAGATAGCCTTTGTCTGGCATTGTTTATAAGATATTCAATTGGAATTTCCAGTTTAATTTAGGAGTAAAATTAACCCCAAAAAATTTAACATTATTGGAATATTGAAGTTTTATTTTTTAGCAAAGTTGAGGCAAAACTTGTGGTTTTTCCCGTTGTTAAATAACTTTGTGTTTTTTTTCCCCTGATAGTTCTAGTCCGTTTTCGTTCATATATTTATTTAGTTTGTCAATTTCAATTTGATATAGTTTTTGTATATATAATATGGTTTCTTCTTTGTCGTTTTTTTATTTTTGTGTTCACCCACATTGCAATATCTTCGGCATATTGCACTACATGCATATTTTTAGATATTTATTTTAGGAGATTCGTGAATGGAATTGTAAATAGAATAGGTGCAAAAATGGAGCCCTGAGGGAGGCATGTCAATATCTTTAAATGAAGAGTAACATTTACCAACCCTAGTACAAACTGATCTCTCGATAAGAAAGATTTTATGAACTGATACATTGCGCCATTAATCCCAAATTTATTTTCAACTTATAAAGTAAACGAGAATGCCACACACTATCATATGCTTTTTGATGTTCAAAAAAAGTAGCAAGTGTACTTTTTCTACGAGCAAAATTGTTTTTTAACATGATTTGGGCAAGTTTTCAGGTGATCGATTGTACTTCTACCTTTTCTGAAACTGCTTGATTTTTGGGGAATTATGTTATTCTTTTCGCAATAATGTAAAATGCGTTTTTAAAACTATCTTTTCTAATAGCTTCCAACTTGAGATGTTAATGTATTGGTCGATAACTATCAATTGCAGCCCTGGGTTTTCCCTTGTTTTGGAACTGATTTTTACAACTATCCTCTTCCAGAAAGTAGGAAGAGTTCATTTAACCAACATTTTTGGTTAAAACGAGTGAAGTAATTGCTTCCAGCACAAAGGTAAGTGGCATAAAAATTGATATGAACCCCTTTCTAGTCCAACAGCTGTCTTTTTCGAGGAGAATGACATTAGTGCTTCTTTAAATTCTTCAAATGTTATAGATGCATTTAAGTAATGGTTTGGACCCGGTGTGGGATAACAATAAGTATCCTTTTTCTCTCTGTTCTCTGTAAATTTTGGTATATGTATGTAGTCTAGTTGATGAGTTTTTTTTTAGAAAAGCTTGTACAAATGCTTCAGCTTTTTTTGATGATGTTGGAATAGTACGTTTTTCTAATTTAAACAGGTATGAAGGGAGAAAAAAATACTTGTTTTTTAATTCCTTTACCTTTTTCCATACTTGTGCATGTCCTTAGATGAAGAATTTCTGAATGCCCAAATGATTGAAATAGAGACGTTTGCTTTTGCGACAACCCTGTTACTGTGGCTTTTTGCGCGTTTCATTTCAATAAAGTTTTCATCAGTTCTATCTTTCAGCCATGTTTTGTATGTTTTCTTTTTTTTAGATACAGTTCTGCACATTCTTCATTCCAACCCAAATATTTCCTCGATATTTTTTTTTCTATAGAGTTTGCACTTTGGCATTGATTTCTCAGCTGCAGATATAATAGCTTTTCTAAGGTTGCACTTTTTTGGCAGATGCTGGGTTTTTCTTTTACTGTGGGGGCTTGTGGCTTTGTTGCTAGGTATGGTGTTAGGTATTTGTATGCTAAAAAAACCCACACCAAAAAGCTCCCATACATAAATGATAAATTTATTGTTTTATTGTGATTGTGTTTTTGTTGTTAATTGTGTTGTTAATTGTGCTGTTGCTGGCGGCGGATGCTGTATTAATATTTTTTGTTTTGCTGATTGGTTGCTTTTTGCAATCGGTTCAATACGCTAGTCTATGGCCAGCCGCAATACGTCCAGGATTTTTAGTTTTTAGTAACATTACTCACCTGTGGTACATTCGCTTGTGGCACGTTCATTGCGGTACTTCTGCTCCTGTGGAGGGTTTCCCGCGGCATCTTCTCACTCATTTTTTTTATTGCGATTAAATTTAATATGATCAAAATTAATGATTAAAAGTAATTAATCCCATGATGAATGGGCATAACATCGTCCCAAATCTGCTTACATGTCACATGCAAGAGTTTCTAGGGACTTGTTTAAAACCGGATCTTGTGATAAGTCGTATTTTAAATCTTCTTCTGAATAAAAATGGCGCCCTCTTACTTACTAACTTAGCATATAGACTAATTATTGTCTGCCCCATTGATCTAACCCTTTTTTACCCTAGCTGTGCTTCGTACCTAGCGTAGTTTTTTCTCAACGTCTGAAGTAGACAGTTGTTGAATCTGTTTTAACATTAGTTCAGTGCCCAAATACTGTTTAGTTTTTCCACAAGCAGCCAGAGAGTATAATCTTTCTTTATGACGTGGTCTGCTGAGTAGCCTAAGGAGTAGTTTGCTTGCTCCCCACACTTTAATAGTTCGTCACAATACATTTTTAAAACAATAAAAAAAATATATACTTTTAAAACCTTTAGTTTAACGTGGTTAATTATGCAGTGCCTATCGTTTGTGTTATAGTCTATTCAACCCTTGCCCAAATGTTTGTTAGGAATAAAATCGCCCAACCGGGAAAGATAGAAGATTCGCCAAACTAGTTGCAACCTTATTTTTAGCTTTAACAACAAAAGATTATCTGATTAAAAGCAACATAGACAGTCTTTCGTATTTGATTATTTTAATTATTTTTTTTTTGTTAATAAATAGATGAGTGAAAAAAGATTATCAATACGATTTACCATTCTGCTGTAATTAGCGGTCTTAGTATAGGCTATAGTGTGTTAGCAAAAAAACATGTTTAAAAAGAGGCCAGTGACCTAGGAAGGTTAGACATTGAGGATGTTTTTAAGGTTTTAGTTGTAAAATTACTGCAGGGATTGCGTCAAAGACTTTTTGTTACACAGGGCTAGGGGATTATCCCAGAAAATAATAATAGAAAGATTAATTAGAAAATATTGATTTATAAAAGATGTTGGATTAGTTTGATGGTGGGAGGAGCTATTGTTAATGCTTTAGGGCCCTTTTCTGGAAGCAATTATATGTGTAGTAAATTGAGGTCGATGAAGAGAGGACGCCATAACAAAGCAATAGAAGATTTAGCTAAGGCCCAAAAGACGCTTACGAGAAAAGCGAATTGCCACATTAGACTTTATTAATAAAAGTTAAGAGAACAGGGACATGCAGAGCAACATTTACAGACGTTGATGACGCAATGAATGAGTATTCTTAGTGACAGGGAAAGAAATTTCTAACATCGCCACCGCCAAACTGTCTGAATTTTATGAACCATCTGAGGAAGACTGCAGAGATAGTTTTTATTGCAGTTGGATTTACCTCAGTCTATCTTGTTGCTCACTTTCTTGTGTAAAATAAAATGCATTTAAAATGGGACAATACGAAGTACAAAATATATTATTCTTTCCCAAAAGGGGATTGGAAAGGAAGACTGTTATTGAAAAACTGAGTAAAGCTGCTAGAGTGTCTGAATCAGATGCGAAAGGGTGGCTTTCAAAACAGGCAATTTGTCAAATATATTTGCCTGCCCCCAAAAGGGAATAATAAGGCCTAGATTTGTTAATTCAGTTCCACATGACACCACAATGGACTTTTGTATTTCCACATGACAAAGTTAGAAGAAAAAAGTTTAAGTATGCTCGACGTTGTTGAATGGCTTTTAGATACAAAGACGCTGAAACTTTAACGGATAAAAGCTCAACTGCTGTGGCTGTGGCTTTAAAAACAAATATACATGGAGGCCCATTAAAGTATCCTAGGTGATCCAGGTTGATGATGGAAAAGAGTTTAAGGTTCTGTAAACAATGTTTTTAAAACATCATGTTACAGTTAAGAGAGGGATTCCAGGCAACCATCGATCACAGGCTAGTAGAAAACTTTAATAAGAATCTAGCTGAACGTCTGTTTAGCTATCAATATCACAGATAAATTATGGCACTACGAAGTACAGAGAACGCAACACAGAATGGGTTAGGAGATTGCCCGCAGTCTTACGTGCCATGAACAATGAAGAATTTAAAGCAACAGGGTTGAAACAGTAAACGCGATCAAATTAAAAAAAATTAGCATACTGAAGATGTGAGGGACTCAAAAACTCTTGCGTTTGGCCCAAAAGCAAGATATTGTATGCTCCTGGAGAGGCAGAAGGTGATGTTAGAATTAGAGCCACAGATCCTATATGGAGCGTAGATTTATTGAAGTTGAAGAATCATGAAAACAACCCCCTGTATATTATTTAAGAGAAAACTATTTCTGCTTAAAAGCCCTGCCCAAAAAGATCCCTTTTTTCGTGAAGAGTTGCAAGTTGTCCCACCAAACACAGTGAGTTAAAAAAATGTATTTATTTTTGCTAAATTATAATTTATTTTTTTTTTTAAACTTATTTTTTGGCCTATTTTAGGTTTAATGATCATTTTGTTTGTTTTTCAATGTTTGTTTAATTGCATCAGTGTTACCTGTGTGAAGTAAAAGTCTTTCTCCATCCCTTTTGAAGTTCAATTTTTTGTCGTCGTAATCCTCACCATCAGCCCTTTAAACTTCTGAAATTCTTGTCCGTAAAGTTTTCATCATGTAATGATTTGCTTATTCTTAAACTTAATGGAACAAAGTTTTTGCTGATGCTAAGACTACAATGGGCAGTGTGCTTTTTGTAATTTAGGAGTTAATTTTTTTTTAAACAGCACTTACAATCATAGACATGCCGCCTAACCCCAACCCGAGACTCCCTAATGCTAAAGAGCTGGCGCCCCAGCCCCAGTAGCTAAAAGAGCAACACTAGGAAAAAAACCCCAGCACTTACGCTAGCAACAGCTGATGAGCCAGTAATTACCTAAAAAGAGTATTAAAAGCTTTAGCATATTTCATTCTAGTACCCTATACTTATCCAAGTCGCTTTCTATTTCCTATTTGAAGTCAGTTATTTGCTTAATCTAAACGTTGAGCCTCCCATTTTATATAACAAATAATTTTTGTAAAATGTATCTTATAATCCTTCTGTATCACTTCACCAACAGAGTAAAACCAATAAAATCAACATACTTAATGAAAATAAAGTCGAGTACTGTTAGTTTTGGTTTTGTCAACCATCACAGTAACCTTGTCAGAATGATAAGAAAAGTGTTAGTTCATCCCGTTTTTAGTAAAGACATACAACTTAAGAGGGCCATCCAAGTTTCCAGACGATTATTGTACTCCCTATGCTAACACATGTTCCGGGCAAACTAGAATTAACTCCCCAGGGGTAATTAAACAAACAAAAAAATCAAGTAGCAGAGTTAGGCCATTGGTGTTTTTGGGATAAATTCTAGGGTTACTGTGTCATCCCCCACTTCAACTAAGGACTCTTTCCTGCTCAGCACATATACGCGTTTTTATACGTATCTATTCAATCTGCTTTTTCTGTTGTGTTCCTGAACAAGACTAGTAAGAAGGGCCTGCATTCAAAGCCTTTCTAAAATTGGAGTTTTATCAAAGTATACAATTGGGGCTTCGCAAGTCAAATTAAAATCCCCAGTTAATTTCAGGATGCAAGACCCATTTATTGTCTTGTCTATAAAGCCTTATTCATATTTGCCGTAATAAGTTGTTTCAAGAATTCCTTATTTGTTCTAGTTTAGGTATTCAGTCGTTTTTTGTCTGCAATTTCTGTTCGTTTGTAAACCCATCATCTGTGTATTCAAACCAAAAACAACTCCTATCCCCCCTATCAGATCAAAACTCAGCTGTGTCTGATAGGTCTTTAGCTCTACTGCAACGCATTTTGGAGCTAGTTGCGCTTTTGATTCTGGCCCTCGAGACATTCCTTATTAATATTAAAAATTAAAAATAAACAAACGTATTGAAACTGGGGGGTCAGTCCGCAAGCATAGCTTACTGCTTAGATTTTTCTAACTGCTCTTTTATTTTTTTAACTCATCTTTGTCCCTTATATAAAATTTTCACATTAAACATATCTTCAAAACTATCTTATGTCCTTATGTAAAATAATACAACCGATTTTAACTGGCAATCTAAAGTCTTTTAAGACAGCATTGTATTTTTGAGATAAGAGCCACACAGAAACTAAGGCGTGGCGCCCACTAAAGGCTAGCTTTGACAAGCTTTTCTTTTTTTAACATTGTCTCGTTCAGCTGAACCGTCATTCCAAAAAAATAAATAAACAGTGTTTCTGTTCCCTCAGATTTGTCTAAAGTAATGTTCTAAACATCGCTCAGTTTGTCGCTAGGATCCACAAGAAATATATTCTCGTCTGTCTCAAATAAACATCCTTTCTTTGTAAGACTTGGTGTGCTTAAATGGTTGTGCAAGAATATAACAATGTACTCGTAATGAACCTGTATATTGTTGTAACGAAACACAGTACGAAGACAGTTTTCCTTCACCACACCCAGTAAACCCGCAGATGAGAGAGCAGTGCGGATCTTTGGGCATGAAACTTCAAACTATCCATCGTTTTTTATAGAATAATTTCTTCTGCAATTTTTAATAAAGCCACTTCTTTTTTAGCCTGTGTTTCTTCAGTTTACTGAGCAGCAACATCCAAAAAAACATTCATTTGTATTGTGCGTTTTCCGTCAGCTTACTTGTGAATAATTATTTTTATGACATCTTGCCCTACCCCGGTTCTCCACTTTCAAACAATCTGTTGTCAAATGTAGATCTAAAAAATCCAGCCACACCCAAATTTAAGTTATTAAGTAGTCTTCGAGTCCTTATCATCATAAAGGCGATGTTTTTTACAACTCGATCAACTGCAGGATCTCTTGCCTACCTCCAGTGAACAACTTTTTTTTCCCCTTATTCCATCAAAGTGTTGTGAGGTAAAAGTCCGCGCCCCGAATAACATCTGATCAGACTTGCCATTTATTGCACAGTCGACCTTCTCAATTTTGGATTAATAAAACGCTTTCTGATTCTCTCTGAAAAGGAGTTTCCTTCAGTAAACAAGAACAAAATTCCTTTTAAAGACTTCAGAGACTGATTTGATGAATGTTCCAAAGAGTGTCTCGCTTGTTTCTATTTTCTGTAGTGAGTGGATAACTCTTTTCATAATAAATAACTGTTTTAATTTTATACTGGGTTAAGATTGTTCCTGGCCATTCGGGGTTAGTAACAACATCAAACTCAAGAAGAAATGTCGCTGACTGTGTATTTAGCTAAAGGGTCTTCAGACAGAACAACAGAATCGCAAGGATTAATTGTTCATTTCATAAGTAAGTTTTTCTTTTAGTGCGCCTTGTAATAAGGCATATGCGTCTTTAACATTCAAAAATCAGAGGGATGCAGAATCTGATGCCAAATGCTTCTTGCTACTTGCCTCATCTTTAACACATATCCTTGCATCCTCCTCCCGTCCCTCCGCTTTTAAGCCTGTGCCTTGAGACGTTTGGGCTTTGTATTTCCAGATAAACTTTCTCTTTCTTCTTTTTTAGGCAGCCATAGATCAGAATAGAGGGCAAAAATTTCTTGCTCGCTTAGTACAAAGACTTCTCTTCCCTCCAGTTTTGATTACCATAAGGTTAACAATAGCCCTGCCCAAATTAGCAACAACAGTACATTATGGATCTGTCGATTATAATATCAATATGAATGATATTTAGCATGCTGGCATTATAACATCGCCAGCGCCAAGATCAGGGGAACTTGACTATAAAGTTTGTTCAGGTTGAACTGTTTGATGGATATTTACATACAAATTACAGTCCTGCCTTATAAACCTTTTAATGCCATTGGTGTTCTTCTCTTTTCTTGTATGGGTCGAGGTCACAACCGTATGAGTCATTTTTTTATAAAACACAAAAGTAATTAAATAAAAAAAAATATGGAATGAAGAAATTTTTGACGCCGATAATCCTATTGTATAAAGAAGAAGAAGTGAAATGAAAACAGAACTGGCCCTCCATTGCAAAGAAGAGCTTGAAGGAGCAGTTTTTTTAACCCCTAGACAACGACAAGAACTATTGCGACAGCGAATGAATCATTCTATAGAAGCATAGACGAAGAGCTACCAGGATTGCTTGAATCCCTAACGATTTGAGGAAGAAGGTGGCTTTTGTATATAAGAACTGGTGGGCAGGAGGCCGTGTAAAAGCTACTTCAACGCAAGACCCCAAACAAGTTATAAAACTAAGCACAATTAGGCGAAAACTCCCTATTGCTAAGGCAGAACAATTAAACCTTTAGAGCTTAGAGGTCGAAGCCGTTAGTCTTTACAGAACTGGGGGCAAAGTTTCCAACACAATCTAAAATACAAAACATACCTCTTTCAGTTTAACCAAGAAGCAGATGAACTAATAGCAGAAATTGAAACGAGATTTAATGAGGAGACACAGTAAAACAATTTTGATTCTCCATTGGCCCATGCGTGAAATCCTGGCTTAATGGTCGTCTAAAGTCAATAAGGCGACTAGAAACATTTGCAAAACTTGGTAACTAGATAGATATGATAGAAGAAAGAAAAAATAACTGGCTGATGCAGACGATAACAATTTAGGGCGAGAAGAAAAGCTAGAAACAGAGAAAATACAAGATTTAAGGTTGCTAAGGAAAGCCAGGTTAGAAGAGCTGTCTTACTAACAAGCGTAGCTACATCACAAACAAGCAGAATTAAAGAAACTATAAACAAATACTTTCTGAAACACTACAACTAGCAGAAGATAGAGGATTCTGTTCAAGAGAACAGGGGATTACAATAGTTAGCATATTAACGGCTGTTGGGTTTCCTATCTCTACACTTGTTATGCATTAAACAGGTGGTGGGCCCCCAACAGTGCCATTACTCTCCTCCAACGCCCCAGCCTGGTAAAAGTTGGGATTAGAATACAATGCAGCATCTCAAACCTATTAAAGAAGTTAGCTGGCCAAAGCACATTGAAGCTCAGCCTGGCATAATAGGCATGTTGTTAGTTGGGTTTTGTCTACTATAGGCAAAGTATGCAGGTTATATGGCAGAACCCCTCTGTGACATTAGGAGTGCTAGCAGCCTGGAATAAATTTTAGTGGTGAAATAAAAGATGGCTAATCCAGTAAAAGTTAAAAATACAACGAGGGCTGTCTTTTATCGCTTGTGTGACTGTCAGTGTGAGGTACATTAACAGAGTGGTGTGATTTCTATTGTGCCCTGCTTTCAGGCTTGGGGGCGCTATAACTGGATCCACTTTCTTCAGGGCCAAGGGTACTTTTTTTTTTTTAAAATGGATGGGCAGGCCTTGTGATTAAGCCTATGATTGTGTCCTAAGTTTTGATCGTCTCCAGCTATGAGATTTCATTTGTAAATTCTTTATCCATGGCCAAGCGTGTCTAAGGTTGGAGGGTACATTATAATTCTTGGCCTACAACAAAGTCAACCTTTGACCCTACATGTGCAAAAAGTCTCTTGGATACCGTTTGTAATGCTGGCAGGCAAATCAACAGCAAAGTTTATAGCCGCTCTAAATTGGGCTAGAAAATGTTTTCTGGCATCAAAGCCTGTAATGATCCACTATGCTAGACTTAGTCTGTGCTTGTGCTTCCAAATAGGCACCAAACGTAGTTCTTATGAGTCCTTAAGTCTTGGCACTCCTGCATTGTTAGGCCTTCATTTTCATACTAAGATACATGTTGTCCAGCGTTATGGGTTTTTGTTCAATGACCCTTATCGAACTTGTTTGTCTGTTGAAAAAGAGGTTGTGCCCAGGCCAGTATCATAATTATATTTCTCTTAATCCGTTTCGCCCCACAAATACAAATGTGCCTAACCCATGATTGCGTCTAAACTTTTGACTAAAGTTAGTTGAGGGTTTAATGTTAAATCGTTGCGGATTCTTTCATATGCTATAGTGTCCATTAGGTTGCTAAAACGATTAAACGCGTTGTCGTTAGGAGGGGCACTTGTAGTTCAGCTAGTATTCGTCTGTACTTGTAATAAACATGAAGTTATATACTGACTTACTAAAAGATTGGGATAGTTTAAATGGTTTGCATATAAACGCCGCAGCCAGTAGTTCGCAGTAAATGGCAAAATTTAACTGATTCTGGAATAAGCCCATAGGGCGGGATGACCATGCTGATGCACTCTGTCACTCTTTATCGGCGGATTTTCAATATTATTAGTTAGCGGGTTTACAAGTCTGACCTTGAAGCCGTATGATTCTCTACTGCAATGGTTGTAAACTGAAATCCAAAGAATTGGGGTTATAAAACGCTCCTACATTAAGTACACTTTCGCTATATTAAAAGGTTCCATTTTTAAATTAGTTATTTTTAAATATTATAAAAAAATGTTCATCTAAATAACCAAACTAAACAAACGTGTGATCTTAACGTACCCAATTTGACAATAGTCGCGGTGATTGTAAGGTTTGCCCTTAAGACATTGGTTTAAAGTAAAATGGATTAACATATTGAAAGAGCTAAGAATAACTGGATGGATGTTAAAAACGAAAAAGGGAAATTCTATTAAAACATATAAAATACCTGATGGCTACTACAACTTTTGTTCTTTACGAGAAGTATTAGCGAATTTGGCATCAAGTTAAAAATTAATGAGGCAAATCTTATAATTACTATGAATTTTCAGAACTTGAAGAAAAATGGGAGTACGTTTTTCCTAGAAGCCTTGCTCGAATTTTAGGCTTTTATGGCAGTGGTGAAACATATCATATTAAAAACACATATGTACGTAGAAAGTGGCCTTTTTGAGTATGTGGGCACTAGACCATCCGATTTTCTAATTAACCCAATGCTGTTTGTTCATTTACAAGAGTTAAAGACGAATCGCAATTTGTTTAATGGCAATCCATCTACAGTTTTAAAAGCACTGCCATCAACTAGGTTGGATTTTGCGACTATCAGTTAAACACGTTTGGTGAAAACAGTCAATTTAAAGAATTAGTTGATGGGCCTATAAATTCATTGGATGTAAAAATAACTAACCAAGATGGAAAGCCAATTGTTTGTTCAGATTTATTAATGGTGCTTGAAGTAGAAAGACAGACTGTTTGCCATTAGATTTTTTATGCCATAGGGTCTCAAGTTAGACCCAGGTGTGATCAGTAATGTGGCCAGATGCAAAGAGTTTTGCACTTTTTTATATGATTTTATGCCCCTGGAGAGAATGTAAATATCTTTGTTCACGATCACCAATCTTATCTTGCACGTAAGCCCCATTTTAAAGTAACGATTACGTCGAGTTTTGGAGGTTTTGCGTGTTAATTTTGTTTAGAAAACAGGTGTTGATTTTGGCTAAAAGCAGCATGAGAAGGACGTGATTTGTATGTGAAAAGGGGGGTTTTCGTGCAAAATAAGATGGGTGAGCTTGAACGAAAATATTTACATTCTCTGAAGAAGGAATTTCGTCGAGCCAGAAAAGCTGTTCGATCTTGTAAAAAGGGCATTGATATAACATGGCATAGTATCTGTCAAGATTGTAAACATAAATGATGCCTTGTTGAATTCCAATTGCCTATTCAGAGGAAGTATGTTCAGCGCTTTTAGTTTTTCGTCTGTTGTTAGAGATACAGCTGGATGGAGTAGCTTTGCTGCACGTCTATGGAGAGAATTCAGCCTTTTTGTGGACGTCACTACTGCCGTCCCACACTGTTGAGGCGTAATTTATACGTGACATTATGTGTGCATTGAAGAAAAGTTTAAGCACTTACTGTAGCGCTTTAATTGAGATAACAGGAAAAGGTGTTTTGAGACTACCTTGCATACGTTATTTAGATGAGATTGCCATTTCAATTCTTTATCTATCGTTAACCCTAAAACACGATGCTCGTCTACCTGCTCGATAGAAGTGCCATTCAACTGAAGTTATAGGCAAAGAGGAGTCAACTGGTGTTTTTGGCGGGTAGCTATAACCATAGATTTGGTTTTGGCTGGGTGTATGACCATTGAGTTTGAATGACACCAGTCTGACACGTCGTTTAGACTTTCCTGGAGAGAAGTTTTATTGTTGAAGATCACTACCATTCTTTGTAGCAATGAGTCATCAGCAAATAAATCTGAATCTGTCGTGACCTTTTCATCTGATACGGACAATGGTAAATCATTGATGAAGATGCAGAATAGTAGGGGGCCTAGTACAGAGCCCTGTGGGACTCCATGTCTGACAAAGTCTGAAGTGGAGGTTTTGCCATTAAGCACCACATACTGAGTCCTATCGTTCAAGTATGATTGGAATAATGAGATTGCCGGGGTATGGTTCAAGTAGACAGATAGTTTCTTTAGAAGAATGGAATGATCAACAAGATCAAACGCCTTTTTGAAGTCAAGAAAGACAACCCCTGTCATTTGTGATTGGTTCATATTTGAAAGCCATGAGTCACACATTCATGATAATGCTGTGTGGCAGGAATGATTAGATCGGAATCCAGACTGGAGTGGGTGAAATAGTTTGTTTTTTCTCCATGAACTGAGATACGTTTTGTGTGTGTGTGTTTTCAAGGGGTTTGGATAGAATCGATAGTAAGGATATAGGTCTGAAATTATTTGGATCCGACAAATCATTTGATTTTGGAAGGGGGATTACTTTGGCGTTTTTGAACGCCTGAGGGAAAACATTAGTTTCAATGGATAGATTATATATGTATGTAAGAGACTCAACAATGTAAGGTAGAGCGAGTTTGAGAAGAATGTGGGTATGTTATCAGGACCCATGGATTTTTTATTCTTTAATTGCGCTGTGTGCATACCTACTTCATGTACAGCAAGAAGGGAATTTTAACTGAGTTACTGGATCCAAGTTTTTGTTTGCAAATGATATTAGGGATGTCGGGCATGTATATTCATTTGGTGCTCTTATAGTCTGTGAAGCTTGAGTAAGGGTATCAGATAATGACGAAGTGGGTATTAAATTTGTCCGGGGTGATGTTGGTGCTTGAAGTTTGTGAATTTTGTACGCTTGTTGCGTACAATAGTGTTTATTGCCCTCCACATTGGCGCTGTGGATTTTGCATCCGTTATCATTTGACTGAAGTAGTCTCGTTTGGCGTTTTCAACTTCGTTTAAACAAAGTTTCTCTGCTCTTTGTATTCGTCAAACAAATTTGCTGCCTTGAGTTGGTCACGTAGTACCATTTCTTGCGCAATTCTGGAGTTAACCACGGGTTCATCTGCGGATGCCTAACTCTTTTTTGATGTAACGGCGCGTGTTTATGTATGATGGTGGGAATGTTTGGTACCAGAAGGACAGTGCATCATCGACGTCCGAGTAATATTAGTTAAGTGAATGGGAAATGTTTAAGTCATAGAGGTATGCTGCTTCATTAAACTTTTTGAAAGAGCGGTATGGATGGTCGTGTGCCTTTGGGTGGTGGTTTTGGGAGCCTTAAGGACCACGTGCGGAAGACTGGACAGTGATCACTAATACCAGAATGTACCACTGAAACATCTAGTATTGCGGATTTGTTGTTAGTGTACACATGATCAATAAGTGTCGCAGTTGTTTTAGCTATTCTCGTTGGGGTTTGTACTAACTGATGGAGTGCATGAAGTGATAGTGTACTTGTCCAAGCTGGTTGTTGTTTTACATATCAATATTGAAGTCCCCTAACAGTAGTATATTTGAATTGTTGTGACAGATCCAATCCATCATTTGTACAGAGAGAGAGAGAGAGAGAGAGAGAGAGAGAGAGAGAGAGAGAGAGAGAGAGAGAGAGAGAGAAGAGAGAGAGAGAGAGGAGAGAGAGAGAGAGAACGAACGAACGAACGAACGAACAAAATTTTATTTCACCAGGGTAATGAGATAAGCAATTACACTTGCTTTTTTTCCACCCAGCCCTGGGGAGAAAAAAAAACCCACATGGACAACACACAAGTCAATATGGCAACAAAGAGGAAAAAGTAAATACACCAGTCAACTTGCAAACTGTAAGAAGTAACAGACTAATACTACAAAAGCAAACGACAAGATCGTGCAAGCATCCATATGCGAGAGAAAGAAAGAAAGAAAGAGAGAGAAAGAGAGAGAGAGAGAGAAGGAGAGCGAAAGCGGGGGTATGGGGTGTGGGCAGGATAGGGGAGGGGTGGGGGGGGGGAAGAAAATACATGTAAAGTACAAATATCAAACGGGGAAACAAGAGTCTTGAATACACTCTATACATCAAATAACAAAATGCAGTTGAGCGATATTATCAATGTAAAACATGTCAATTAGCTTAACCCATTATTGCTGTGGTTCAAATGACACGTGCAAGATTTCCGTCTAACACAGGCTTGTAATCGTACAGTATTTTATTTCTATTCACTGAGTCTTTTAATTGATTTAGGAATCAACTAGTACAGTTTTTTTTTAATATATATCTTTTAACTTACTGAACAGATATCCTTTTAAGCGCTCTTTGAAAATATTAAGACTTGAGATTTCTTTCAGAAATGGAGGCAAATTGTTCCAATACGTACCACCACTGTATACGAGGCTTGATTTGTAAAGGTCAAGTCTGGGCAGAGGCATTATTAAATTGTGGACGTGCCTATTGTCATTCGTCCGGAAACTGTTTACAATGGAGGGAGGTGCATTTCCATTTACCACTTTATGCATAAATATAGCCTTATTATATTCGAGTTTTTGCTTTAGGGGAAGGATATCCAAGGATTTATAATCGTTTAGAGTTAATGAACTAGATTTTAAGAGAACTAATTTTATTGCGCGCCTATGCAATTCTTGCTAAAGGTTTCAGAATGTTTGCGCTGGCTGAATCCCATAAAGTAGAAGCATAGTCTATAATTGACTGTATATGGGCATGAAAGAATTGTTTTCTAGCATGCATATTCAAAAATGCTTTATTTTTGACAACTGGAATATTTTTTGGGATATTCTTTTGCGTAGGTAAGCTACATGATCGGACCATGATAAGTTGTTATCAATGACAACACCAAAACTTTATGTGTTTTTACTTCTTCGATTTTTTCACTAAAACAAATATTGAAAATAAATCAACAGGCATATTTTGACGTTTTGTCTGCTTGTAATGACCATGCATTAGTGGTTTTTTTTTTTTTTTGCATTAAGAGACATGTGATTGGTTTCCGCCCATTTGAGAGAGAGAGAGAGAGAGAGAGAGAGAGAAGAGAGAGAGAGAGAGAGAGAGAGGAGAGAGAGAGAGAGAAGGAAAGAGAGAGGAGAAAAGAGACAGAGAGAAGGAGAGAGAGAGAAGGAGGAGAAGAGAGAGAGAGAGAGAGAGAGGAGAGAGAGAGAGGAGAGGAGAGGGAGAGAGAAGGAGAGAGAGAAAGAAGAGGAGAGAGAGAGTGAAAGAGAGAAGGAGAGAGGAGGAGAGAGAGAGAGAGACTCGTGACTCGTGACTTTAATGTGAGGCCATCAGCCTATTCACATGAGTACGCAACAAGAAAATAAATCAATTCTATATAGTTAGAACAAAATTTAGCATGATTGCAACAAACATTCTTCCATGACAGTATGTACATGCAAAATTCTATCTTAATTATACATAAATGCTTCTTAGTACGTTCTTCCTTTATAAACATAATATAGGTATATATATATATACATATATTAGTTATTTCAAAACTCATGATATGAATGCTGTTGATACTAGCATGCAAACACATGTTATCTATTTCATTTCCCTCATCGTATTTTCGTTTGTATACAGTGGAGACCTTACTACATCTGCGTCGTATAATTCTCCGGAAAGCCGTGTATTTTAAGCATCTTTTGTTTACTATGTTTACGCATGCGCCCTCTACTGTGCAAAGGAAAGGAAAACCCCGAATCTTGGGTCTGTATTTTAACAATAGCTGCCATGCTAACCTTTGACACTCAGTGTTGTTTCTGTGGTCCTGTTCATGTGGTGTTGAGAGAGAGAGAGAGAGGAGAGAGAGAGAGAGAGAGAGAGAGGAGGAGAGAGAGAAAGAGAGAGAGAGAGGAGAGAGAGAGAGAGAGAGAGAGAGAGAGAAGGAGAGAAAGAGAGAGAGAGAGAGAGAGAGAGAGAGAGAGAGAGGAGAGAGAGAGAGAGAGAGAGAGAGAGAGCGAGAGAGAGAGAGGCAGAAAGCGGAGGAAGAGAGACATTTGAATGTCCAAGGGAAAAAAAGGTTGAATTCCTCGTCTGCCTGATCACAGTTGATTGATTGAACTTGAATGGAGATGGATTGATCGAACTTGAATGAAGATGGATTGATTGAACTTGAATGGAGCTAACAATAATAATAATAATAATAATAATAATAATATAATAACAATAATAATAATAATAATAATAATAATAATAATAATAATAATGATAATAATGAATACTTATATAGCGCCTATTCTCAGCTAGAGGCCAAGCTCAAAGCGCTTTACAATCAACACTCGTTTACACAATGGGCTGCCTACCTGGGTAGTGCTGACTGAAGAGCTGCCAGCTGGCGCTTCATTCAGTCGTTTCCCGTGTCATCCAGTCAGTATCGTTCAATATCGATCACTCATTTTCCTTACTTCCTTCATTCTTTCCATTTCTCACGCAGGGTGCATGCTATGTGTAACGTGTCATCCATACCAACGGCCAAACTGGCCTACTCTTCCGAAAGTTGGTGATGGGATTTTACGTGTGTGCAAGATGTTATGCATGCGTTCACACACGGAACCACGGTTTATAGTCTCATTCGAAGGACTAGAGAAGAGAGAGAGAGAGAGAGAGAGAGAGAGAGAGAGAGAGAGAGAGAGAAAAGAGAGAGGAGAAAACGAGAGAGAGAGAAAGAGAGAGAGAGAGAGAGAGGCGCGTGCATGCACCCTCGCACGCACACAGACCCACACATACACAGACACACACACACACACACACACACACACACACACACACACACACACACACACACACACTCACACACACACACACACACACACACACACACACACACACACACACACACACAGCGAATGTACACAAATACATGTGCAAAATACACATGCCTAATGTAAAAGTTCGCTGATCATTTTTTTAAAAAAAAGCAAACAAACAAAAATTGGACTTCGTCTAATAGCTGAATTTGAAATCAATCAACCAATCAAACAGAAAAAAACATACAGAAGACTTTGCCTCATATTTGAATTTGAAAATCTGCAGCATTTTGATTTCTGCGGCATTTTTGTTCAACTGCTGGACATTGACCATCGTGTATCATGAAAGTGAAAAGAGTCCGTGGGATTGTTTGACAAGTCTTTGGGTAGCAGGCCACTGGTCACTCTGACAGGTGTTGAACCGACCGGTGAGTGAACGGCTTGGTCAGTTGTTTGGCGTCAGTAACAAGGTCAACCCCCACCTGGCCACTTCTGACCCTTCACTAAAACAGTGTCCAGCGGCGCCATCACCTACTTATCGTAGACACTGCAATGGTCACTTCACTTAAAGCTACACACTGACCCTTCACTAAAAAGTGTCTAGCGGCGCTGTCACCTACTTATTGTAGACACTGCAATGGTCACTTCACTTAAAGGTCTACTTAAGAGGTTTTCAATAATTGGTCAGCTTTTGCAGAAATATGAAATGTTTTATAAATTGGTAACATAAACATCCGATTAGCTCCCGATCACACGAAATCGATCCGCGAAAGTGGGCATTTTCACCTGTAATCAGGAAAACAGGAGGTAATCAACTAAATCTTGGCATGGCTTAACTGCTCTTGGATGTGACATCACATGAGTGACAGCGACGGCGACAGAAAGCAATTCTGATGGTTCTTGCACATCTCGCTCGGTATTTAATTTATCATGTAAAAGAAGTGACTCGACTATGATTGCGACAGCCAGTGTGACACTGGGGATGTTTCTGCAAGGCCTTTAACTTATCAGTTTGAACGCGAAGTTCTTTTTACCACGTCAGTTCCGGCTGGACCACGGAAACGAGCTATTCAGTTCCAGCTGGACGCCCGAACACAGCATTCCAAAGGCGTACGGACTTTACTGAAGTCTCAAGGGAGGCTACCCACTGACTTCTTGATGCGATCGCGCGTGGACGGCGAGAGGAGATTCTCCTTCCTCAAGCCTTAACGTGTTCATTCAATTTAACAAGTGTGATCTGTGCATAGATAAGAACAGACTATCGTACTCATCTGTACGAGCTTACCACTCCACCTTCAAAGTATACGCGCACAATGCAGACGAAGTTTTTGATCCACTCGAACGGGCTCGGCAATTGTCGGAATAGCTCGTTTCCACGGTCCAGCTGGAACTGACGTGGTAAGATAAGATAAGATAATGTTGCTTTTAGCCCAGCCGACCACAAAGGGCCACATCAGGGCTGTCACCACGTTAAAATCAACTCACCAGTCATTTGAAAAAAAAAAAAAGAAAAAAAAACTTTCACACATCTCATTAAATGACATCGTCTAGAAACGCACCAGAAACTTCGTTAAAAATCTTTCTTCCGTAAAATCATACATCAGATGAAAAATGTTAATTTCTCTCAAACCTCAAGGATCACGTCAGGCGGGACATCCCTGAAAAGGATCTTCATGGACTCCGCTGTAAAATGTTTGTGTCTCACATCGTGCAAGTCCCAACACTCTAAAAGAACATGTTTCATTGTGAGTGGCCATGACATGGAATACACCACGGAGCTTCTTCACTCTTTAAAAGGTAGGAATGAGTAAAATACGAATGGCCGGTGTGCAGCCGGCACAGAGCCGTTTCCTCTTTACGACCCCCCGACGTAGATGAGAGGAAGTCCTTAAGGTTTGGGCGGATCTGAAAGAGTTTGTTACTCGTCTGTGTGTTCCAATCCTCCTGCCAGAGGTCTCTCACATAATCGTTAATTTTGGGTTTCACATCTGAGCAGGGGATATAAATGTTGGACAGTTTCTCTCTTGCAGCGTTCTTGGCTAAACGATCAACCATTTCGTTCCCGCCAATGCCAACATGACCAGGAACCCAAGCAAGAGTAATGTTGTAACCGTCCGCTTTCAACGGAACTTAGCAGCCCGGCATGTTTGCACGAACCGAATCCACTTCTTTCGAGTATCTGGATCAGATAGAAATGTGTGCAAAGAACATCCATCTCCTGCTGAGCCTACAGCACAGCATCTGCCACCCCGTCGTGACTTTTTAGGCTGTGGGGGATAGCAACTCGTGTTGATTTCACTTGGTGTTGGCTTGTTGTGTAGGTCGCGGCTGACGGCCAGTCCATCAAGTGACGTCACGGTTTTCGGTCCACCGCATGGGGTTTGAACAGGTGTACAAAAGTCGTTTTTTATCTATTAAATTCTTCGGGCGATTTTAAAAAAAAATTAATTCCATTCTGTAGTTATATGACACAAAGACCTGTTTTTAACAAATTATCGAAAATCTCTAAAGTAGACCTTTAAAGCTACACACTGACCCTTCACTGTGTCCAGCGGCGCCGTCACCTACTTATTGTAGACACTGCAATGGTCACTTCACTTAAAGCTACACACTGACCCTTCACTAAAACAGTGTCCAGCGGCGCCGTCACCTACTTATCATAGACACTGCAATGGTCACTTCACTTAAACTACACACTGACCCTTCACTAAAACAGTGTCTAGCGGCGCTGTCACCTACTTATCGTAGACACTGCAATGGTCACTTCACTTAAAGCTATACACTGGCCCATTGACGACACATGTCCTTCACTTAAAGCAGGTTACTTAGTTTTGAGTCGCAGGGGAGTTTACAGCTGCAGAGACCAAGCTGCGAATGCAGGTTAGGGAAAGGAATGTTTTCTGCAGGCCGCTCCCCACCAGCCAGCTAACCGCACTGTATTCGGCCAACTGAATGTCATCTGTGCATAGCTGGTCTGGCAGCAATGCGTTCGGCAAGGTTGAGCGGCCATTACAAATGGGGCTGTAGGTTTGATAATTAGTTATTGTCATGAAAAATGTAATATATCTGCACTATTGAGATGACTGAATTGGCGAATTCCCAACAATTCTTTTAATACCAAACTCGACTGGGTTTATTTTCTTGTAGATAACATAGATGCCGCATGAAAGCTTGTACGCAAGTGGTCAGGCAATATTAGAACAATGACAACAAACACAATATTGTGCAAAAATGACGTCATCACTTTCTGGGAAGTTAATTTTCCATAGTTAAGTAGTACACAAGTTTGATACATGCCTCTGCTCAGACTACAGCAACAAAAATATTGGATTACAAATGTGTAAAGCCTTGTTTGTTTGCCCTTTCACTAAGTGTCTCAATAAGGACGGAAATGTAAAGCTGTGTACACTGTTCCATTGACGACACTGGTCCTTCACTTCAAGCTACACATTGGTCCTTCACTTAAAGCTACACATTGGTCCTTCACTTAAAGCTACACGCTGACTTATTGATGACACATATCCTTCACTTAAAGCTACACTCTGTTCCATTGACGACACTGGTCCTTTACTTAAAGCTACACACTGGTCCTTCACTTAAAGCTACACTCTGATCCTTCACTTAAAGCTACACTCTGATCCTTCACTCAAAGCTACACATTGGTCCTTCACTTACAGCTCCACACTGGTCCATCACTTAAAGCTACACACTGTTCCATTGACCACACTGGTCCTTCACTTAAAGCTACACACTGGTCCTTCACTTAAAGCTACACTCTGATCCTTCACTTAAAGCTACACTCTGATCCTTCACTTAAAGCTACACATTGGTCCTTCACTTACAGCTCCACACTGGTCCATCACTTAAAGATACGCACTGTTCCATTGATGACACTGGTCCTTTACTTAAAGCTACACACTGGTGCTTCACTTAAAGCTACACACTGGTCCTACACTTAAAGCTACACACTGGTGCTTGACTTAAAGCTACACATTTGTCCTTCACTTAACGCTACAACGCTGTTCCATTGATGACACTGGTCCTTCACTTAAAGCCACACATTGTTCCATTTACGACACTGGTCCTTCACTTAAAGCTACATGCTGGTCCTTCACTTAAAGCTACACACCATTCCATTGACGACACTGGTCCTTCACTTAAAGCTACACACCATTCCATTGATGACACTGGTCCTTCACTTAAAGCTACACCCTGTTCCATTGATGACACTGGTCCTTCACTTAAAGCTACACACTGTTCCATTGATGACACTGGTCCTTCACTTAAAGCTACACACTGTTCCATTGACGACACCGGTCCTTCACTTAAAGCTACACACTGTTCCATTGACGACACTGGTCCTTCACTTAAAGCTGCACACTGGCTTATTGATGAAACTGGTCCATCACTTAAAGTTACACGCTGGTCCTTCACTTAAAGCTACACACCATTCCATTGATCACACTGGTCCTTCACTTAAAGCTACACACCATTCCATTGATCACACTGGTCCTTCACTTAAAGCTACACACTGTTCCATTGATCACACTGGTCCTTCACTTAAAGCTACACGCTGGCTTATTGATGACATTGGTCCTTCACTTAAAGCTACACACCATTCCATTGATCACACTGGTCCTTCACTTAAAGCTACACACCATTCCATTGACCACACTGGTCCTTCACTTAAAGCTACACACTGTTCCATTGACCACACTGGTCCTTCACTTAAAGCTACACACTGTTCCATTGACCACACTGGTCCTTCACTTAAAGCTACAAAACCATTCCATTTACACATTGGTCTTCACTTAAGCTACACGCTGGTCCTTCACTTAAAGCTACATACTGTTCCATTGATGGCACTGGTCCTTCACTTTAAAACTACACACTGACCCATTGACGATCAGGCCCTTCACTTAAAGCTACCACTATTCCATTGACCCCACTGGTTCTTCACTTAAAGCTACACCCATTCCATTGATGACCCCTGGTCCCTTTACTTAAAGCTACACGCGTTCCATTGATGGCACTGGTCCTCCACTTAAAAACTACCACTGGCCATTGATGACTCAGGTCCTTCATTAAAGCTACAAATGTTCCCTTGACGGCACTGGTTCTCCACTTAAAGCTACAAAATGTTTATTGATGGACACTGGTCCTTTTACTTAAAACTACACACTGTTCCCTTGACCCCACTGGTCCTTCATTAAGGCTACACCTGTTCCATGACGACGCTGATCCTTCACATAAAAAACTACACAGTGTTCCATGAAGACACTGGTCCTTCACTTAAAGCTACACGCTGGCCATTGATGGCAATGGTCCTCCATTAAAGCTAAAAAACTGTTCCATTTATGACACCGGTCCTTCACTTAAAGCTACACGCTGGCCCATTGACGACACAGGTCCTTCACTTAAGCTACACACTGTTCCATGATGACACTGGTCCTTCACTTGAAGCTACACACTGATCCATTGACTGCCTGGTCCTTCACTTCAAACTACACACTGTTCCATTGATGACATGGTCCTTCACTTAAAGCTACACCACTGTTCCATTGACGACACGGTCCTTCACTTAAAGCTACACACTGTTCCATTGACGACCCCGGGTCCTTCACTTAAAGCTACATGCTGGCCCATTGATGACACTGGTCCTTCACTTAAAGCTACACGCAGTTCTATTGA
>CM031597.1:5161803-5169303 GCA_018398815.1 Conus ventricosus
AGACAAATTTAGAAAACAAAGAAACAAAGTGAATTCCATGAAACGAAAAGCGAAGAAAAAATATTTTCAAGATTTGTTATTCTCTTCTCAGAATTCAAAATCGATCTGGAAGGCAATTAATCTTTTAATTAATGGTAAATCGAACTCTAAAGTTAAGAATCCAATAAAGGATATTTCACCGGAAGATTTGATCTTTCATTTTGCAAATGTTGCTAAGGACATAATTGTAAAATGATGATACAAATCAAAATGATTTACATGAACTAAAACAATATTGCTGTTCTAAAACATCTCCTCAACTTTCACTATACCGTCAATTACAGTAAATGAAGTGTGTTATGGGCTAATGTGTCTAAAACAATCTGGAACAAGAGGTTTAGATGGAATTGATGGAAGGATACTGAAAATTGCCTCATTTGCTACCGCTGATACACTCACCTATATTTACAACTTGTGCATTGATAAAAACCAATTTCCTCTTATATTTAAACAAGCCAAAGACATACCTTTGTACAAAAATGGTGATTCCACCAATCCGTCCAACTATAGACCTATTTCAATATTACCCATTTTGTCAAAACCACTTGAAAGACATATTCAAAGACAATTATATTCTCACTTTAAGCATTATGATTTGATTCATGAAAATCAGTCAGGCTTTAGAGAAAATCACTCCTGCCATACGTCTCTTATACAGCTTACTGATCATTGCCTATCAAATATAAATAATAACGAATTTACTGGAATTCTTTTTGTCGACTTTGCTAAAGCCTTTGATTTTAAATAAACCATTCCCTTCTCATAAAAAAAACCCAAAAAACTTGCACACTATAAGCTATCGAACCAGGCCATAGACTTCATTAGATCTTTTCTTACTGATCGCCAACAACTTGTTGAAATTTGTAGCAGACGGTCAGAATTACTCAATTTGGAATTTGGTGTTCCACAGGGATCAGTATTAGGACCTCTCCTATTCTCTATTTACATAAATGATTTGCCTTTATACATAGACTGTGATTGTGAAATGTTTGCTGATGACACTTCATTACAGTTTAGCAGTGATAATCCCATGATTCTAGTAAATAACCTTCAGAACAACATCGACAGATTAATTAAATGGACAGAAATGAACCACATGTCCCTGAATGCAAATAAAACGAAATGTATGTATGTGACTACACGGCAAAAAAGGCAGAAAATGAGGTCCCCGTTCACAGCGCTATGTGTCAATGACCAAAGGATTGAGGAGGTAACATCTCATAAAGTACTAGGGGCTATCATCGATAATGATTTAACGTGGTACGACCACATTACTGACCTTGGAAAACGTCTTTCTAAAAGGATTTATCAATTATCAAAAATAAAACATTTTCTGAATCTCCAGTCAAGGAAATTATTTTTTCATGCACATATTTTATCTCTCATTGATTATGCGTCTACGTTATGGGATAATTCTTGTGAAACAAATTTGAAACAAATCAATCATTTACAAAAGAGAGCTATAAAGTTGGTGCAATTAAAATCTAATTCATTGACAGGTGATGACTATAAAAAGTTAGATATTCTTCCATTCAAAGACAGGCTCTTCTTCAATAAATGCTTGTGCATGTATAAAGTAGTTAGGGGAATAGCTCCAGAGAAAATTATCCGAAACTTTGCAAATAATGAAAATAGACATGTTCACAAACTTTCGTTTCCTAGACCCCGTAACAATCTTTACAAATCTAGCTTCATATATTCTGGAGGAACGGCATGGAACAATTTATCTTCTACTTTAAAAAACATGTCCTTCTAAACTACTGTTTAAAAAGAACTGAAAAAATATTTGATGGACAAATTATAAAGTAATTTATGATTGTCTATATTGTTGCAGGTCCTCTCTCTCTCTCTCTCTCTTCTCTCTCTCTCTCTCTCTCTCTCTCTCCTCTCTCTCTCTCTCTCTCTCTCCTCTCTCTCTCTCTCTCTCTCTCTATTAGATTCTTTGTCAATGCTATCTGTCTCTCTGCTTATCTGTCAGCCTCTCTCTCTCTCTCTCTCTCTCCTCTCTCTCTCTCTCTCTCTCTCTTTCTCTCTCTCTCTCTTCTCTCTCTCTCTCTCTCTCTCTCTCCTTTTCTCCTCTCTCTCTCAAATGTCTTCATTGCCATGTTTGACATGTTGTCCATTGTCCGTCACAATATTGATTAATGGTTGTTAATTGTTTCATTGTTTTTATTACATTGTATATTTCTGATTTATACGTATGTATTGCTTGGCGTTTCTGGTTTTTCACTATTGTGATTGATATTTATGCTTTTTTTGTGAGGGCAGGATGAAAAAAAGCTGCAAAGCTTATTCTTTTAAACCCTCAATAAAGATAATTTGACTTGACTTGACTTGACAGACAGAAAAAATAGTTTAACTAACTGGTTGACTGAGTGAATGAGTGAGTGAGTAGCTCATCAAATAATTAATTGATTGATTCAAACTTTACAAAAATTTACTGTTTCGCCGAACCAAAGAAATAAACAAATCACAAGACAAAACACGAAGCGTTTCGACCTCACTGGTCTTCATGTAAGACAAACACCATTCAAGATGATGGAAACCAAGGAAAGACAAACACCATTCAAGATGATGGAACCAAGGAAAGACAAACACCATTTCAAGATGATGGAAACCAAGAACTTGATTTCACATCTATTTTTTGCCCAGTTTTAGGAGCTAGGTCAGTGATTGTTCGTTTCTCCCATTTTAGGAGGTCAGTGATTGTTCGTTCTCCCCAGTTTTAGGAGGTCAGTGATTGTTCGTTCTCCCATTTTAGGAGGTCATGATTGTTCGCTCTCCCAGTTTTAGGAGGTCAGTGATTGTTCGTTCTCCCAGTTTTTAGGAGGTCAGTGATTGTTCGTTCTCCCCAGTTTTAGGAGGTCAGTGATTGTTCGCTCTCCCAGTTTTAGGAGGTCAGTGATTGTTCGTTCTCTCCATTTTAGGAGGTCAGTGATTGTTCTTTCTCCCATTTTTTAGGAGGTCAGTGTTTGTTCGCTCTCCCAGTTTTAGGAGGTCAGTGATTGTTCGCTCTCCCATTTTAGAAGGTCAGTGATTGTTCGTTCTCCCAGTTTTAGGAGGTCAGTGATTGTTCTTTTTTCCCAGTTTTAGGAGGTCAGTGATTGTTCGTTCTCCCAGTTTAGGAGGTCAGTGATTGTTTCGTTGTCCCAGTTTTAGGAGGTCAGTGATTGTTCGTTCTCCCATTTTAGAAGGTCAGTGATTGTTCGCTCTCCAAGTTTTAGGAGGTCAGTGATTGTTCGTTCTCTGAAATGCAGTTTGGTTGACACAGTGATTGACTGACTTTTGTTGTTGTTTGTTTTGGTGACCATAGATACCTCATGATAGTTAAAACGACTCATGATAGTTAAAACGTATCTGTCACCAGCCGCTGTGGCGAAGTGGTTAGCGTCGCGGACTCCCGGCTGGGAGGTCGTGGGTTCGAATCCCATCAGAGTCATGTGGGTTTTTTTCTGCTCCGACCGGCTCCTACCCAGAGTTGAATTTGCTGCGGACTCAGTTGGGAAGACTGGGACCACACAGTCGAGTTTCATCCACTTAATGGATGCGTTTCTGAGAGTGTTGCTCAAATTTCATGACCAACACTGCAGGTGCCTGTATCTCTCGGGCCTGGTTGACGCCAGGATATATTATGAAAGGAAGCGTAGAGTACAGCCCTGTCATGTAGTCTCAGACCGAAATGGAAATCCGTACCCATCATCTTAATCATCCTCATTCCCATTGATCAGCATTAAAAAAAATGTCTCAAATTCTGTGGCCCTTCATGCCCTGCTCTCATGGTGACCTAAATTTTCGATGTCCTCTCCGCGTCTGTGGCCTTGGTTTGCTTCCGTCGGGGTCACCGTATCGGCGAGTCCATACGGGCTGTCGTTGGACGGACGTGGTGGCGCCCATCCGGAGGAGAGCTCACTCACGCCGGCTCCGCGACTAAGCAATTATTGTCGTCAGTAGGGGGCTTAGTTGGTGGTGTCCCTGCGTATGTTAATCAGAACAAGCGCCACTGAACACCACCGAAGTGACTCGGCAGCAGTGCAGTGTCTCCTCCGGTGGGTCGCCTCTTCACGACTTGACATTGACATCTCCCTGTGGATTGCCGGTGCCGGGGCTGGCGGCGGGGCCGACCGGGCTGTGGCTGTGGACGGGTGTCGGAATGAGCGGCGTGGGTGCACTGCCTCTGAGGTGGCGCAGAAGTTGGGACAGCAAAAAAACAACAACAACAACAACAACAAACAAAAAAAAAAACAACATATCTGTCAGCTTCCTTACTCATGTCTTCCATGGAGTAGATGCCAGTGTTCAGCCCGGGTAGATACACAGATAGCCCTTAACCCTTTCATCTCTGGCTGTCCCCAAGTCCATGTGGCGGAAAACCAACTGCGCAGCAAGCTACTCTGTGCACAAATATTCACTATCAATATAGGCCATGTTAAAGATACACAACACACATTCCATGAACTACTGGAATAGGAGACGAAACCTAACAAGATCATACCCCGCCTCCCCCCTTCTTCCCCGCCTGACCCCCCCCCCCCCACCCCCACCCCACCCCCAATTTTTTTAATCAAAGCGTGCATTGGTGCCACGTGGCGACTTTGGAGTTTTAAAATGTAAGTAACTGTGAGGGTACTACGGCAATGAAAGGGTTAATACCTAAGCATCCCATCCTCTGTTCTCATGCTAGTCATCAGCAGACTCTCACGTCGCACATCATCAGTGTATCGCGCCCCAGCCATTGTCAACGCAGTGCAATGGTGTCATTGGAAGGAACAGTAAGGTAGCGGGAGATGAGATGGATGGGGAAAAAGAACTTGGCGGGGAGGAGGGGGGGGGGGTTAAGGGAGAGGTGAGTGTTGGCAGGAGAGGAGAGGAGGAGGGGGGGGGGGGAGGGTAACCGTCAATGTGACCATGTTCATCATACCATCTGCATCATTAGTACTCTGGCATCACAGACAGACACACGATGTCTGGCACGCCTCTCAGCAGCAGAGCTGGACGTCTACGTTGTCAAGAGGGGGGAGGGGGGGAGGGGGAGGGGGCTGGTGGAAGTGGACCGCAAGGGGCCTTTCAATGCTGGCTTTCTCTTAGGAGTGCCTCCCGACGCTGCGTTCCTCACCACCGCTTACCCCCGACACCCACCAACCAGACCCCCCCTCCCCCTCCCTGTGCCTCCTCCTTATTGCTCTCCAGCCCTGGTGCTGGTGTGCCAGAAGAATGATCGAATTCATTCTGGTTTGGAATGACACAAAAAACAGCACTGAGAGAGAGAGAAGAGAGAGAGAGAGAGAGAGAGAGAGAGAGAGAGAGAGAGAGAGAGACAGACAGACAGACAGACAGACAGACAGGCAGGCAACAGACACAGAGAGAGAGAGAGAGAGAGAGAGAAGAGAGAGAGAGAGAGAGAGAGAGAGAGAGAAGAGAGCAACATAATGGCAGTTTTTTTTAAAATCAATTTTAAAACACCATGTCTGGCCTTAACTGTCATAAAGTTGTTTTTTTTAAAACTTCTGTCTATTGACAGTATTAGGAAATTAAGCCATGTGTGAATGATGCCGCGGATAGATCAATTGCCATGTTGGTCATAATTTTTTGTCTTTCCAGGTTTGTTGCTTTTTTCTGTCCTTTTCTATCTGATATGTCTTTTGCTTCCTCTTTTTCTCTACAACGATGCAAAAATTATACAGTAGAATGCAAAATTAATGTTATGCTCACGTAGTGATGCATGTAATAGAATGTCTGTCACAGTCACGATTTTGTGCATTTGATTATATTATTGTAATAATGCGTTGGCGACATGCTTTGAAAAACAATGCATCCACTGCAAGGTGAAATCAATGTGCCTGCTGTGTACAAAGACGTACAAAAAAAAAAGAAGGAAATGACTGACCGACAGACGTCCAAGCACTCCCTCAGTGCCACAAGACACGTCGCTTCAACAAACTACCGATGGAGCGCAGTTCCAATCCCCAGTGCAAGGCTTATTGTCCGCACGGTGTTAAATGAATGCGACGGGAATTTTGTAAAGGGAGCCATTACTGTGACTATTCACCCCACGGTCGGGCGGGCTCATTAGTCCTTTGATCCCGCCTTTCAGCTGCCCTGCTTGTCCATGGGCATTTAGCAGAGGCATCAGGGGGAGCCCTGCCTGACACTAATCGCTAGGAGCTCATCATATTGCTACCTGAATGCACGTCACGCTTTGCTTACTTCCCTTGCCTGCCTAATGCCCTACAGTACCAGCTTCTCTCTTTTGTTGCCGTTCCTGACTCCGTGTGTGTGTAACAGAGAGTGTCTTTGTTCGTGAGCTTGTTTGGGGGTGATCGGCAGTGTGCATAGTAGACTAGAGACACAGAAGTGAATGATCTGAATCCCTGTCATTTCCCAGTTGTACCATCTGCATAAATGGCTGTGACAAGCGCACATCAAACGACCTACATTTGAATCTCTCTCTCTCTCTCTCTCTCTCTCTCTCTCTCTCTCTCTCTGAGCGGCGCGCGCGCTTGCGCGTGGTGTGTGTGTGTGTGTTCACTAAGGCCAACTGCCGTATAGAATATTACAAAATATGTTCTGTAATATTGTATGTTAACAGTGCAGTAGGTATTAAAGCACACGATGTCAAACATATGGGATGCATTTCTTTCACATTTATGTACAAAATAGATAACTGGATATGCAAATATCTGGCTAAACATGAAAAAATCAAATGCAATAGATATGACATGTACAGCAAATTTTGTATAATTTTAAGGCATACATGCGAAACGAAACATTGTGGAAACACCTGGTATGATAAAATTCCAAGTTCCATAATTGTAGTTGGCAAAATCGTACAAGTATTGAATAAATTACTTGTGGATCGCAATGATTAAATAAATAAATATTTTAAGATGAATAGATAAAAAAGATGCATTAATGAAATAACAGAAAATGAATTAAGATCAAAAGGTAATGAGAGACAAAACCGTTTGTTTGACAACCTTTCAACCCAGTTAAATTTTCTTTACATTATTTGGAGAGCAAAATTAAAATAAAACTACTAAGTACAACTGATTAAAATAATCTTTCATTTGACATCTGTTCGGAAATCCTTCATATAACAAGATTGAGATACATCATTTACTATAAGGACAATTCTCTCTCACACACACACACACACACACACACACACACACACACACACACACACACACACACACACACACACGCGCGCGCGCGCGCGCAAATGAAAAAAAGCAATGTGCTTATAAACCAATATGACGTCATTTTACGCAGTGTATAGTAGGGGCTGGGTGGTGGAGGAAAGCCAAGGAAGTTAGCAAAGGTAGAATGAGCTCCAGACACAACCATTCGGACATCAAGAAAGCGTTTACACCGTCCCCTGCAAACAACCATTCGGACAGCAAGAAAGCGTTTACACCGTCCCCTGCAAACAACCATTCGGACAGCAAGAAAGCGTTTACACCG
>CM031597.1:5174303-5179303 GCA_018398815.1 Conus ventricosus
TTTTTCCTCCGAGAATTATGTGTGTCATAATTTCAGATGTGTGAGCCATAATTTCATGTGTAATAGCGTGGATGGGGCTCAGGGAGAATATTGTTTTACTGCTATTGTAAGGGTTGGCAGGAAATGGATTTGATAACCCCAAAGCGAGTAATGGGTTGGGGGGGGGGGGGGGTGTATTCGAAATTCAAGGGGTCACTCTCATGCCCGAGTGGGAGGTAGGCAACGGAGATGGAGAGTTAAAGCTTTACCAGGTAACCTATAGGCCTTGATGACTCGGGTAGTAGCAACATTACAGTAGTGGCCTACAGTTGTGTTAGCAGGTATCCTGTCCCGTCCTGAGGCTGGGGCCGGATCACCGCACTCTGCATGCCGCGTGCCGGCAGGTGAGCGGTGGCGTCCAGTTGCCTGCTGCTTTCCCAGGAGAGGGAAACCATCCAGGCCGTCGGCCGTCTTTCGGCTACCGGGGTTCTCCGGGGGTTCTCCAGCCACCTGTTGCTCTACCCGGTTCGGCGTCCTGTGAGGGGCGCTGCACCAGACCTTCCTCACCCTCAGTGTCCGGCGGGGCCTTCAGAGGAGGTGTCCTTCGAGCCCCGGACTCGTCGAGATGGCGTCTGGTGTGTGGGTGCGCTAGGTGTCGTGCCCAGCGCAGGGGAGGAGTCAGACCGTGAGGAGTCACGGTCGCCGCCGGGGCATAGAGTCTTCAGGGAGTTGGACTGTGGGAGGCCACGGTCAGCGCTGAGGTGCAGTCTTCCGGGGAGGTGTCAGCCGTGAGGGGCCAAGTACAGCGCCGAGGACTGGAGCTCTCCGGGCCGGGATGGGTTGTCCCATAGTTGTAGTATAAAGGGTGTAGTGTTAGGCAGTAGGGTTAAGTGTGTGGGGTTAGGTAGTAAGGTAAGGGTGTTAGCTACTGCCTCCTTTTGGGACGTAGTGGCCAGCACAGTGTAGGGCACTTGTCGTTGCCTCCCTTAGGGACGCAGTGACCAGTGCGATAGTGGTCCCGGGTCAAAAGAGAAGGGTGGGTCCTGGGAGAGGTGTGGGTAGTAGTAGTTTAGATATTGGAGTCCCTTGGGTTTGTCCTTGTCCTAGTAGTTAGTCACCACGTGTGCGGGCTATCTCTGCGTCCCTAGGTCGCAGTGATATACCGCAACTGGTGCTTTAGCATAGGTTAGGGGTTTCAGGGTCGTAGCAGGGTAGTGTGGGTCAGGGAAGAAGTGAGATAATGGTGTATGGGCGTGGATGGACGTGAGTGGTGGCGCCATAGTGTGTGTGTGAAATAAAGAAGTGCGCTTGATTGTAAAGCTGTGTTATTGTGCTGTATTGTCTGCTCTAGTGTGTAATAGGTGTGGGAAAGGGTGGTAGGGCCGTCCGGCTTAGCGACCGTGACATATATATATATATATATATTATATATATATATTATATATATATATATATATATATATATATATATATATATATATGAGTGTATGCACATATAGACAGGCACACATACATGTACACACGCATGTACACACACATACATACACAAATGCGTGTGCGCAGAATCATGCTCACACAAGCCAACACACATCACACCATGCACATGCACATGTACATGTACATGCACATCTCTCCTCTCTCTCTCTCTCTCTCTCTCTCTCTCTCTCTCTCTCTCTCTCTCTCTCTCTCTCTCTCACACACACACACACACACACACACACACACACACACACACACACACACATACATGATAAAATAACGGTACAGCCAATGTTAGGTAGGTACCCTAGGTCCGACCAGTATAGGTCAGATATGTTTTTAGTTGGAGCCATAAGACCCACTTCTTCAATTCTCTCATCTTAGTCATTAAATTCATTTATCCATCAGCTTTAAATCATGTAGGCTCGAAACCTAGCAGAAGTAGTGTAGCGTATATCGGTTAGTCAGCACACAGTTACACCTCCTTGATGAAAGTGTAACCGTAGAGAGGTGTGTTGCTAAGCTCACCATCATTAATTCATTAAGCTCACCATCATTAATTCATTAAGCTCACCATCATTAATTCATTAAGCTCACCATCATTAATTCATTCGATGTGTGAACGGAACACCAAGCTACGATGTATTCCATGTTCAATATCACCTAGTCTAAGCTACGATGTATTCCATGTTCAATATCACCTAGTCTAATCTACGATGTATTCCATGTTCAATATCACCTAGTCTAATCTACGATGTATTCCATGTTCAGTATCACCTAGTCTAATCTACGATGTATTCCATGTTCAATATCACCTAGTCTAATCTACGATGTATTCCATGTTCAATATCACCTAGTCTAAGCTACGATGTATTCCATGTTAAATATCACCTAGTCTAAGCTACGATGTATTCCATGTTCAATATCACCTAGTCTAATCTACGATGTATTCCATGTTCAATATCACCTAGTCTAAGCTACGATGTATTCCATGTTCAATATCACCTAGTCTAAGCTACGATGTATTCCATGTTCAATATCACCTAGTCTAAGCTACGATGTATTCCATGTTCAATATCACCTAGTCTTTGTCACGCGGATGCCTAATCCGAGTAAAATTCTTAGTCCGAGTATCTCATAAAAAGGGGGGGGGGGGGGGGGGGGGGGGGGGGAGGGGGGATGAAGGAAAAGAGAAAAAAGTAAGAAAAAGGAACAAAAAAAGTTGTTTGTGACCTGCCTTGTACTTCTTAATACGCATTGCACAGCTTTTTCCCATTTGAGTCAAGACCACTAGAGCAGCAGCAGCAACAGCTGGAGAGAGAGAGACACTGACACTGACACTGACACTGACATTTTATTGAATAAACATATATACATGTTCATTTCAAGGGGATAGCAAAATAGATTTACCATTCACACAATTCGTAGTCCTACGCACATCGACATTCCAATGAATGCAGGCCAACAATAAATTCTTGAAAATTAATCAACAGGATATATATTACCGCCTTGATCCCCGATCAGTCTTCAGTTCTCGTTAATAACTGAGATCCTCGATCATTATTAATCAAAGTTTACGAGCATCCATCCATTAACTTCATTCTACGGAATATTTGTTAGAGCTTCATTTGTCCATTCAACATCATCATTCCACAGCATGAACACACACTGTCTTCAGTTCTTCCTCTTGTATCAGCTGTGATCTTCTTCGGAAAACGTTGTACAGAAAACGTGAGACTTGTCTTACAGACACTTCATCGGCACAGGACAGTACATACGACACACTTCCTTCAGCGTTATTGATAGCATTCACATTTTCTCTAAATATTTCATACACACTGCATTCAAACAACACAGGTGACTCGTCTTCAATAGCTCCTTTGCACACGGGACATAATAAATCTCTTGGTACCACATCCCTGCTGTATCTCAGTTTATGCACCCTTATTGGAGAAATGCCAAATCTAAACTTAACATACGCTTCTTTCTGACACCGTGATATCTCGTAATCCAAATAATGCTCTGTTCGTAGGAACTGCTTAAGCTAGAATACAGTTCAAAACGTTCTGCTGATTCCAGTTTATCATGCCAAGTTTGTGTATACTGATCAGCGAGTCTCTGTCTAAAAATATGAGTGAAATTGTTCATATTGCCAACACTCTGTTGCAACCAAACATCTCCAAATCCGTTTACAAATAATAACTGTCTCACGTAAAACGCACATGTTTTTGTGCCCAATTCTTGAAGGTGGTTTAACATATTATAGGCTTTCTTGGGTAGTCTTTCTTCTGCCAGATTACAAACTCTTAGCCAGTAACGAATACACCTTTCAGCCGCTAAAACATACATTGGATATCGGCCGAGGTCTCCCAGCACCATTTTGTTTGGCGTTTGCTTACCTACGTTCAAGTAACGTTTACAGGCAAACATATGTGACTTCTCTAGTACATCGAGCTGTTGATAGTTATGGTATATAGTTAAACTGAATAACATTGAGTAAATGAAGAGAGGAGAGGAGAGGAGAGAGGAGAGAGAGAGAGAGAGAGAGAGTTTTCATAACCTGTCATACAATTTCTTTTTTCTTTTTTTCTTCTTTTTTTGTTGTTGTAACATCAGGTGTATCGTATAGAATTCTGTTGGGTCCTAACTCAGGTTATACCGTTCCCACTGTATTCAAAATGTCCTTGAAACAATACCGCGGAGACAACGGGGGTTCACAATTCTGGATAGGTTGTCTTCTGTCTGTTCTCAGATGCCATATTGCTATTTGGTTTGCAGTAAGCTTCTCCTATCAGATGGGTTATGTTTTCAATGGATGCGGATTTATGTATGCCACTGAACGGAAACAAAATCATGTCAGATCTTTCCCACATTGTTCGGTCTTGCTTCATGAAACACACGATTTGTAAACGTGTGAAAAACAGAAGTAAAGAGCAAAAGGTCACGATTCTTTTTTTCCTGCTAACTCCCAGCGTCTGTATCTTGTCTGAAGGCAATATTGTGTCCGGTATTTATCTCATTCATTTAGTGATTAAACAGGCAAGTGTTCATGTAGTTAAATTTTGCTGGATCAAGAGTTACAAAGATCAGTTATCTTCTTTTCTAAAAAACAAAGTGCATTTTAGACACGTTTTACAAATATATCACTCGATGAAATTTAACGAGGTAAATTTTAATGATGGAATTATCTAGTTAGTTCAAAATCTGTGCTTAAGAACCACAGTTATTCAGTGAAGACACTTTACTTGTTTTCGGGTATTGCGATAAATTTGTAAAGTTCGGCGGTCTCTGTCAAATACCCATCAGCTTTTTAATTTTTCCAGATCGGCTTGTTAGCCTAACCATACATGTGTGACGAAAACCAACCAACCAGCCAACCAACACACACACACACACACACACACACACACACACACACACACACACACACACGTGTGTGTGTGTGTGTGTGTGTGTGTGTGTGTGTGTGTAAATTGTTCAGGAATGCTAGACTATATATATATATATATATATTATATATATATAAAGTTTTTTTTATTGAC
>CM031597.1:5191803-5201803 GCA_018398815.1 Conus ventricosus
GCAAGAAATATTCAGTTATAAACAAAGCTTGCTCTTATGTCTTAGATTGAAAAAAATAGGGGGAGATGAGCATTCACATCTGCAGTGGTAGATAATTCTGTCTAACAGTGTGTGCTTGAATGGGGAGTAATAAATGCTTCTCAAAATCAGCCTTCAGCAAGCTTATATTCTCCAAGGGGGAGGACCATCTCCAAAGGGGAGGAAACTCACTAACATATCATTATTCCTGGTCAGATACCGGTATCTGACCAGGAGTAATATGTTAGTGAGTACCTCCCGACGGCAGTCCCTCTCGAAGGCAGATCTGTTGGTATTGCCTGCTCCTAGGCTTTCGTCGCCGGACCGGACCCACCAGGGAGACACGGCTGATTATGTCTGTGCTTTTGGCGTCAAATAGAGACACACCACAGTCCATAATTCTGTAGTGTTCTCACCAAGGGTTCAAAGAAGAATCCAACAGCACCCCAAAGCAGCCAGCGAAGTGTAATAATGAAACAAAACGAAAGTGTGGAGAAGAAAATAGTCGCTGAAAATCAGCAATATTATGCAAACAGTATAAAGTGTAGGGGACAATCTTTGAGCCTACAATGCTTGAGAATCCATTCAAGGATACAAGGGAGATCAAAAGATACGGAACAGTCTGCGTGGTCGAGGTCAGCTCTGCTGTTCAGTAAATAACCCAAGCATTGTCAGCGACTAAGAATTGTGCAGAACAACCTTTACTTGGATCACCTAAGAGATGCAATGTCCCACTGATTGACCAAACATATAATGCCGAACAATTAAGTAGTGGGGGAAAACAAGTGCAGGCTAACAATTCTTCCGTCATTATAGTAATGACTTGGCAAAGATTTGAACTTTAAAAAGGGGGGAAAAGGTGGGGGGGGGGGGGGGGGTGAAATAAGAGAATGGGAACATGAAATTATGAAATATATTATTATATATATGAAAACCTTTCACTAGCTGCCTGAGGGAACCATATATATATATATATATATATATATATATATATATATACAAAAACTAATAAATTCCAAGGATAAGTACCATTCCAGCAATTTACAGAGCAGCTTGGTGTTGCAATGACTGCAAGAAATATTGAATTATAAACAAAGCTTGCTCTTATGTCTGAGATTGAAGAAATAGGGGGAGATAAGCATTCATATCTGCAGTGGTAGATAATTCTGCCTAACTAACAGTATGTGCTCGAATGGGTGGATGGGGAAAAGTAAATACTTCTCAAAGTGAGCCTTCAGAAAGCTTCTAGTCTCCAATGGGGAGACAATCTCCAATAGGGAGGAAACTCACTAACACTTAACTCGTGGTCAGATACCTATATTTCGAAACCTGATTGTTTCTCCTCAGTGACCGCGGAAAGTGGTTATTTGACTCCTCTGCCTTTTCGGTTTTAAGAAGAATGCTATCCAGAAAAGGCTGGTGTGCAATACCGTAGTATATTTGTTGAGTTTTCAAAAAACCAACCAAAGGTGCCACCTAAGAAGCAAAAGAAAATCATGAAAGAGCAAAACAAGCTACATTTTTGTGAAAATTAGAAAATATGAAAGATAACCTCTTACGACACAAGTGCTGAGGGCCAGTTCTTGGAGTGAATCCGCAAGGGACTAAATTACAAAAACTAATAAATTCCAAGGATAAGTACTGAGCACCATTCCAGCAACTTACAGAGCAGCTTGGTGTTGCAATGACTGCAAGAAATATTGAATTATAAACAAAGCTTGCTCTTATGTCTTAGATTGAAGAAATAGGGGGAGATAAGCATTCATATCTGCAGTGGTAGATAATTCTGCCTAACTAACAGTATGTGCTCGAATGGGGAAAAAAATAAAATAAATGCTTCTCAAGTGAGCCTTCAGAAAGCTTCTAGTCTCCAATGGGGAGACAATCTCCAATAGGGAGGAAACTCACTAACACTTAACTCGTGGTCAGATATCGATATTTCGAAACCTGATTGTTTCTCCTCAGTGACCGCGGAAAGTGGTAATTTGACTCCTCTGCCTTTTCAGTTTTAAGAAGAATGCTATCCCAGAAAAGGCTGGTGTGCAATACCGTAGTATGTTTGTTGAGTTTTCAAAAAACCAACCAAAGGTGCCACCTAAGAAGCAAAAGAAAATCATGAAAGAGCAAAACAAGCTACATTTTCTTGTGAAAATTAGAAAATATAAAAGATAACCTCTTAAGACACAAGTGCTGAGGGCCAGTTCTTGGAATGAATCCGCAAGGGACTAAATTACAAAAACTAATAAATTCCAAGGATATATATATAATAAACTAATAATTTCCAGGATAAGTAACCGAACCCATTCCGGCAACTTACAGAGCAGCTTGGTGTTGCAATGACTGCAAGAAATATTCAATTATAAAACAAACTTGCTCTTATGTCTTAAGAGTTTTTTCTCCACTGTAAGACATAAGAGCAAGTTTTGTTTTATAATTGAAAAAAAAAAAATATATATATATACACACAAGAAGTAATAAAATCCGCACTTCCATTCCCATTCCACAATTCTTCATTTCTTTCAAGCTTTCGCCTTTATTTCAAGGCTTCCTCAGGGAAGGCTGCAAAGAAACACATACCATAACTGGATTAAAATTGCCATTACGATGATTAAAATTGTATTTAAGATGGAGATGAGGGGGGGGGGGGGGGGAGGCCAGGGGAGGGGTGGGGGGAGAGAGAAGAGAAATCCGGGGGGTTGTGGGATAGGGATGAACAATGAACCCTGGGAAGACCGGGTATGGGGAAACACATGGGGAAGGGGATCACAGGGAAAGGGACCCAACATGGTACCACAATCTTGTCAGGAAAATGAGGGGAAAGAATAGAGAGAGGAAATGCAAGAGAGAGAGAGAGGAGGAATTGGAACACTGCAGATTGTTACGTTCTCAGTTTACCTTTACTTCTAGCATCAGATGATGAACAAACAGTCATAAAATGTAATATGCAAATTTGTCCTATAGCGTCTAAGTTACGATCTGCGTCCGTTTCTGTGCGTATTCCATTTGATCAGTTGTCTGGATCTTTTGATGTGGAAGGACTCGTTCATCTGCAATGTTCTTGCTATGAATACATTATCCGTATTCTCATCAGCATTTCTTTCCCGTCTCATTCTCTCCACAGTTCTGAAGGAAAGGCTGCTTGTGTGCAATATACGGATACAAGATGCATGTGTTTTTTGCCGTTGTTTTTTAAATTCCTTTCTTCCATCTGTCCATTTCCATTTCCATTACTGCCTGTTGTGACAGCCAAGGGAGACTGTCCAGTTATGTCCTTTTTCATTACTGCCTGTTGTGACAGCCAAGGGAGACTGTCCAGTTATGTCCTTTTTCATTACTGCCTGTTGTGACAGCCAAGGGAGACTGTCCAGTTATGTCCTTCCTGTTGTGACAGCTAAGGGAGACTGTCCAGTTATGTCCTTTTTCCATTACTGCCTGTTGTGGCAGCCAAGGGAGACTGTCCAGTTATGTCCATGTCCATTACTGCCTGTTGTGACAGCCAAGGGAGACTCTCCAGTTATGTCCTTTTTCATTACTGCCTGTTGTGACAGCCAAGGGAGACTGTCCAGTTATGCCCTTTTTCATTACTGCCTGTTGTGACAGCCAAGGGAGACTGTCCAGTTATGTCCTTCCTGTTGTGACAGCTAAGGGAGACTGTCCAGTTATGTCCTTCCTGTTGTGACAGCTAAGGGAGACTGTCCAGTTATGCCCTTTTTCATTACTGCCTGTTGTGACAGCCAAGGGAGACTGTCCAGTTATGTCCTTTTCCATTACTGCCTGTTGTGACAGCCAAGGGAGACAGTCCAGTTATGTCCATGTCCATTACTGCCTGTTGTGACAGCCAAGGGAGACTGTCCAGTTGTGTCCTTTTTCATTGCCCGAACAGTCCCATAGTTTGTGTCCTTTGTGCCCAGTGTGACGTCACGATAAAGGGAATCGTCAGGACGCATGGTCAAAGGGCAGTTAATTCTTGCAGATTGTCTCTTGGTGACGAACGGGAACTTTCACAGCGACAAACAAGTATTCGTAAAGTCACACACACACACACACACACACACACACACACATACACACACACACACACGCACGCACGCACGCACGCACGCACGTATGTACGCACGCACGCAGTCACATGTTGCAAATTTTTTATAAAGATCAACAACTTTGTGTACCGCTAGGGTATTTATTACACTCATGTCAATATGCATATATCAGATGTGGGTTTGAAAGTACTAATGTGGATGATAAGTTAAGTGTGGAGGGTGTTTTTTTATTTTTATTTTATTAAGTGTCTAATATCATCTGGCGATGAAAAGACATTAAATAAACCACTGAACTGAACTAAGCGTACACACACACACACACACACACACACACACACACACACACACACACACACACACACACAGACACACACACACACACACACATACACACACACACACACACACACACACGCGCGTGCGCGCGCGCGCGCGCGCGCGCATACACACACAAGAAAGAAACACCAAACCCCGGCTTGCCCTGGCATAAACAGTCTGGCGGTGTCAGCTGAATGCTGCCGCCGATGTTTAATGAGAGTTCCGCTTGTGTGTGTTTCTGTGCCCCTGGCTTTAGCTTTGTCGGGCTTTATCGTCTCCACGGATGGCGGGCCATTGTCACAATGAACATGACGTATGGTCGTGTTGTTGGTGTTGATGGTGTTGGTGATGGTGGTGGTGGTGGTGGTGTCAACTCCACCTCTCTGTTTTATTTCCGCTTAGACAATTCTTGCCGACATCTGTTTGTTTTACTAGTCTTTCTCTTCGTTCGTTCGTTTTGTTCTCTCTCTCTCTCTCTCTCTCTCTCTCTCTCTCTCTCTCTCTCTCTCTCTCTCTCTCTCTCTCTGTGTCCTTGGTCAGAGTCATGTCTTGGCCAGCAAGTTACTGTGTCTGCGTCCTTGGCAGAGTCGTGTCTTTGTCAGAGTCGTGTCTTGGCCAGCAGTGTCGGCAAGGTCATGGGAGAGTCGTTGGATGGACGTGGTGGCGCCCTCTGGAGGGAGACACTCGCTCACACTGGCTTCATAACCTGACAATTCTTGTTGACAGTAAGAGGTTTAGTAGGTGGTGTCTTGGGTAGGTCGGATCAGAACAGGTACCACGGAACACTGTCAGCGTGACTCGGCATCGCGGCAGTGTCTTCTGTGCCGGGTTGGCCCATGACTGTGAGGTCAGCGTGACTCGGCATCGCGGCAGTGTCTTCTGTGCCGGGTTGGCCCATGACTGTGTGAGGTCAGCGTGACTCGGCATCGCGGCAGTGTCTACTGTGCCGGGTTGGCCCATGACTGTGAGGTCAGCGTGACTCGGCATCGCGGCAGTGTCTTCTGTGCTGGGTTGGCGTGACTCGGCATCACAGCAGTCTTCAACGCCGGGTTGGCCCATGACTGTGAGAGGTCAGCGGCGGGACAAGCCAGGATTCGGATATGGACAGGGAGCTGGAATGGAGGGCGTGGAGACATTGACACTGAAGTGATACGGAAGATGGGACCTGACAAAAAGATTTGTTACGCCACAACAGTATGTAGGGTCATCTTCATGGTGAACCAAAGTCACGTAGTGTTAAAGCGCGATTAAAACAGGTTGTTTCTAGTTTTCACAATAACTAATCCTCACAAGAAAACTCATGGAAATGCGTTGTCAATTTCACACTGTTGCCAGATAAGATCCGAAATGACGATTTCATCCCAACTGGTGTGTCAGCTACAGTAGATATATATCTGACGGTTAAAATGTTATAATAAACATGCATGAGGTTGCTGACAACTGCATTCAATATGCATTGGCCGCACACAAGTTTTTTTTAAAGTGTCGTGGAAACACACACACACATCGAGAAAAAAATCGCTAGCTTTCTTGTGAGGACAATGTGGTGTAGCGTATATGGACTAGTCCGCACGCAGTGACGCCTCGTTGATGAAACTGAAACTGAGGACAATGACCCAGCTGTGTGAAAGCAGTACAGCGTGTGACAGCACTGAGAGAGAGAGAGAGAGAGAGAGAGAGAGAGAGAGAGAGAGATCATTTCCCTCGAGCGGAATTTTTGCACGTGCAACACACACCTTGTTCAAACACTGCTGCCCTGTCATCGTGCAGGTCTTATTTAAGGGCTGTGTTTGCAAACATCATCATTGCCTCAGGATTTCTTCAGTTTGCTATGGCTGCCTTTCTTATGTTGATTAAGGAACACTGAGAGAGAGAGAGAGAGAGAGAGAGAGAGGCAGGTAGGCAGACAGTCTAATTATAAGACGCAACAAAGAAAAGCAATTTGCCGATTTGACTCACATGTCATGGATACATGCAACAACACCATGCAGGATGTACAGTGGGTGAGAGGGAGAGAGGCCTGAAGACAACAGCTCATTAACAACACCATGCAGGATGTACAGTGGGTGAGAGGGAGAGAGGCCTGAAGACAACAGCTCATTAACAACACCATGCAGGATGTACAGTGGGTGAGAGGGAGAGAGGCCTGAAGACAACAGCTCATTAACAACACCATGCAGGATGTACAGTGGGTGAGAGGGAGAGAGGCCTGAAGACAACAGCTCATTAACAACACCATGCAGGATGTACAGTGGGTGAGAGGGAGAGAGGCCTGAAGACAACAGCTCATTAACAACACCATGCAGGATGTACAGTGGGTAGAGGGAGAGAGGCCTGAAGACAACAGCTCATTAACAACACCATGCAGGATGTACAGTGGGTGAGGGGGAAAGAGAGGCCTGAAGACACAGCTCTTAACAACACCATCCCAGGATTTTACAGTGGGGGAAGGGGGAGAGAGGCCTGAAGACAACAGCTCATTAACACCACCCATGCGGATGTACAGTGGGGTGAGAGGGAGAGGGGCCTGAAGACAACAGCTCATTAACAACACCATGCAGGATGTACAGTGGGTGAGAGGGAGAGGGCCGAAGACAACAGCTCATTAACAACACCATGCAGATGTACAGTGGTTAAGGGAGAGAGGCCTGAAGACAACAGCTCATTAACAACACCATGCAGATGTACAGTGGGTGAGAGGAGAGAGGCCTGAAGACAACAGCTCATTAGTTTCAAAGTGAGGTGACTGAAGGGCAGAAACTGAAAAAAACTTTAACAGAATTGTCAGTGATTTAACAGAATTGTCAGTGATTTAACAAAATTTGTCAGTGATTTAACAGAATTGTCAGTGATTTCGCAAGACAATATGGTCAAAAACGATTACAAGACCAAACACGACGCGTTCGACCTCACGTCTTCTTCAGTAAAATAAGCAAGATTCAGGACGATAAAACGAAGAACGAACAATCACTTGTCTTGTCATGGATGAAAAGGTAAGTGACAATGGCTCACTCAACAACGGCCAGCATGGGTGTGTAGGAGATTGGATGATGAAGACAATAGCTCAATGAACACTTGGCCAGCAGTGGGTGTGTAGGGAGAGAGGATGAAGACAATAGCTCAATGAACACTTGGCCAGCAGTGGGTGTGTAGGGAGATGTAATGATGAAGACAATACTCAATGAACACTTGGCCACAGTTGGGTGTAGGGAGAGAGGGATGAAGACAATGCTCAATGAACACTTGGCCAGCAGTGGGTGTGTAGGGAGAGAGGGATGAAGACAATAGCTCAATGAACACTTGCCCACAGTGGGTGTGTAGGGAGAGAGGGATAAGACAATAGCTCAATAACACTTGGCCAGCAGTGGGTGTTAGGGAGAGAGGGATGAAGACAATAGCTCAATGAACACTTGGCCAGCAGTGGGTGTGTAGGGAGAGAAGATGAGACTAAAGCTCAATGAACACTTGGCGCGCACAGCACGTGCACGGGGCTGATGCACCGTCACAAGCAGACAACACGCCAAGTTCTCATTTCTAAGGTTCGGTGACCGGGCAGTTCCTTATGCTTTTCTTCTCCCTCCTTCACCTTTCTGTGCCTACCGCTCTCTCTCCGTCGCTCTCTTTCCCCTTACGCCCTGTTTTGGTGTAACTGCTCCTTTTCCCCTCCCGTCACCCCTCTTTCCCCTTGCCCCACTGTTTTCAGCATCCTGAACTGTTTCCTCCCGTCTGTTGTCTGTTGTCTTCTCTCTCTCTCTCTCTCTCCTCTCTCTCTCTCTCTCCCCCTACCTCTCCCCTCTCTCTCTCCCCCTCTCTCCCCTCCTCTCTCCTCTCTCTCTCTCTCTCTCAGTGCTGTCACACGCTGTATTGGCTTCACACAGCTGGGTCATTGCCCTTTACAAGAAAGCTAGTGATTTTTTTTCCGTGTGTGTGTGTGTGTGTGTGAGTGTGAGTTTGCGTGCGTGCGTGCGTGCGTGGTGTGTGTGGTGTGTGTGTGTGTGTGTGGTGTGTGTGGTGTGTGATATGTGTGATATGTAGAAAATACAGAACACTCTCTGATCGTTGTTTTATTGATGATCGTAGCCGACATTTTGAGGATAATTGACCGTCTGGCTTCCGCTTTGCGTCGTTTCCCGACCGTCCCTCTGTCCGTCCGTCTCTCTCTCTCTCTCTCTCTCTCTCTCTCTCTCTCTCTCTCTCCTCTCTCTCTCTCTCTCTCTCTCTACTGTTCTTCACTCTCTCTCTCTCTCTCATCTCTCTCTCTCTCTCTCTCCTCTTCTCTCCCCTCTCTCTATCTCTCTCTCTCTCTCTCTCTCTCTCTCTCCTCTCTCTCTCTCTCTCTCTCTCTGTATGTGTGTGTGTGTGTGTGTGTGGTGTGTGTGTGTGTTTCGCGCCCTCTCTCTTTCACTCTCTGTTTCTCTCTCTCTCCCTCCCCCTCTCTCTCTGCCCTCTCTCTCTCTCTCTCTCTCTCTCTCTCTCTCTCTCCTTCTCTCTCTCTCTCTACTCTCTCTCTCTCTCCTCTCTCTTCTCTCCTCTCTCACTCTCTCTTTCTCTCTCTCTTTCCCGTTTTTGTGTCAGTCCCACTGTCTGTCAGTCCGTTTATCTGTTTGCACCTTTCCCCATCGATCTATCCTTGTTTTCCTCCAGCTATACTTCCATCTCTGTGGTGTGTGTGGTGTGTGTGTGTGTGTGTGTGTGTGTGTGTGTGTGTGGTGTGTGTGTGTGTGTGTGTGTGTGTGTGTGTGCGTGCGTGTGTGTGTGTGCGTGCGCGCGTGTGTGTGTGTCTGTGGTGTGTGTGTGTGTGTGTGTGTGTGTGTTGTTGAGAGAGAGAATGAGAGAGAGAGGGGGCGCTCTCTCTGTTTCTGCAAACCCCCTTCTCTCCCCCCCCCCCCCCCCCGTCTCTCTGTCTGTCTGTCGTCTGTTCTCTCTCTCTCTCTACTCTACTCTCTCTCTCTCTCTCTCTCTCTCTCTCTCTCTCTCTCTCTCTCTCTCTCTCTCTGTATGTGGAGCAGATGACATCTTTTCAACCACCTCGTGAACATGCCGTGAGGCATGAAGTCCTCTGTGGACAGTATCGGCTTGTAGGCCTGGGTTGTTGGCGACACTCCACCCTCATAGTGAAGGCACAGTATCGGCTTGTAGGGCTGGGTTGTTGGCTGCACTCCACCCTCATAGTGAAGGGACAGTATCGGCCTGTAGGCTGGGTTGTTGGCTGCACTCCACCCTCATAGTGAAGGGACAGTGTCGGCCTGTAGGGCTGGGTTGTTGGCTACACTCCGCCCTCATAGTGAAGGGACAGTATCGGCCTGTAGGGCTGGGTTGTTGGCTGCACTCCACCCTATAGTGAAGGGACAGTATCGGCCTGTAGGGCTGGGTTGTTGGCTGCACTCCACCCTCATAGTGAAGGGACAGTATCGGCCTGTAGGGCTGGGTTGTTGGTTACACTCCGCCCTCATAGTGAAGGGACAGTATTGGTCTGTAGGGCTGGGTTGTTGGCTACACTTCACCCTCATAGTGAAGGGACAGTGTCGGCCTGTAGGGCTGGGTTGTTGGCTGCACTCCGCCCTCATAGTGAAGGGACAGTATTGGTCTGTAGGGCTGGGTTGTTGGCTGCACTTCACCCTCAT
>CM031597.1:5211803-5219303 GCA_018398815.1 Conus ventricosus
TTTAAAAAAAATCATTGTCGTTAATGTTAGAGTATTTATATAACACCTACGCTCGTTTCAGTTAAAAGTTATGAGTTACATTTAGATGTAAGCGCTTTACAGTCCAACCCTTTCGTTTACACAACGGGCTGCTTCTCCCGCCATATTCAGTCGTTTCCAGTTTCATTCATACTAAAACCAGTCACCGGCTCATTGTTCATATTTTTCTTTCATTGTTCACCCACAGACGCTGCACGCTATTGGTACACCTGTCATCCTAACAGTGGCACACTAACATCTCTTCCGAAAGTTAGCGATGGGATTTTACGGATGTGCTTACAGACTGACCCTCCTTTTATGAAGTACAGTCGGCACCAACGCTTTGTTCCTAGGGGCAAATCCCCTTGTACCGAAACAGATCGGCAGAGATTTGAACCCGTAATCCAGGATCGCCAATATCGCGAGTCCGGCGCTCAACATACAAAGCTATTTCGGCCGCAGCGGTATGAGCTGCTCAGTCTCATGTGTTGGAAGCTTACTCGCTCTAAACATAATTCCACACTTAGCTCCAACGTAACTTTTCAATGTGTAGAAATGGCAGCAAAAGACATGAGAAATGATTAGAACGATGGACAAGTCCGTCCGTTAACTCATCCGGTAGGGGATCGACGCTACGACTTTGGTTAAGATAAATGTATCTGTTACCGTATCCGTTGCCGTGTCCGGACAAGTGGAATCATACCCTCGTCATATCTGCTTTCGCGATTTATGCCGTATCCGTAACCGTTGCCGTAAACGGACAATAAAATCTCCGCCTTTAGTATCGCCTGTTTGTACTGTTCATGTGATCATAGATCAGAACGATAAATTGCTTGTTTTCTTTGAATAATAGGTTAATCGATGATTTTTGTGTGTGCTGATTTTGTAAAGCTTAAAAACAAAACAAGACAAAAGCATATACACAAAACAAAACAAACAAATGACATTTGAGCAAGTTTTCTGTCATGACCTGACCACAAACAATTTCGTAAATCCAAAACAGTCCACCTTCACACAATTTTCAATAAAACAAAGCAGTCCCTGCGCATTGTGGGTGAACACAACAATGCATAAAAGGATGTATTCCCTGCGCAGTCTGACTGAACACATCATTCTGTAGAAGGACGCAGTCCATGAGCGGTTTTGTTGAACACAAGCATTCTTGAAAAAAACATGAGTAAGAATAAACACAACAGCCTTTGAAGGCTGAATACCTTACATGACCTTAACGACCTCGCCATTCTGTAGATGAACGTGCGCAGTGTGAGTGACAGGAGCATTAAATGAAAAGATGTAAACCTTGCGCAATCTTTACCTGCATACCAATCTTTAAAAGGACGTTAACCCTAAGCAGTCTCAATAATCAGTTAACCCTAACCAGTCTTAATAATCAGAGCATGAAATGAAACGACCTTAACCCCGCGCAGTCTCAATGAATGCGACATTCCTTAAAAGAAAATAATCCTTTAGCAGTCTGAAAACGTTGTGAGAACAACGGTTAGTTCAGTGAATGCATAAAAGTGATATGATTTGCTTTGAAAGGAAAATCTAATATTTTATTGAACAGCGATATCCGTTTTCCTTTAAGAAAAAAAATGGTCCGAAGTGATTTCCCTGTCATTGCTCTCTGCTGATTACAGTTCTTGGCTGAAAATCAGAAAACAGCATATGAAGCCATTGTTCCTTCAGTCATGAAGCCATTGTTCCTTCAGTCATGAAGCCTTTGTTCCTTCAGTCATGAAGCCATTGTTCCTTCAATCATGAAGCCATTGTTCCTTCAGTCATGAAGCCATTGTTCCTTCAGTCATGAAGCCATTCTTCCTTCAATCATGAAGCCATTGTTCCTTCAGTCATGAAGCCATTGTTCCTTCAGTCATGAAACCATTGTTCCTTCAGTCATGAAGCCATTGTTCCTTCAGTCATGAAGCCATTGTTCCTTCAGTCATGAAGCCATTGTTCCTTCAATCATGAAGCCATTGTTCCTTCAGTCATGAAGCCATTGTTCCTTCAGTCATGAAGCCATTGTTCCTTCAGTCATGAAGCCATTGTTCCTTCAATCATGAAGCCATTGTTCCTTCAGTCATGAAGCCATTGTTCCTTCAATCAGGGCCATGCTCTGTGCAGACACAACAGACGGTGGTAAAATCAGAAAACAGCATATGAAGCCATTGCTCCTTCAATCAGGGCCATGCTCTGTGCAGACACAACAGACGGTGGTAAAAATCAGAAAACAGCATATGAAGCCATTGTTCCTTCAGTCAGGGCCATGCTCTGTGCAGACACAACAGACGGTGGTAAAATCAGAAAACAGCATATGAAGCCATTGCTCCTTCAATCAGGGCCATGCTCTGTGCAGACACAACAGACGGTGGTAAAAATCAGAAACCAGCATATGAAGCCATTGCTCCTTCAATCAGGGCCATGGTCTGTGCAGACACAACAGACGGTGGTGGACACAGACAACGAAAAGTAATGGTCCATAAACTGGGGACCAGGTGGACAAATGAGACGCCATTCTGTTCATACGCCTCCAATGACTGTCTTCTGTCAAATGAGACACCATTCTGTTCATACGCCTCCAATGACCGTCTTCTGTCAAATGAGACACCATTCTGTTCATACGCCTCCAATGACTGTCTTCTGTCAAATGAGACACCATTCTGTTCACACACCTCCAATGACTGTCTTCTGTCAAATGAGACACCATTCTGTTCATACACCTCCAATGACTGTCTTCTGTCAAATGAGACACCATTCTGTTCATACGCCTCCAATGACTGTCTTCTGTCAAATGAGACACCATTCTGTTCATACGCCTCCAATGACTGTCTTCTGTCAAATGAGACACCATTCTGTTCATACGCCTCCAATGACTGTCTTCTGTCAAATGAGACACCATTCTGTTCATACGCCTCCAATGACTGTCTTCTGTCAAATGAGACACCATTCTGTTCATACGCCTCCAATGACTGTCTTCTGTCAAATGAGACACCATTCTGTTCATACACCTCCAATGACTGTCTTCTGTCAAATGAGACACCATTCTGTTCATACACCTCCAATGACTGTCTTCTGTCAAATGAGACACCATTCTGTTCATACGCCTCCAATGACTGTCTTCTGTCAAATGAGACACCATTCTGTTCATACGCCTCCAATGACTGTCTTCTGTCAAATGAGACACCATTCTGTTCATACGCCTCCAATGACTGTCTTCTGTCAAATGAGACACCATTCTGTTCATACGCCTCCAATGACTGTCTTCTGTCAAATGAGACACCATTCTGTTCATACGCCTCCAATGACTGTCTTCTGTCAAATGAGACACCATTCTGTTCATACGCCTCCAATGACTGTCTTCTGTCAAATGAGACACCATTCTGTTCATACGCCTCCAATGACTGTCTTCTGTCAAATGAGACACCATTCTGTTCATACGCCTCCAATGACTGTCTTCTGTCAAATGAGACGCCATTCTGTTCATACGCCTCCAATGACTGTCTTCTGTCAAATGAGACACCATTCTGTTCATACGCCTCCAATGACTGTCTTCTGTCCGCCATGTTTCAGACGTCACAGAAGAGGTGCTAAATGTATGTTGTCGCGCCAGTATTGGACACTTTAAAAGCTGTCATTTCCTACTCGTCTCACACACTCAGCAGTTCGGTCTGACGTGTATGTGTGTGCGTGCCTCTGTGTGTGTGTGTGTGTGTGTGTGTGTGTGTGTGTGTGTGTGTGTGTGTGTGGTGTGTGTGTGTGTGTTCATAGCTAGGCACGTGGTTCAGCGGGTGATTTGGTGCCTTTGAAAGGCGGCGCAGGATTATCATCCTTTTATCGAATGCTACTTTCACTCCGGGCGCGCAGGATTTCAGTCATTTTGTGGAATGCTTCGTTCCTTCAGACCGCCTACCCTCCTCTTTTTCACAGATAAATAGAACGTTGTGTTTCTTCAGATTGAGCAGGGTTTCAGTCCATCCATAGTAGGGGGTGTTCCCATAGACTGCGCAGGATTTACGTCATTTTGTAAAATGCCGTGTTCCTCCAAAATCCGCAGGGTTTAAATCTCTCTCTGTCTGTTTCTGTCTGTCTGTCTGTCTGTCTGTCTCTCTCTCTCTCTCTCTCTCTCTCTCTCTCTCTCTCTCTCTCTCTCTCTCTCTCTCTCTCTCTCTGTGTGTGTCTCTCTCTGTCTGTCTCTGTATGTCTGTCTGTCTCTGTCTGTCTGTCTGTCTCTCTGTTCCTCTGTCCGTCTCTCTGTCTCTGTCTGTCTGTCCCTCTCTCTGTCTCTGTCTGTCTGTCCCTCTCTCTGTCTGTCTGTCCATCTCTCCGTCTCTCTCTCTCTCTCTCTCTCTCTCTCTTCTCTCTCTCTCTCTCTCTCTCTCTCTCACTCTTAAAAATAGAATGTTGTCTTTACTCAGACTGCGCGAGGTTCACGTCTGTTTAGAAAATAATTTGTTGATTTAAACTTCACAAGCTTTATCAGGCCAAGAGTGGCAACATTATTTAATGATTAATGTAATACTTAGAAGGTGAGTATTGTTCCACTGTTGTCAGTGACACTGGCCAGGAAAGATTGGTGACAGAACAGTCCTGACATTCAGCACACAAATATAGTCCTCTCTGAAGTTCCAGTTCAGGCATTAACCTTATAGAGACCGTTTTAGAGAACTATTTCGTACGCTAAGCTTACAAACAGAGCCGTCCCTACAGAACCATTCCTTAAAGCATTAACCTCACATAGACCTCCGTAAAGAACACCCCAAACACCACCCTGACAGAGACCTCCGTAAAGAACACCCCAAACACCACCCTAACAGAGACCTCCGTAAAGAACACCCCAAATACCACCATAACAGAGACCTCCGTAAAGAACACCCAAACACCACCCTAACAGAGACATCCGTAAAGAACGCCCCAAACACCACCTTGACAGAGACCTCCGTAAAGAACACCCCAAACACCACCCTGACAGAGACCTCCGTAAAGAACACCCCAAACACCACCCTGACAGAGACCTCCGTAAAGAACGCCCCAAACACCATCCTGACAGAGACCTCCGTAAAGAACACCCCAAACACCACCCTGACAGAGACCTCCGTAAAGAACACCCCAAACACCACCCTGACAGAGACCTCCGTAAAGAACACCCCAAACACCACCCTGACAGAGACCTCCGTAAAGAACACCCCAAACACCACCCTGACAGAGACCTCCGTAAAGAACGCCCCAAACACCACCCTGACAGAGACCTCCGTAAAACAAAAAACAAACAAACACCCCAAACACCACCCTGACAGAGCCCTCCCCTCTGTACAACCATTGCAGACACTAACTTGGCAGAGCAGCTCGTTTAGTGGGATGACTTTTCGTTCCATTGTCTTCCATCGATCTTACGGAGCGATAAACCGGCTAACAAGTCGGCCAAGACGAGAGGCAGACCCTTGGCTGGGCACAGGCTGTAATGACTGTTCCAACCCCATCTGTCTGCCCCATGCTGATGAGGCTCACACAATGCCAAGGCTGCAGCGGGGAGCACAAAGAAGGGGAAGAGGTGGGGGGGCGGGGTGCAGGAGGAAGTGGGCGAGGAAAGGGGGTAGGGGGGGAGGGGTCGTGGTGCTGTGATGAGAGATAAGGAACAGAGCCATGTTATTAGATCACCGCTCCACAACGTTGTAAAGTACGTTCAGTTTCACCACATCGTTAATAACGTTCGCCAAAGGAGTTGGGGGTTGGGAACGGTCGACCATAAGTAAACGAATGAACACAAATCGGTGAATCCAGTGTCTCTTCAACGAAGCGAGAACATTGATCTGAACTTAGGTCTGAAAAAACGTATTAGACGTTGGCGGATCTTGGTATCTGATTGTTGTCGTTTCTCATTAACGGAGCGAACATAATTGTGGAGTCGAACTAGCGCTTGCTGCTCTCCATGTTAACAGGGAAAGATATGTTGGAGGGAGGAGGAGAGGGGTGAGCAAGGGGGGGAGGAGGGAGAAGGGAGGCTAGGTAAAGAGCCGTGGGATAGGGGAGGTAACTACACGCAGCAGCGTTGTGGACGCACACACACACACACACACACAGATACACACACACACACACACACCTACACACACACACACACACACACACACACACACACACACACACACACGCACACACACAAAGTTAATAGCCACATCGGTCTGAGAAAAAGAATGTTAAAATGACACGAGAAGGCGGGAGAGGTTGGTGACATGATTTATAAGACATTTCAAGTCAGAAATAAATAGAGCATCTGGACAGTGTGTAAGGGAGCGTACAAAGAATAAATCCAATGCACTCCATATAAATTGACTGAGGCGTACACACACACACACACACACACACACACACACACACACACACACACACACACACACACTGGAATGTATATTGACTTTAAGGTACTGACACACAGCCGTTCCGCCTCTACCCTTTGAACTCGTTTGGTCAGACCTGTCGAGTGTGGCGGGAACATGCCAGCTGCTACACGGTGCTTTGAACCGGTTGTCAGATGGTGCATTCTCCTTCCACCTCTGTTCAATGATGCGTCTAAAGACACTAAGATGGACTGCTGTGCCGTCCTCTGATGACCATTGTTTTTTGGTCCCTCTTGTTTTGAGTGGTTCAAAACATATCATAACCTTCATACAGTTCTATACAAACACTTCATCTTTAAGTCGGAGAGTTTCCAGTGTTAATGAAAGATACCGTTAGCAAAATAGGGGTTGGTTCAATACAGAGCTTAGATAGGCTTAAGGATTCCAACCGCCCATTTGGAACAGAAAAGTGTGTATTCGTAACGAACGGGTTGAACCCAACGCTGGCAGTAATATAGACTATTTTGTATCTGGTTCACCCTGTCATATTCAAACATAGGGGTGGGACATTACCGTGTGTAAAGACCTTAAGGGCGCGGGAAGGACGGACAGGATGCAGAAAGTTGTCAGAACAAGACATTGATTATGAAAGAAAAATTGCCACCACACACACACACACACACACACACACACAGAGAGAGTGAGAGAGAGAGGAGAGAGAGAGAGGGAGAGAAGAGAGATGAGAGAGAGAGAGAGGAGGAGAGAGAGAGAGAGGCATGGGTATAGTTGTTTAATGCTCCCCAATATCTACGAGAAACAGATCGCCAGAGGACGGAGCAGCCTTTCATCCCGGCGATGAGGACATCGCCTGTCCCTGCGGCCAGCTGATCGAAGTGCTGGCTGGCATAAGGTACACGGTGCCAATGACACGGAGCCTTTCATCTGTCTAATGAACGCTGTAAATAGACAAGATGGCCGGCCGGTTAACGGCTTAATGGAAGACACATAACGACAGAGACATCGTCCACAAAAGGACTCACACACACGCAAGCTCATGCCAGTGCAAGCAGACACTTGCACGCGTGCACGTTCGCGCGTACAAACACGCACGCACTGACAGACAGACAGACATACACACACACACACA
>CM031597.1:5224303-5254303 GCA_018398815.1 Conus ventricosus
CCTCCTCATCATCATTTTCACCATCACTCAAACTCACATTGTCACCTTCCCAGCAGTCTCGTGCTCATTGCACATCTATTTTGCGCCCAGTTTGAGGAGATAAGTGATTGTTCGTTCTTCGTTTTCATTGTCTTCTTTGTCATTGTTTGTCTTGCCAGAAGAAGGCCAAAGAGGTCGAAGCGCGTAGTGTTTTGTCCTGCAATTTGTCTGTCTCTTTCGTTTAGAGGATCAGTATTTTTTCTTTTTTTTCTGAATTTTGTTCAGCCATTATTTTTACCTCTGTGCTTTAAAAACAGTCACGTCCCTGATTGATACGCAGACACCACGACAATGTAACTCTTTCTCAGACATTGGCACTTTTCCTCAGACATTGTCACTCTTCGTCAGACATTGTCACTCTTCCTTAGACATTGTCACTCTTCCTCAGACATTGTCACTCTTCCTTAGACATTGTCACTCTTTCTAAGACATTATCACTCCTCCTACGATATTGTCACTCTTCCTCAGACATTGTCACTCTTCCTCAGACATTGTCAGACATTGGCACTCTTCCTCAGACATTGTCAGACATTGGCACTCTTCCTCAGACATTGTCACTCTTCCTCAGACATTGTCACTCTTCCTCAGACATTGTCACTCTTCCTTAGACATTGTCACTCTTTCTAAGACATTATCACTCCTCCTACGATATTGTTACTCTTCCTCAGACATTGTCACTCTTCCTCAGACATTGTCAGACATTGGCACTCTTCCTCAGACATTGTCAGACATTGGCACTCTTCCTCAGACATTGTCACTCTTCCTCAGACATTGTCACTCTTCCTCAGGCATTGTCACCCTTCCTCAGGCATTGTCACTCTTCCTCAGACATTGTTACTCCTCCTCAGGCATTGTCATTCTTCCTAACACATTGTCACTCTTCCTCCGACATTGTCACTCTTCCTAAGACATTATCACTCCTCCTCAGACATTGTCACTCTTCCTCAGACATTGTCACTCTTCCTCAGACATTGTCACTCTTCCTCAGACATTGTCAGACATTGTCACTCTTACTCAGACATTGGCACTCTTCCTCAGGCATTGTCACTCTTCCTTAGACATTGTCACTCTTCCTCAGACATGGCACTCCTCCTTAGACATTGGCACTCTTCCTTAGATATTGGCACTCTTTCGTAGACATTGTCACTCTTCCTCAGACATTGGCACTCTTTATCAGACATTGGCACTCTTCCTTAGATATTGTCACTCTTCCTCAGACATTGTCACTCTTCCTCAGGCATTGGCACTCTTTATCAGACATTGGCACTCTTTATCAGACATTGTCACTCTTTTTCAGAGATTGTCACTCTTTATCAGACATTGTCACTCTTTATCAGACATTGTCACTCTTCCTCAGACATTGTCACACTTCCTTAGACATTGTCACTCTTCCTCAGATGTTGTCACACTTCCTTAGACATTGTCACTCTTCCTCAGATGTTGTCACTCTTCCTCAGATATTGGCACTCTTCCTTAGACATTGTCACTCTTCCTCAGACATTGTCACTCTTCCTCAGATGTTGTCACTCTTCCTCAGACATTGTCACACTTCCTTAGACATTGTCACTCTTCCTCAGATGTTGTCACACTTCCTTAGACATTGTCACTCTTCCTCAGATGTTGTCACTCTTCCTCAGATATTGGCACTCTTCCTTAGACATTGTCACTCTAGACATTGGCACTCCTCCTCAGACATTGGCACTCCTCCTTATACATTGTCACTCTTCCTCAGACATTGTCACTCCTCCTTAGACATTGTCACTCCTCCTCAGACCTTGTCACTCTTCCTCAGACATTGTCACTCTTCCTCAGACATTGTCACTCTTCCTCAGATGTTGTCACTCTTCCTCAGATATTGGCACTCTTCCTTAGATATTGTCACTCTTCCTCAGACATTGTCACTCTTCCTCAGACATTGTCACTCTTCCTCAGACATTGTCACTCTTCCTCAGACATTGTCACTCCTCCTTAGACATTGGCACTTTTCCTTAGATATTGGCACTCTTTCTTAGACATTGTCACTCTTCCTCAGACATTGGCACATTTTATCAGACATTGGCACTCTTCCTTAGATATTGTCACTCTTCCTCAGACATTGTCACTCTTTCTCAGACATTGGCACTCTTCCTCAGACATTGGCACTCTTTATCAGATATTGTCACTCTTCCTCAGACATTGTCACTCTTTCTCAGACATTGGCACTCTTCCTCAGACATTGGCACTCTTCCTCAGACATTGTCACTCTTCCTCAGGCATTGTCACTCCTCCTTAGACATTGTCACTCTTCCTCAGATATTGGCACTCTTCCTCAGACATTGTCACTCCTCCTCAGACATTGTCATCTTCCTCAGACATTGTCAGACATTGTCACTCTTACTCAGACATTGGTACTCTTCCTCAGGCATTGTCACTCCTCCTTAGAAAATTGTCACTCTTCCTCAGGCATTGTCACTCTTCCTCAGACATTGGCACTCTTCCTCAGGCATTGTCACTCCTCCTTAGACATTGTCACTCTTGCTCAGACATTGGCACTCCTCCTTAGACATTGGCACTTTTCCTTAGATATTGGCACTCTTTCTTAGACATTGTCACTCTTCCTCAGACATTGGCACTCTTTATCAGACATTGGCACTCTTCCTTAGATATTGTCACTCTTCCTCAGACATTTTCACTTTTCCTCAGGCATTGTCACTCCTCCTCAGACATTGGCACTCTTTCTCAGACATTGTCACTCTTCCTCAGGCATTGGCACACTTCCTTAGATATTGTCACTCTTCCTCAGATATTGTCACTCTTCCTTAGACATTGGCACTCTTTCTCAGACATTGTCACTCTTCCTAAGACATTGTCACTCTTCCTCAGACATTGTCACTCTTCTTCAGATATTGTCACTCTTCCTTAGACATTGTCACTCTTCCTCCGACATTGCCACACTTCCTCAGACATTGTCACTCTTCCTCAGACATTGTCAGACATTGTCACTCTTCCTCAGACATTGGCACTCTTCCTCAGACATTGTCACTCTTCCTCATACATTGTCACTCTTCCTCAGGCCATGTCACTCCTCCTTAGACATTGGCACACTTCCTCAGACATTGTCACTCTTCCTCAGACATTGTCACTCTTCCTCAGGCATTGTCACTCCTCCTTAGACATTGTCACTCTTCCTCAGGCATTGTCACTCATCTTCATTCATTGTCACTCTTCCTCAGACATTGTCACTCTTCCTCAGACATTGGCACTCTTTCTCAGACATTGTCACTGTTCCTCAGACATTGTCACTCCTCCTCAGACATTGTCACTCTTCCTCAGATATTGGCACTCTTCCTCAGACATTGTCACTCTTCCTCAGACATTGTCACTCTTGCTCAGACATTGGCACTCTTTCTCAGACATTGCCACTCTTCCTCAGACATTGTCTCTCCTCCTCAGACATTGCCACTCTTCCTCAGACATTGTCTCTCCTCCTCAGACATTGTCACTCTTCCTCAGACATTGTCACTCTTTCTCAGACATTGTCACTCCTCCTCAGACATTGTCACTCTTCCTCAGACATTGTCACTCTTTCTCAGACATTGGCACTCTTCCTCAGACATTGTCACTCTTCCTCAGACATTGTCACTCTTACCCAGACATTCTCACTTTTCCTCAGACATTGTCACTCTTTCTAAGACATTATCACTCCTCCTACGATATTGTCACTCTTCCTCAGACATTGTCACACTTCCTCAGACATTGTCAGACATTGGCACTCTTCCTCAGACATTGGCACTCTTCCTCAGACATTGTCACTCTTCCTCAGGCATTGTCACTCCTCCTTAGACATTGGCACTCTTCCTCAGTCATTGTCACTCTTTCTCAGGCATTGTCACTCCTCCTTAGACATTGTCATTCTTCCTCAGGCATTGTCACTCTTCCTCAGGCATTGTCACTCTTCCTCAGGCATTGTCACTCTTCCTCAGACATTGTCACTCTTCCTCAGGCAGTGTCACTCCTCCTTAGACATTGTCACTCTTCCTCAGGCATTGTCACTCTTCCTCAGACATTGTCACTCTTCCTCAGACATTGTCACTCTTCCTCAGGCATTGTCACTCTTCCTCAGGCATTGTCACTCTTCCTCAGACATTGTCACTCTTCCTCAGGCATTGTCACTCTTCCTCAGGCATTGTCACTCTTCCTCAGACATTGTCACTCTTCCTCAGACATTGTCACTCTCCCTCAAGCATTGTCACTCTTCCTCAAACATTGTCACTCCTCCCTAGACATTGTCACTCTTCCTCAGGCATTGTCACTCTTCCTCAGACATTGTCACTCTTCCTCAGTCATTGTCACTCTTCCTCAGGCATTGTCACTCTTCCTCAGGCATTGTCACTCTTCCTCAGACATTGTCACTCTTCCTCAGCCATTGTCACTCCTCCTCAGGCATTGTCACTCATCCTTAGACATTATCACTCTTCCTCAGACATTGTCACTCTTCCTCAGGCATTGTCACTCCTCCTTAGACATTGGCGCTCTTCCTCAGACATTGTCACTCTTCCTCAGACATTGTATCTCTTCCTCAGACATTGGCACTCTTTATCAGATATTGTCACTCTTCCTTCGACATTGGCACTCTTCCTCAGGCATTGTCACTGCTCCTTAGACATTGGCACTCTTCCTTAGATATTGTCACTCTTCCTCAGACATTGTCACTCTTCCTTAGATATTGGCACTCTTTCTTGGACATTGTCACTCTTCCTCAGACATTGGCACTCTTTATCAGACATTGGCACGCTTCCTTAGATATTGTCACTCTTTCTCAGACATTGTCACTCTTCCTCAGGCATTGTCACTCCTCCTCAGACATTGTCACTCTTCCTCAGACATTGTCACTCTTTCTCAGACATTGTCACTCTTCCTCAGACATTGTCACTCTTCCTCAGATATTGTCACTCTTCCTCAGATATTGTCACTCTTCCTCAGACATTGTCACTCTTCCTCAGATATTGTCACTCTTCCTTAGACATTGTCACTCTTCCTCCGACATTGCCACTCTTCCTCCGACATTGTTACTCTTCCTCAGACATTGTCACTCTTTCTAAGACATTGTCACTCTTCCTCAGACATTATCACTCCTCCTCAGCCACTGCCACTCCTCCTCAGACATTGTCGCTCTTCCTCAGGCATTGTCACTCTTCCTCAGACATTGTCACTCTTCCTCAGACGTTGTCACTCTTCCTCAGACATTGTCACTCTTCCTAACACATTGTCACTCTTCCTAACACATTGTCACTCTTCCTAACACATTGTCACTCTTCCTGAGACGTTTTCGCTCTTCCTAACACATTGTCACTCTTCCTTGCACATTGTCACTCTTCCTTAGACATTGCCACTATTCTTTAGACATTGTCACTCTTCCTCAGACATTGTCACTCTTCCTTGCACATTGTCACTCTTCCTTGCACATTGTCACTCTTCCTTAGACATTGCCACTCTTCTTTAGACATTGCCACTCTTCCTTAGACATTGGCACTCTTCCTAAGACATTGTCACTCTTCCTAAGACATTGTCACTTTTCCTAAACATATATCTTGATGTTGGGGAAGGAAATCTTCATCGTTCGATATTCTGACAGAGAGTTCAGTTACGTCTGCCTAAATGTGTACACTCAGTACATTACTCACAGCCTAAATGTGTAGACTCAGTACATTACTCACAGCTTTGTCCTGTTTATCATTGGTGTGCTACCTATTGCCTCAGTGTGTGTGTGTGTGTGTGTGTGTGTGTGTGTGTGTGTGTGTGTGTGTGTGTGTGTGTGTGTGTGCCTGCCTAAATGTGTAGACTTCGTACATTACTCACAGCTTTGTCCTCTTTGTTATTGGTGTGCTACCTATTGCTTTAGTATGTGTGTGGAGGGGGAGGGGGGGGGGGGGGGTGGAGGAGGGAGAAGTGCGCAGCTACTGAGTGATGTTCTTATTTATCGCTCCAGGTCTTTCCAACTTGTACACCCAATATTCGCTTTGTTTATTCTACCCGCCCCCGTCAAGATGTATACAGCTCTAACAGAAATGGAGCTGCAGGGGGTTCTGAGTTTGGGAGAGAATGTTATTAGAGTGACAGAGGAGTGGAGGAGGTGAGGGGGGGGGGGGGGTAGAGTAGTGCACAAAGAACACTGGAACTACTCTGGTTTCTTTATGCTCGGACCACTAGTTTGATCCAGTCACTGATGTAGTAGGTTATGTGATGTTTATTGGCGTGTACACCAGTGTGATTCAGTCACTGATGTAGTAGGTTATGTGATGTTTATTGGCGTGTACACCAGATGCGTCCGCAAAACTCTTGTTTCCTTTACCATGCTTTTCAGTTGTAGTCTGTGTAATGCCATGACATTTTCTGGTGTGTGTGTGTGTGTGTGTGTGTGTGTGTGTGTGTGTGTGTGTGTTGGAGAGAGAAAGAAGAACAACTCAATCATGAACGAGTCTTCTGCCTTCTTGGGTCATTTATTCTTTTCCCTACTGTTTCCGTTGATTTCCACCCAGCCTACCACACGGGCCCCGTGTACGCCTTTTTAGCCCCCACCTCCCTGTTGACCGTCATAGGACAGGTTGATGGTGATTAGGTAGGGAGGACGATGATGACGATGACATTGCTGTCTGTTGATTTGATCTTAGGGGGATGTTTCTTGACCTGTCCGTTGAGGATTAGAGACAAAGCAGAATATGGTTGCTGCACCAGGAGAGCTTTTCATCTCAAACTATCCCACTACCCTTAGGGCTATTTTCTTTACACAGTTCATTTGCAAAATCTCGTAGAAAACTGATCGCTTACAAACACGCATCCATGTTCGATTTTTATACATCCCACCACCACCCACTCCCAACTCCTCCCCACCCCTCCCTCCCCATCCCCGTACACACACCGATTCCGCTTCCCCTTCCAATATGATTTATTCACGCTGTGTTCTCCATCGTTGACCTCTCTCCCGAACCTCCCCCTTTTTTCACTGTCATTCTCTCTATTCTGTGTTCTCCCTCTTCCCTAAAATCTCTCTCTCTCTCTCTCTCTCTCTCTCTCTCTCTCTCTCTCTCTCTCTCTCTCTCTCTCTCTCTTTCTCTGTGTGTGTTTCCATTAGTGTGTCGTCTGTCTGTCTCTTTCTCTACCTGTTTGTCTGCCTGCCTGCCTGCCTGCCTGTCTGTTTGCGCGTCTGTTCCCCTCATTCTTTCTCTGTCTCTCTGTTTCTCTCTGTCTGTCTGTCTCTCCCCCCCCTGTCTCTCTCTCTCTCCCTCCCTCCCTCTGTCTCTCTCTTCTCTTTCTCTCTCTCTCTCTCTCTCTCTCTCTCTCTCTCTCTCTCTCTCTCTCTCTCTTCACTGAGTAGCAAAACATCCAGCACACTTTTCGGTGGGTGGGAGAATGGCTGGGTGGGCGGTAAAAGAATTGAATGAGTGAAATGTCTGTTGACTCCCATGATGTTGATCAGCCTCAACGAAAGATATCTTTGACTTACCTTCTGTATGACTGCATGCGTGCATGCGTGCGTGCATGTCTGTGTGTTGCAGAGTTCCCGGACCGGGAGAGGATAATACCCTGACACTGACCGGCACACTGCCCAGTACACTGACCCCGCCGTTCCCCCGATGGCACACCGGCGTGTCCACCTCTGATGAAACCCATGACGGACACTACGATTCTTGAGAAGGAAACGTGACGCTGGCACCTTTCGCCTTGAATAGAAATAGCCCGGACAACGATTGACCCTGTGTGTGCGGGCAGCAAGGACCACAAGGAGACATTCATCAGCCGCCGGAGACAGAGGCAGACAGTAGGGGTGCTATTTGTGGAGCCTTGTCGTGCTTCCTGACCCTCGCTGTCCAACACGTCGCCTGCCCACTGTCATCCCTGCTTTCTTACATCCGGCGCCTTCCTTCTGTCCTGTGCCCCCCATCGCCTGTTCCTCCCTCGGCTGTCGGCCAGCACGTGAGCCTCGGCAGGGAATAGCGCGGCAGTCCGTGTGTGGACAGACGGCGGAGAATGTGGTTCATTTCACAGAGATCAGCTCTGGTTCAACACGAGTGATTATTGGCCATCCTTCTCCATCTTTCTTTCCTCCCCCCCCCCCCCCTTTCCACTTTCCTCATTTTCTGTACACCGGCAGTCCGCAGAAGCGACCTCCCTGTCCGTAGAGTCCTATGCCACTGTGCCACAGAGTGCTGCTGGGAAAACTCACCCAGCAAACCACATCCGGCGTCAAGGCCGTCGACGTAATCGTGACCAACATGACGTCAAACGACACGTTATGGAGTGACGACAACTCGAGCGTTCTGGCCCTTAACCAGCTGGTCAATGTGACGTTTCACAGCACCGTGTCCACTGTGAACTGGACAGGGAACGGCAGTGCAGACAGCTCCGGCCCTCTGGCCAACAAAGTGACCGCGGTCAACAACTCCATCTTCATCAAGATTGTGCTGCTCCTTATACTGACCGCTGTTGTGCTCCTGTCCACTTACAAGTTCGTGGTCAGACTGTTTTCTGGATACTCGGAGAAGAAGGACGAAAGCTCGGATTATTATATCGGAATTCAGGATGACTTCGACTAACCCGGGTTGTAAGAGTTGTTTCCCGTAGTTGATGATAACCAGTTTGTCCCCTTCGGTTGGGGACGTGTTAACAAGATTACCTGAAAACCATACATATCTCTCATCAATGACTACTCCAAGCAGCCGATGGAGAAGGAAAATATTAATAGAGTGTTACATGGAAAACACTTCTCACCTGACATTCATACGATTATTTCAAAGAATACCCCCCCCCCCCCCCCCCCCCCCACACACACACACACACACTCACGCACACACACATTTTTATTGTTCTCTGTTTGCATAGAAAATGCACACACATACAAGCACCATCAGAAATGACAAAATACACAGCATAAAACTGCATAAAACAGAGAACTGTATTGCTTCTACAGTTATGAAATTTTGTGTATTGTTCAAAGAGATATAGATATGTACGCAATCTTGCCAGTGAGCTCTTCCGAGACGGCTGGCATATTTTTCATTTTTTGCTTCAGATATCAAGCATATTGTTGGAATTGAGGTTGTTTGTGTTCGAACGTACATTTGTAGACCTACAATTTAGCTAGCAGCAGAATGAAGTCAAATGTACTGTCTTTTTTGGTACGTGGCGTATACTGGTCATGACAAACGGAGCGTTTCTCAGAGTCAGTTATGTCAATTTCCTGTAGAATGACTTTTGCTCCTAAAATGATGTGAATCTATCTGATTAGGAACCATTGTAATTCAACATCTTGTGGAAGGCCAATCTTATTCAATGCTTTGTACCAAGACACTTCAGTTCCGGGTCTTTCTCTCTACTTGCCAAACATTTGGAGTCGGTTGTATCTTTCTTTAAGATATTGTAATTAATAGCTTGCTGCTCTGGGAGCTGAAGAGAAAACTGTTAACAATTTGTTTGAATAATTGGAGGTCTTGTGTGCTAGCTCCAGTCCTACGTCTCTTGCATATTTTCTGATAACACATATGAGCCCATGTAAAGTGACAAAATGAGTCAACAAGCCATACTTTTCAGTGAAAGTCTGGACTGTTGAAAAGCTGTCATTATCATCAAACAAATGTCCGATAAATAGAACATGTTCTGTCTAATCCAGTTTTCATAAGAAACTGACTTCTTCCCACCTTCAATGTGACTGTTGCAGAACAGTGGCTCACAACTGACTTCTTCCCACCTTCAATGTGACTTTTACAGAACAGTGGCTCACAACTGAGTTCTTCCCACCTTCAATGTGACTTTTACAGAACAGTGGCTCACAACTGAGTTCTTCCCACCTTCAATGTGACTTTTACAGAACAGTGGATCACAACGGGATTCTTCTGTAGTTTTGACTTGATTTACTTCTCCAAATTATTTGTATGGTTCAAAGACATCTTTCCAGAATGCATGTATACAATCATGTTTCGGCACATCAAACTCACAATGTTCAATTGTGGCAATATTTGGACTCTGAATGCACAGAAGGTCTTTCTGTTTATGGTTGTTTGATTGTATTTTACGAACCAATGTCAATTGTAATGCATTCAGGTATTTCTTAATATTCCCTATTTGATGCTTTTTACAGATGCTCTTCTATTTATTCCATTTTTCCTTTGAGGGCAAGGCAACAGTCTGTAGAGAAAGACGTGCCTGCATTGCAGGGACTGCAAAGTGACAGCAGCGTCTGGACCAACGACATCGCCCCCTAACCGCCTGTGGGGTCAACAGTCCTTGTTTGTGCTTGAGGACCACAATCATGATCCTGATGTTGACATCTCCCCCTAACCACCTGTGGGGTAAACGGTCCTTGTTTGTCCTTGAGGACCACAATCATGATCCTGATGTTGACATCGCCCCCTAACCGCCTCTGGGGTAAACGGTCCTTGTTTGTCCTTGAGGACCACAGTCATGATCCTGATGTTGACAGCGCCCTTACCGCCTGTACGGTCAACAGTCCTTGTTTGTCCTTGAGGTCCACATGATCCTGATGGTGACATCTCCCCTTAACCGCCTGTGGGGTCAGCAGTCCTTGTTTGTCCTTGAGGTCCACATGATCCTGATGTTGACAGTAATAGAACGCACCGAAAGCGGTGCTCTGTGCTATTCAGATATGTTTACAGTCTGCTGATGAACACGTCATCGTTGTCTTTGTGCCAAAACAGATCAACGTGAAAAAAATAAAAGAACATCTCCCCATCCTCCTAAAAAATGAAAAGGAAAAAATGCTTAGAGGCATCCAACCACGGAGAGTCTATAAGTATTCTGGCATCTTTGAAAATCAGCCATGTTCCGGTTCGTCTGACGCTGTGGGAGTCTGGGGCTTATTGTCCTGTCCTTGGCGTCTGGTGCTGTCTTCTGCCCTCATGGTTCATTGTCGTTTTATCTGTAAGGTCTTCATCCTCTGTCCTTGTCTGGTGCTGTCTTTCTGCCCTCATGGTTCATTGTCGTTTTATCTGTAAGGTCTCCATACTCTGTCCTTGTCTGGTGCTGTCTTTCTGCCCTCATGGTTCATTGTCATGTTATATGTAAGGTCTTCATCCTCTGTCCTTGTCTGGTGCTGTCTTTCTGCCCTCATGGTTCATTGTCGTTTTATCTGTAAGGTCTCATACTCTGTCCTTGATGTCTGGTGCTGTCTTTCTGCCCTCATGGTTCATTGTCATGTTATCTGTAAGGTCTTCATCCTCTATACTTGATGTCTGGTGCTGTCTTCTGCCCTCATGGTTCATTGTCATGTTATCTGTAAGGTCTTCATCCTCTATGCTTGATGTCTGGTGCTGTCTTCTGCCCTCATGGTTCATTGTCATGTTATCTGTAAGGTCTTCATCCTCTGTCCTTGATGTCTGGTGCTGTCTTTCTGCCCTCATGGTTCATTGTCATGTTATCTGTAAGGTCTTCATACTCTGTCCTTGGCGTCTGGTGCTGAGAAACTAAACTCAAAGGCTGGCGTAGCTAGCAGTGCCTCGTTTTACCCATTCCGAGAGTTTCAGGCTATAGTTGATGACCGAAGAGTTATTTGTCCTAGTTTTGAGTCATTATATGGTTAATTATCTTAAACGTACATAATATCTTCATTCTTAATTCGATCCTGGAAGGGGAAGGGGTTTAGGTAAAAGTTGATGATCATAGATTTGTTCATTGGAAGAGTATTAAGCTGTTGTCGATGATGATCTTACATTCAGATGTTTTAGTTCAGTGCTGTCGTTCATGATGGGAGATTTAACTGTCATAGAAGTTTTGTGTTCAGTCCTATACATTTCACTTCCTTTCCCTGTCTTAAGAGTTTACAACATTGTTCATTCTTGTGCATTCATCTCTCTTGAGATTCTGGTTGTGTCACACGAGCTTAGTGGCGTAGGCAGGAACATTACATGTTTGTGACTTTTGAGTTCTGTTTTGTCTCAAGATTTTCAGTGTAAAAGTGAATGATCTCACGTTGGTCTGTCCTACGAGTTGAATGCGGTAGTTGATTTTTTTTCTTTACTTATGGTCTTCTCGTATGTGGTGATATCAGAGTGTCAGAAACAAAAGATGTTTAAAAATACTAGAGGTGGAGGAGGACAACAGGCAGAGCGAAGTAGACGTGTTTGTGGCAGGGAGACGGGCGTACTCGTTGTAAACAACAATACATTAGCCAGGAGCTTACAAGGAGAGATGTAAAAAGTCTTATGGAATTGCCTGGAAGTATTTGATCATATTTATGAACATCTTCTGATTTTAGAATTACTAATCACATTTGCTTTTAAATGCAATTTATGATTTTTATGGATTTGTTGTAACGGATTTAACTTTTGCGAAATTAATCTTAAACACCTTACATATGCAATATTGCATAAGTTATTACTGGTCTGTTGTAGCTTTGCTGTCACCAAAGACTGAAAAGTGATAAAGACGAGTCACTGATTTCATTTTCTTCTTTTGCAGATGTGAGCTAAAAAGGGGGTTACGTCCCTTTGTTCTGGGATGAAAACTATAAAGAACACTGACAGCAGTTCACTAGCATTCAAATAGGAATGATTCAGAATGAGAAATTAGGTATGGAAAGGAAAATACTGTAGAGGGGAAGAAGTCTGATCTTATCAAGGTCTAGTTCTTATAAAAGTCAAGATAATCTACTAGTTGTATTTCAATCCAAGTATTTTTTTCTTGAATTAGCAATACCGCAGACTAAAACAAGCAAGCAAGCAAAACTAATTTTTTCAAATTGTATAGTCTATAATAATCACAGAGTTCGAGAACACAGACTTTGCCAAGTTTCCAGTCTTGATATAAAGACGTTGTAGGTGATGTATTTACACAGATACAACAATCTTGATAAAAGTGTGATGGGGCATTTTTTTAGGGGGGTGGGGATAGGGAGAGGGAGGAGGTAATGAAAAATATGGATATCGCCCTTCCCTCTCTCCCTCCTCTGAATGATTAAAAAAAATAGCTTTATATATTGCGAGTTTTCATTACTCAGAAGGATGGGATAGGTGTGTGTGTGTGTGTGGGTGGGTGGGTGGGTGGGTGGGTGGGGGGATCAGGGATGTATTCTTTCCTTTGCTATAAGTCTGGGTTGCTTTCTACTATTGAGCCGTTTTAATCAAGGTTTACTAGCTTATCATGTGCTTAGGTATTTTAGTCGACTATGCATCATGAAGTTTTACTGGCCTTAGGTGCTTTTCTTTGACTAGTCAGATATGTTCATCTTAAACAAGATCAGTTAAACTTGATCAAACTTATTAGGAAGTATTTACTTAGCGTGATCATAGACGTGCTGATGGTTGATTGGTTGGTTGACTGATCGTTGTTTGTGGTCAGCTTTCTGATTACCGTTGTATTTTGGGGCTAGTAAAATGTGATCTCTGTGTGTGTGTGTGTGTGTGTGTGTGTGTGTGTGTGTGTGTGTGATCGCTGTCATAGAAACATTCAGTTCTGGTCAGCATATGTTCATGCTTTATTTCATATAATGTCAAAAATCATTGTTTTTCTGTTTGTCGTGGTTGTGAAATTGTACTACATATAGCTCTGTATGTATCCATCCCTCAGACATCTCCTGTTATGGTAATCATGAAAATGATAATAATACTAATGGAAGTAGTAGCAGTAATAAATCACGATTGTCAATACAGTTCATCATGGCTGCCATTCTTTTAACAACATCAAAATCTAATCTTACAGTCAGCTATTTTTAGTCCGGAAGAAAGGGACATAACCTTGCGAAGCGTCCACACCTCAAATCCCATGGAAACGTGTCTTTGTTTGAAATAGTCAAAATATTTCATATATAAACTCAGTCGAGACTTTACTGGAAAGGATGTTGAATACATCTTATTTCATTGATCAGTTTTGCAAATGTGTGCAGGCTGTATTGAAATGATTGGTCAGTTATATACATTTATTGCCGAATTGCGTATGATTTATTGAAAACACATACTTTATTTGCCCTTTTCTGTTCACGAATTGCTGCATGGAAATATGCTATACCACTAAGGAAATTCAACACACTATGCACAGCCATATTTGTCCATACCTCTATTGGTTCCTCATTCCATTAATGTTGCAAGTATTTATGCAAAATGAAGTCAGTGTGTGTGTGTGTGTGTGTGTGTGTGTGTGTGTGTGTGTGTAAGTGCGTGCGTGTGTGTGTGCGTGTGTATGCGCGCGCGCGCGCGTGCGCGTTCGTGCGTGTGTGCGCGCACGTTGGGAATAGAAACACCTTAAACTTTGAAGTACCGCATGCCGCAGTTGACAACTATGTCAATCCCGCAGGCCATTGTGAGACTGTGCGAGTTATCCACTCGCCATACAGATGCTCATGGTCACAGTGTTTATGGATACAACATGAAAGTCAGTAAACATCCACCACCCATCTCTCGCATTCATCCCGACTCTCCTTCCCACCCTAGATGTGACTCCTCTTCCATTTCACTGATATGTTCTGTTGCACTGCACGCGCGCGCGCGTGTGTGTGTGTGTGTGTGTGTGTGTGTGTGTGTGTGTGTGTGTGTGCGTGCGTGCGTACGTGCGTGCGTGCGTGCGTGCGTGTGTGTGTGCGTGCGTGCGTGCGTGCGTGTGTGTGTGTGTGTGTGTGTGTGTGTGTGTGTGTGTGTGTATGAGAGCACGCGCGCGCGCGCGTGTGTGTGTGTGTGTGTGTGTGTGTGTGTGCGCGCACGTGTGTGTGTGTGAGCGTGTGCGTGAGTGCGCGCGTTTGAGTATGCGCGCGTGCGCCCGTGTATGTGTGTGTGTGTGTGTGTGTGTGTGCGTGTGTGTGTGTGTGTGTAGTGCAATGTAGCGTAGTGTCGTGTTATGCAATCAAGTGTCGTCTATTTTGACATGAAAGTGGATTGTAACATTTAGTTGTGCTTTGCTGCTATCTTTGTTCGACATTGAAGTCAGATCACCGTAGCAATCACTGTGATAGGAAATACCTGGCTTTAATGAGGCCCTGTGACAAGTGATGTGTGTGTGTGTGTGTGTGCGTGTGTGTGTGTGTGTGTGCGTGTGTGTGTCCTCCCCCCCCCTTCTTTCTCTCTCAACCCCAAATAATTTCTCTCAAATCAACGTTAACAACGAGTGTAATCCTTTGGATGTTAACACGTCTGTTCTCTGAAAATTGTGTATGTATATCAAAATACGAAATAAAATGTTTAATTGTGTTCTGTGTATTGGTGTGCGTCGCTTATTTCTGCTTTGGGTTGCTTTGTGCTTTATTTGCACAATCGCATTTGTTATCCTCTTTGCTGCTGAGGTCAGTGTGTGTGTGTGTGTGTGTGTGTGTGTGTGTGTGTGTGTGTGTGTGTGTGAGAGAGAGAGAGAGAGAGAGAGAGAGAGAGAGAGAGAGAGAGAGACCTAAAAATCGCTGGACAGTTGTTTTCGAGCAGTGTAGCAGATCTTTAGCAGGCACACGTTCTTCACTGGTTCGATGTTGAAGCATGTTTGTGTATAGCAGACGGCCTCACAAGGAAAAGTCGTTCGCCAACGGGTGCGCCAGTCGTGATATGATGCCAAACACCACAGACCACGCACAGACCCAGGTGGAATGATCAGACCACAGACACAATGTACATCGTACATCACGTGTCTCTGATGACAGCCACACAACGCAACAGTGTCCACACAGACACAATGTACATCACGTGTCTCTGATGGCAGCAACACAACGCAACAGTGTCCACAGAGACGCAATGTACATCGTACATCACGTGTCTCTGATGGCAGCAACACAACGCAACAGTGTCCACAGAGACGCAACGTACATCGTGTAGCAACTTGGTCAGCGACTTCTTGTCCTTCTTGCAAACGCTTTTCTTACGCGTATTGTGTAATCACATATTCTGGCGCCAACATCTGTATGTAACTGTTAGGGGAATATGTAATCTCTCTTTTTGAAGACGGCAGCCAAAGAATTCCAGCCATACTGGTCTCGTTTGCCAGAGAGGTATTTGACATAGATACCAAGATCACATTGGAGTGGTTTGATTGATGTGGATCCTGTGTGAATGTTCTGAGACGTAACAACCATTAACAAATGACTGTCAAGTTGTCTGATAGTTTCTTTTCTTTTCATCTTCGCTGTTAGTGGTCAGGTTCTCGTTGTTTGGTCTTTATTCAGATTGAGTCGGACCGTGTGTGGTCAGGTTCTCGTTGTTTGGTCTTTATTCACATTGAGTCGGACCGTGTGTGGTCAGGTTCTCGTTGTTTGGTCTTTATTCACATTGAGTCGGACCGTGTGTGGTCAGGTTCTCGTTGTTTGGTCTTTATTCACATTGAGTCGGACCGTGTGTGGTCAGGTTCTCGTTGTTTGGTCTTTATTCACATTGAGTCGGACCGTGTGTGGTCAGGTTCTCGTTGTTTGGTCTTTATTCACATTGAGTCGGACCGTGTGTGGTCAGGTTCTCGTTGTTTGGTCTTTATTCACATTGGTCGGACCGTGTGTGGTCAGGTTCTCGTTGTTTGGTCTTTATTCACATTGAGTCGGACCGTGTGTGGTCAGGTTCTCGTTGTTTGGTCTTTATTCAGATCGAGTCGGACCGTGTGTTGTCATCCGTTCATCCAGTATCAGCAATCCAGGTGTGTGTCAAAATGTTGAGGTCGTGTGTTGTCACCTGTTCATCCAGTATCAGCAATCAAGCCTTGTGTCAAATGTTTAGCTGGAACAGAAATGAACACGGCGTGTTGGGAACGGAACGTAAGTTCAAATTTAAACAGAGAAAAATGATGACCTCTCGTCCCACGCTGCCCTTGGAGGTCATTGCCCTCCCATCGATGTCGGACGGCTTACGTTGACGAACGCATCTTCACAGAAAAGTCATCATGCTGTTTTTATGTTATGATCTTGAATTTGACTTTCAGAAAACTGCTTTTAGTGTGATAGTTCCTACATTATCAGACCAGTCTGAACTGGGTGAACCATAGGGTTGTGGAAACACACACACACACACACACACACACACACACACACACACACAACTTTTTTTCCGTTACATTTGGTTAGTATTACACACATAAAACACACACACACACACACACACACACACACACACACACACACACACACACACACACACACACTATCTAACACTTTTTTTCCAGTTTACATTTGGTTAGTATTACACAACATAAAACAATTAAGGGATGATGTACCGTGAGAGGAGAGAGAGAGGGGTCCACCTCTGTCTCTGTCTGTCTGTCTGTCTGTCTGTCTCTCTCTCTCTCTCTCTCTCTCTCTCTCTCTCTCTCTCTCTCTCTCTCTCTCTCTCTCTCTCTCTCTCCTGGCGTGTGTGAGTTGGGGAGCAGAGTGGGTGAAAGTGTGGGTGGAATCATTGACGATTGTGACTTTATTTCACTCCACCAGCCAAATGTCAAACGTCAGTTCATCACCACGCAGAAACAACAGCAGCTGGCTCACCACGCTCACGCGTAAACCACACTGCTATGACGTGTAACACGAGCCAGGGAACAAAGGAGAGAGAGAGAGAGAGTGGCAGAGCAGAGAGTGTGGGTTTATGGCGTGATAAATACCATGTCCTGGCACACTACGTGTAACGATGTAACAGAGAGTGACTACAGAGAGCCACACAGGGGAGAGGAAGCTGCCAGACAACTGCAGGAGTTTGGTACAAAGTGGGGAGGGGGGGGGGGGGTGAAGGGTGAAGGTGGTGGCGGTAACAGTCAAGTTGAAGACTTCCAGACATAACAACTGCAGATAGAGGCACAGAGAGATTCATCTCTGTGATTCTTTACCTTGTACCCTTGGCTAGCCGTCTGCCTGCCTGCCTGTCCGCCTGTCTGTCTGCCTGCCAGACTTGCTGGCTTTCCGCCCGTCTGTCTGCCTGCCTGTCTGTCTTTGATTGTCGGCCTGTCCTTGGGAAAAGAGAACCTTTACTGCATTTTCTCAATAATAAATATAACAGTTCGACGACTTACAACAGATGTAATTAAGACAATAATCATCAGGACGTCATTAAGAGTATTCATGACATTTGTATGGTGCACATCTTTTAATCATTTCAGTGCTTTCTTTCTTCTTTGATATATTCGTTCTCAGTCATTTTCTGGCTTTTTGCTTGATTTTTTTTTTTTAAAGATATAGTCCTTTTTAATGTGGGACAGAGAGAGAAAAAAAGCCCAACTTATTTTAAGAAAGCACCATGCTGTTTCTTATCGCTCTGTCTTTGTCTCTTAACTCGTGAGGGAAGATTGATGAGGACCCCCCCCCCCCCCACTTCCCTCCTCCGTTCCCTTCCTTTCTGTACCCTCTTCCTTCTCACCCGCACACACACACAAACTCCCTCTCTCTCTCTCCTCTCTCTCTCTCTCTCTCTCTCTCTCTCTCTCTCTCTCTCTCTCTCTCTTCTCTCTCTCTCTCTCTCTCTCTCGATAATGAACATACTATGCAACGAACATCTTTTGTAACATCCAGTTTTGTTTAATACATTTTGGTGTGTGTGTGTGTGTGGATGCGTGTGCGTGTGTCTTTGTGTGTGCGGGCGCGCGCGCGCGTGTGTGTGGATGTGTGTGTGTGTGTGTGGATGCGTGTGTGTGTGTGAGTGTGAGTGAGTGCGTGTGCATTCGTACGCGCATGTGTGTTTGTATGTTAGTCTTACCACACAATGAATGGAAGAACATTTTGTGGCTATGTGACGGGTTGTTTGTAATACTACTGTCTGCAGTGTATTGGAGACGACTTTACCAGAAAAACTGGTTCGCACGGGTGAGCAAGTCGTCATCTGATGCCAGATACTACGGGCTTGGCAAAGATCCAAACGTGAGGATCAAACCACATGTGGTTTGTCCGATAACAGCACAACTCAACAGTGTCCGGAGGGACGCAATCATCACTGTGCAGGAGATCGCCTTGGCTTAAGGCCGTGTCAGGTCAACTGACATAGGCTAGAACACCAAGGCTACATCAAAATGTTGTTATGCTCTGCATAGTTATGCGGGGATTGTCTTCAGTTGTGACAAGCTCCTAGCATAACATTATCAGTCTCCAAAATCCCCCGAAGTCGGAGTGTGGCTGCCCACTTGGCGGGGTAATCAAAAACGGTCACGCACGTAATGTTCTCATCCCCAGCCGATGCAGTTGTACCGAAGTGTTCAAGTACTTCGGCTGTTCGGATGATCCCTGGAGTCTTTTAGCCAGGGTGAGACAACGACAACAACAACAACAACAACTGTGCAGTAGATTGCTATATGAGCAGAGTTTTTGTCTCGTTTTTTCCCCCGATGACGTTTTTACGTGAATTACGCACTTCAATATTTTGGCCCCAATGTTTGAATGAAATTGTGAGAGGAATACGTTATATGGGTAACCGTAGATTGCAACCCAAGAATGCCGTTAAAACCAGTATTCTGAATGCTGTTAAAACCAGTATTCTGAATGCCGTTAAAACCAGTATTCTGAATGCCGTTAAAACCAGTATTCTTGACAGGGACACAGGGCATGGACATTGTTGAAATGATTTGACTGGTGTGGACGTTGTTTATTTTCTCTCAGAAATGTCATGACCTTTTACCAATACTGTCACGTTGTCACATACTTTCCTTTTCGTTGTTGTTGTTGTTGTCTTGTCGGGTTCTTGATCCTTGTTTACAGTGACTTCCGCCGTGCGTTGTCATCTGTTCATCTTGTACAGACATTGAAGACTGGAGTCGAAAGGTGAAGGTCCCACGGGAAATTCCCACGGCATGGGAGGAATGAAATACACGTAGAAAATGATGATCTTTGATCCCTGTCGTTCTTTGAAGGTCATTGATCCTACATCAATGCCGAAAGGCTTCAGTGTATGAAGACATGTTCGCCGAGATGGTCAATTGCTCTCTCTCTCTCTGTCTGTCTCTGTCTCTCTCTCTCTCTCTCTCTCTCTCTCTCTCTCTCTCTCTCTCTCTCCTCTCTCTCTCTCTCTCTCTGTCCGTATGTCTGTCTGTCTGTCTCTCTCTGAATTGTTAATCCGACTTTTTTTTTTCATAACAACTATTCCTGCGATAGTTCTTAATCTTTCCGAGCCAGTCTGCATTGGGAACTTAATCAAACGTTTACATACCTGGACGTACATACACACAAACGCACGCTCACAGTCGCACACAGTCACACACAGTCACACACCTCCTGTGGAGGTTCTGCCGTGTCCAAATGCCATGAGAGTCTGGCATCTGCCCGAGAGAAATGAATATGTCCCTTGACGTCTCAACAGAAAGCCGAGTGCGTGGCTGCACTTTAACGTCAACACTGCGCAGGCTTCCAAGGGTGGTGCCGCTGTTCCTCCCGCAGTTGAAGACAGTGTCAGGCTTCCAAGGGTGGTGCAGCTGCTTCATTCCGCAGTTGAAGACAGTGTCAGGCTTCCAAGGGTGGTGCCGCTGCTTCATTCCGCAGTTGAAGACAGTATTTTCTGGGGTCCTCTCACTTTTGGGGGTATATCATCTTCTTCATTTCAAGGAAGTGTTAATTAAAAGAAGACGAAGAGTAGTGTAGAAGTCATGGTGTTGATTTTTCTACAGTTACATTGGAAATAGGCATGGCTATATCGGTGCCGTCTTCTTGCACCGTGTGACTTATTAACAGACTTCTGACCTTTAGTTCTCTTCTTGTGTTCGTCCTTAATCATATGCCCATCTTGCTGGAAGCACTTGGAAATATTGATCGAGCCGTCAGCGGTTTGAGCGTGGTAGCGTAGAGAGCGATGGTCATTAACCTGTACGAATCACATCATGGTGATGATTAACGTCTATAATCTACCCAGTGATGATACCATGCACACATGCGACTCAAAGTGTGCAAACATTGCTCTACATATTCCTGGAAAGATGTGTCAGCTGTGACTGACCTGATATCAGGTCACCTTGTCCTTGTCGCCACTTTGCAAATTAAAGATACAGTATACAACATACGTCTATGTTTTCCTCTTTACACAGAGAGAGAGAGAGAGAGAGAGAGAGACAGAGAGAGAGAGAGAGAGAGAGACAGAGAGAGAGAGAGAGAGACAGACAGACAGACAGACAGACAGACAGACAGGCAGAGAGACAGAAAGAGAGACAGACAGAAAGAGAGAGACTGAAAGAGAGAGAGACTGAGAGACCGTGACAGAGACAGAGAGACAAACAGAGAGAGGAGAGAGAGGAGAGAGAGAGAGAGAGAGAGAGAGAGAGAGAGAGAGAGAGAGAGAGAGACAGACAGACAGACAGACAGACAGACAGACAGACAGAAACATAGACAGAGAGAGAGAGATAGACAGCCACACTGACAGACAGACAGACAGACAGACAGACAGAATGATTGCCTTACAGACGCAGATCCAAACCCACAGTTACAGAGAGAGAGAGAGAGAGAGAGAGAGAGAGAGAGAGAGAGAGAGAGAGAGAGACAGACAGACAGACAGACAGAGACAGAGAGAGAGAGAGACAGAGAGAGAGAGAGAGAGAGAGAGAGAGAGAGAGAGAGAGAGACAGAGACAGAGAGAGAGCCAACACACGCAAACCAGGCAGAAAATGACCGCTTTGCCATGACGCTAAAGACCATACAGCAACGCATTCAATGCGGACGGAACCCCCTAAACGACCCTGCTAACTGCCCACCCTCAGTTTGACGCCCCCCCCCCCCCCCCCCCCCCCCCTTGCCTGCAGTACTCATCCCTTGCTGATGGAACCCTTCCAGCTGGATGGCCTGGCCTGGATGGCCTGGCCTTCCAGAACTGATGCCAGGCAGGGGCGGCATTACAAGGCTAATGACCTCAGAGCAGGGCGGCCTGGGCAGGGGCGGCATTACAAGGCTAATGACCTCAGAGCAGGGCGGCCGGGGGCAACAGCAGAGCGAAGGTTTGTGTTGGAAATGCGTCACTTCTGGGGAATAATGACAGTCTGACCGTTTATGATCATGTCCCATAAAAGGCCGTTTTCTAAAGCCGGTGCCAAAGAAGATACATGGAACGTGTTTCCAATACCATTCTACGTAACGCTGTCTAAAACCAGAAGCGCAAATGAATAACTCGTCAGAATCGGAAATATCACGGAAATAATGAGGAGGCGAAAGCCTATACCATGATATTATGTATCCACCGAAGTCTTCAGAAACAGCAACAAACAGCAAACCAAGATAGTGTACCAACTGAGTAAGTCACGTCCACACACATACACACACACACATACATACACACACACACATACATACACACACGCACGCATGCACGCGCACACACGCACACACACACACACACACACACACACACACACACACACACACACACACACACACACACCCTTCACATCATTTTCAAGATGGAACTTTCCACACCCGTCTTTTGTTTACAGGGTAGGAGTGTGGTGGAGGAACTTGGTGAGATTTTATTTTGAGGCTTCGTAGTGGTGGATATGGGAGAACGGGGCGGGGGGCGGGGGAGGGGGGGTGCAGGTGTATTCACAACTACCGCAGCTTTGGTCGAAAACAAAATTACTGGGCGCCAAACGAGGGAGTAAACAAATTACCCCCCCCCCCCCCCACACACACACACACACACACCGCACTTGCGCACGCGTGCACATTTGAAAACACACAAGCATTAGCAGGGACAATCAATTACACAGTGACATACACGAACAACAAGAGAGAGAGAGAGAGAGAGAGAGAGAGAGAGAGAGAGAGAGAGAGAGAGAGAGAGAGAGAGAGAGAAAGGGGTCTTTGAACTCCACGCGGAAAGAACGCCAAGAGTCGATGTCAACAGCTGTGTGTGAAGAATTGTTCAGCCGGTCTCCTGATCGATACTGTCGTCAGAGCTAGCTGGGTACAACGCCCTGCTCCGCCTGCTATGTGTCACGACTACGGGATCCACAACGCCCTGCTCCGCCTGCTATGTGTCACGACTACGGGATCCACAACGCCCTGCTCCGCCTGCTATGTGTCACGACTACGGGATCCACAACGCCCTGCTCCGCCTGCTATGTGTCACGGCTACGGGATCCACAACGCCCTGCTCCGCCTGCTATGTGTCATGGCTACGGGATCCACAACGCCCTGCTCCGCCTGCTATGTGTCACGGCTACGGGATCCACAACGCCCTGCTCCGCCTGCTATGTGTCACGGCTACGGGATCCACAACGCCCTGCTCCGTCTGCTACGTGTCATGGCTACGGGATCCACAACGCCCTGCTCCGCCTGCTGTGTCATGGCTACGGATCCACAGCGCCCTGCTCCGCATGCTGTGTCATGGCTACGGGATCCACAACGCCCTGCTCCGCCTGCTATGTGTCATGGCTACGGGATCCACAACGCCCTGCTCCGCCTGCTATGTGTCACGGCTACGGGATCCACAACACCCTGCTCCGCCTGCTATGTGTCATGACTATGGGATCCATTTTGCTGAAAACGATGGTGTCTTCATTCAGAAGACTAAAAACATGACAGAAGTGTGAGGAACGAGGAATAAAATCGATCGTGTTTTCGCTCAGAGGTTTTCCAAAATGAGTGTTCAGTAATTAGTGTCATTGGACTTGTTTGTTTTTTTTTATTTTCAAAGAAAAATATGCAGAGAGAGAGAGAGAGAGAGAGAGAGAGAGAGAGAGAGAGAGAGAGAGAGAGAGAGACATACAGACAGACAGATCGACCAACAGAGAGAGAGAGGAATAGAATTATGTAATGAGGAAAGAATAAGCACATAATAATCTTGTTTATATCTTGCCCTTGGGAACAAAACTTAGGAAACAAACCAGCCCACTTTCTGCCCCCCTCCTCACCCTCCACAAAGTTATGTATGCAAAGTACAATCTTAATTCAACAGTATAGGCACACTACAGGATGTTATCATCCTGTTCGTGTCTTTGCATATCCTGCATCAAGCCTTCAAGCCCTTCTAGCATGTGCAGTGGCGTCCAGTTTCTAAAACCATTTTAAATCCTTTTAGATTTTGATCCCCAGTCACTGGCCTCTGTAAGCCGTGTCTGTTCCCTTTCCCTAATGTTGCACTAGTGTCAGTCTACTATGTACTTACAATTCCCATCTTCGCCTTCACTGCCAGGTTTGTGGACTTTCGTCATTCGAAGGAGGGGCTGCTCCATTTTGGAATGTCTCTTTATACCTTGGTTAGAAGTTAAAAGTGCTTTTTATCAGCATGTAAGCAGACAGCTGTCGCTGGCTAGATATGCTGGCCGCCACGAGGACACAGAACACGTTAATTTTACTAAACAACACTTTTAACGATTCCGCACAATCCCCTTAAACGTGTTCCCGACTTCTGACGTTCTGTATTAAAACTGGGACGAATTTTGAAGTTTGCTCTACTCTCTGCCTGAAAAACTGCAGGCACTTGGGTCCGGATTGTCTCTGTCTGTCTGTCTATCTCTTTTATCTGTCTCTCCTTCATTCTTTCTGTCACTGTCTGTCTGTCTGCCCTCTCTCTCTCTCTCTCTCTCTCTCCTCTTTTCTCCTCTCCTCTCCTCTCTTCCCCTCTCTCCTCTCCGCCTCTCTCTCCCTGTAATGTTGGTGTTTTGTTGTTGTTGTTGTTGTTGTTGTTGTTGTCTTTTGGTAAAGTGAATCAACGAATATGCGTCGACAATGTTTTGGTTTCTATGCGTGAGAGAGGAAAACTAGTTAACATAGAGAAATAGGAAAAACGGGATGGAAAAGCAAGGGGGTGGGGGGGGGAAATGAAGGGGTGAAGGAAGGGGTTAGACGTCAGGGGTGGAGCCAAAAGAACGTGCTGGGGGAGGGGGCCGGGGGTTTGACCCTCAGGGATGGAGCCAGAGAACGGCTGGGGGAGGGGGCCGGGGGTTTGACGTTCAGGGATGGAGCCAGAGAACGTGCTGGGGGAGGGGCCGGGTTAGACGTCAGGGGTGGAGCCAGAAACGTGCTGGGAGAGGGGCCGGGGTTAGACGTCAGGATGGAGCCAAGACGTGCTGGGAGAGAGGGCCGGGGTTAGACGCAGGGATGGAGCCAGAGAACGTGCTGGGGGAGGGGCCGGGGTTAGACGTCAGGGATGGGGCCAGAGAACGTGCTGGGAGAGGGGGCCGGGGGTTAGACCCTCAGGATGGGGCCAAGAACGGCTGGGAGAGGGGCCGGGGGTTAGACGTCAGGGATGGAGCCAGAGAACGTGCTGGAGAGGGGCCGGGGTTAGACGTCAGGATGGAGCCAGAGAACGTGCTGGAGAGGGGGGCCCGGGGGGTTTGACGTCAGGGATGGAGCCAGAGAACGTGCTGGGAGAGGGGCCGGGTTAGACGTCAGGGATGGAGCCAGAGAACGGCTGGGAGAGGGCCGGGTTAGACGTCAGGATGGAGCCAGAGAACGTGCTGGGAAAGGGGGGCCGGGGTTAGACGTCAGGGATGGAGCCAGAGAACGTGCTGGGAGAGGGGGCCGGGGTTAGACGTCAGGGGTGGGGCCAGAGAACGTGCTGGAGAGGGGGCCGGGGGTAGACGTCAGGGATGGAGCCAGAGAACGTGCTGGGGGAGGGGGGCCGGGGGGGAGACGTCAGGGATGGGGCCAAGAACGTGCTGGGAAGGGGGCCGGGGTTAGACGTCAGGATGGAGCCAGAGAACGTGCTGGGGGAGGGGGCCCCGGGGGGTTTGACGTCAGGGATGGAGCCAGAGAACGTGCTGGGGAAGGGCCGGGGTTAGACGTCAGGGATGGAGCCAGAGAAAGTGCTGGGGGAGGGGGCCGGGGGGAGACGTCAGGGATGGAGCCAGAGAACGTGCTGGGGGAGGGGCCGGGGGTAACGTCAGGGATGGAGCCGAGAACGTGCTGGGGGAAGGGGGGCCCGGGGGGTAGACGTCAGGGATGGAGCCCGAGAACGTGCTGGAGGGGGCCGGGGGGTAGACGTCAGGGGTGGAGCCAAGAACGTGCTGGGAGAGGGGCCGGGGGGTAGACGTCAGGATGGAGCCAGAGAACGTGCTGGGAGAGGGGCCGGGGGAGACGTCAGGGATGGAGCCAGAGAACGTGCTGGGAGAGGGGCCGGGGGGTAGACGTCAGGGATGGAGCCAGAGAACGTGCGGAGAGGGGCCGGGGGGTAGACGTCAGGGATGGAGCCAAGAACGTGCTGGGAGAGGGGCCGGGGGTTAGACGTCAGGGGTGGAGCCAGAGAACGGGGCTGGAGAGGGGGCCGGGGGTAGACGTCGGGATGGAGCCAGAGAACGGCTGGGAGAGGGGGGCCGGGGGTAGACGTCAGGGATGGAGCCAGAGAACTGCTGGGAGGGGGCCGGGGGTAGACGTCAGGGATGGAGCCAGAGAACGTGCTGGGAGAAGGGGCCGGGGTTAGACGTCAGGGATGGAGCCAGAGAACGTGCTGGGAAGGGGGCCGGGGGTAGACGTCAGGGATGGAGCCAGAGAACGTGGAGAGGGGCCGGGGGTAGACGTCAGGATGACCAGAGAACGTCTGGAGAGGGGCCGGGGGGGAGGTAGAGGGGAGAACTGAAAGACAGAAAACAAAAAAACACTACAGCACTTTGACCCCCATCAGCACCGCCTTCACAGCCCCCCCCCCCCCCCCCCCCAAGACTGAAAGACAGAAAACAAAAAACACTACAGCACTTTGACCACCATCAGCACCGCCTTCACAGGCCCCCCCCCCCCCCCCCCCCCCCCCTAGACTGAAAGACAGAAAACAAAAAAACACTACAGCACTTTGACCACCATCAGCACCGCCTTCACAGCCCCCCCCCCCCCCCCCATAGACTGAAAGACAGAAAACAAAAAAACACTACAGCACTTTGACCACCATCAGCACCGCCTTCACACCCCCCCCCCCCCCCCCCCCCCCCCATAACTGAAAGACAGAAAACAAAAAAACACTACAGCACTTTTTACCACCATCAGCACCGCCTTCACAGCCCCCCCCCCCCCCCCCCCCATAGAACTGGAAGACAAAAACAAAAAAAAACACTACAGCACTTTGACCACCACAGCACCGCCTTCACAGCCCCCCCCCCCCCCCCCCCCCATAGACTGAAAGACAGAAAACAAAAAAACACTACAGCACTTGACCACCATCAGCACCGCCTTCACAGCCCCCCCCCCCCCCCCCCCCCCCCCATAGACTGAAAGACAGAAAACAAAAAAACACTACAGAACTTTGACCACCATCAGCACCACCTTTACAGCCCCCCCCCCCCCCCCCCCCCCCCATAGACTGAAAGACAGAAAACAAAAAAACACTACAGAACTTTGACCACCATCAGCACCACCTTCACAGCCCCCCCCCCCCCCCCCCCATAGACTGAAAGACAGAAAACAAAAAAACACTACAGCACTTTGACCACCATCAGCACCGCCTTTACAGCCCCCCCCCCCCCCCCCCCCCCCCCCCATCTTCAGACCCTGGACAGAAAGGAATGGGAAGGTGCGAGGCTGCAATGGGAGGCCATCAGATCCGGTCTGTATGGTGGTGTCTGGCGATGAATAAAACATGGCCCCACAACGGGCGACAGCGACCCTCTGCATCAACGGGGGTCAACAGTCGCTCTGCTGCCTTGTGCTGGAATGAAAAGAAACGGAGACATTTAACCTCACATTATAATGACGATTCCTGTAACAGTCAAAAACACATCTACAACTCTCTGCTACTGCTTATAATAGTGAGGATGATAGTGAGGAGGAGGAGGAGGAGGAGAAGGAAGATGATATGAGGGGAGGATACAGATGATAAAGATGATGATGATAATGATGGTGATGATGATGATGATGAGGATGATGATTATGATGACGATAGTAATAATAATTAGAATGGTGATGATTATGATAATGATGATGATGATGACGACGACGACGAGGATGATGATGACGATGACGATGATGATGATGATGATGATCATGATTAATGTTGATTATGTAATCACCCCTTGAGGTTCTGGAAGGGGCGTAAACTGCATAACGAATCTCCCATAAACTCTTCTTTCCAGCGATCCGAAGGCTTAGGAGATATCATTTGTTTATTTTTTTCTCTGCAGCAGTTTGGGACAGACATATACTGCAGCGGACTGTTATTGAGTCTGGCTCTATTTGTTTGATTTAGAAGTGATTTGCACTGTTGGAAAGTGATAGGGTGGGAGCAGGGGTACATTAAAACAAATTCAATAAGAAGAAATGATGAAAGGAAAGGACAAAATCGACGAAACTATACACAGATTGCGGTACTCCACCCATATTCAACGGAATGGTCAATCGTCCGTCATTCATATATTGTTGGATGCACACACATCACACCTCCTCTGTGCATACATGACAGTGGTTATTGTGTCACACACAAGAGGCCTGCGCTGTGTATACACGGCAGTGGTTGTTGTGTTATAGAAAGCCCGCCTGCGCTGTGTATACACGGCAGTGGTTCTTATGTCACACACATCAAAATTGCGCCGTGTATACATGGCAGTGGTTGTTATGTCACACACATCACACCCGCGCTGTATACACATGACAGTGGTTCTTATGTCACACACAACGCGCCTGCGCTGTGTATACATGGCAGTGGTTCTTATGTCACACACATCACACATGCACTGTGTATACACGGCAGTGGTTCTTATGTCACCAAATCACAACTGCGCTGTGCATACAAGGCAGTGGTGCTTATGTCACACACATCACGCCTGCGCTGTGTATACACGGTAGTGGGTCTTATGTCACACACATCATGCCTGCGCTGTGTATACATGGCGATGGTTCTTATGTCGTATACATCACATTTGCGCTGTGTATATAAGGCAGTGGTTCTTATGTCACACAACATCACATCTACACTGTGTATACATGGCAGTGGTTCTTATGTCACACACATCACGCCTACGCTGTGTATATATGGCAGTGGTTCGTATGTCACACATATCACATCTTCGTGTGTATATATGGCAGTGGTTCTTATGTCATACACATCACACCTGCGCTGTGTATACATGGCAGTGGTTCTTATGTCACACACATCACACCTGCGCTGTGTATACATGGCAGTGGTTCTTATGTCACACACATAACACCTGCGGTGTGCATACATAACATTGGTTCTTATGTCACACACATCACGCCTGCGCTGTACATACATAAGTGGTTCTTACGTCACACACATTATGCTTGCGCTGTGTATACATGACAGTGGTCCTTATGTCACACATATTACGCCTGCCCTGTGCATACATGACTGTGGTTCTTACGTCACACACGTTATGCTTGCGTTGTGTATACATGACAGTGGTTCTTATATCACACATATTACGCCTGCGCTGTGCATACATGACAGTGGTTCTTATGTCACACACATCACGCCTGCGCTGTGTGGTGCATGGTGGTGGTTGTGTCTTGTGTCAAAGGTGTCGTTCATTCCATTGTCGCGTCTCTTTCCTACTCCTTCCTCTTCCCCTCCCCAACCTTGCTGCTGCCCCTCAGTGTGTGCGATGTGTCTTCCCCTCCCCAACCTTGCTGCTGCCCCTCAGTGTGTGCGATGTGTCTTTGGTGAGATGTGTACCTTGCTGCTGCCCCTCAGTGTGTGCGATGTGTCTTTGGTGAGATGTATGGACACTTGCTGCCCCTCAGTGTGTGCGATGTGTCTTTGGTGAGATGTGTGGACACTTCCAAGGACTTTGTTGTTCTTGTTGTCCGTTTCTTGCTGTCACAACTATCAGGTCTGTTTAACTGGACATCCTGTAACTGTCGTCTGTCTCTCTCTGTCCGTCTGTCTCTTACTGTACCCCCCCCCCCTCTCTCTCTCTCTCTCTCTCTCTCTCTCTTTCACTAGCAGGCCCTTTACCACATTATAGTAGACCTTTCTATACCCGCTGTATTTGTACATTATAGAACACTCTCTCTAACTATAGCCTATTCAGCACTAACACTCCCATCCTTCCGAAACAAGAACAGAACATCTAAAAACTGCATTTGCTCAAAACAAACGACAGCAGCCCAGTGACAACATGTAGCCAGCCGTTCACAAAGAACAGCAGACCCACTGCAACAGACAAAGGTGCCTTTGATTTCAGACCGTTCGG
>CM031597.1:5256803-5261803 GCA_018398815.1 Conus ventricosus
TTTATACATGACAGCCCACATGACAAGCATCCACGCCACGGAGATCCTTTATACATGGTAGCCCACAGTACAAGCATCCGCGCCATGCTCCTGTGACCGGTACAGCTCCGAGTCCACGGTTACAGATTAGATTATTGGATCATTCTGCTATTTTTGCTGACCTATGGAAACGAACTAATTTACTGACCTCAATTTCCAGGATAAAATCATCTTTTTCACATTCAAAAACAAATAATCTTTTTCTACATTCAAAGAAGATTGTCACAGAGCCAGGGCGATTTTGACCCGTTCAAAGTTGGGTTATTACAACTTGACCTTTGCTGTAACCCTGAACTCTGACCTCAGCTGCAAAGGACTGGAAAATCACCTTCCTTCATCTTCCACTGCAAGGAACTGCTTCTGATGATACGTGTGGAATGAGAAGACAGTGGTGAGAAAAGGAACAAAAGGCTGTATGGATATCTTGCGCGATCGCATAGAAAGACCGACAGACAGACACACACACGCGCGCGCGCACATACACACGCGCACACACACACATACACACACACGCGCGCACACGCACACACACGCGCGCGCGCACACACGGAACAGGAGTGACACCATACAGTTTGCAGCGTCTTGGAAGAGAACGAAGTATGTCAAGGGAAACAACCCAGCTGAGCTACTTTTGCGTTTAAGGTTTTCCCCCTTTAAGAAACAACGTTAGCCTGACAACGTTCAGTTTCACTCCGTCAGTCACTCAGGTGATGTCACAGACACTGAGATACAGGTGTTCACCTTTCCAATCGAGACGGAGAAAACAAGGCAGTCATCGAAAGGCGTAACCGAGACAAGACTGGTGTTGTGTGTGTGTGTGTGTGTGTGTGTGCGTGTGCGTGTGTGTGTGTGTGCGTGTACGTGTGTATGTGCGTGCGTGCGTGCGCGCGCATGCGTGTGTGTGTATGCATGCGTGTAACGGAGACAAGACTGGTGTGTGTGTGTGTGTGTGTGTGTGGGGTGTGTGTGTGTGTGTGTGTGTGTGTGTGTGTGTGTGTGTGTGTGTGTGTGCGAGTGTGTGTGAGTGTGCGTGCGCGCGTGGGTGTTTGAGGGATGAGGATGGTTGATTTTTTCGCCTTACCATTCGTGCTCTCTTAGTGGCATTATTCTCACGTCGTTCATTCCAGACCCCCACCCCCAACCCCCTATACTTCCCGCCCCATACGCCGCCTTATTTCATCCGGTCGCTGTCCCAGGACCAGCCTACCTGAGGGAGCTCTGCGGCAACCCACCAGAGCTGTCCCAGGACTGGCCTACCTGAAGAAGCTATGCGGCAACACACCAGAGCTGTCCCAGGACTGGCCGGCCCGAGGGAGCTATGTCCAAGACCAGCCTACCTGAGGGAGCTATGCGGCAACCCACCAGAGCTGTCCCAGGACCAGCCTACCTTAGGGAGCTATGCGGCAACCCACCAGAGCTGTCCCAGGACCAGCCTACCTGAGGGAGCTATGCGGCAACCCACCAGAGCTGTTCCAGGACCAGCCTACCTAAGGGAGGTTTGTGGCAACCCACCAGAGCTGTCCCAGGACCAGCCTACCTGAGGGAGCTATGCGGCAACCCACCAGAGCTGTTCCAGGACCAGCCTACCTGAGGGAGATATGCGGCAACCCACCAGAGCTGTCCCAGGACCAGCCTACCTGAGGGAGGTTTGCGGCAACCCACCAGAGCTGTCCCAGGGCCGGCCTACCTGAAGGAGTTTTGCGGCAACCCACAAGAGCTGTCCCAGGACCAGCCTACCTGAGGGAGCCTACATGAAGGAGCTATGCGGCAACCCACCAGAGCTGTCCCAAGACCAGCCTGCCTGAGGGAGCTATGCGGCAACCCACCAGAGCTGTCCCAGGACCAGCCTGCCTGAGGGAGCAATGCGGCAACCCACCAGAGCTGTCCCAGGACCAGCCTACCTGAGGGAGCTATGCGGCAACCCACCAGAGCTGTCCCAGGACCAGCCTGCCTGAGGGAGCAATGCGGCAACCCACCAGAGCTGTCCCAGGACCAGCCTGCCTGAGGGAGCAATGCGGCAACCCACCAGAGCTGTCCCAGGACCAGCCTGCCTGAGGGAGCTATGCGGCAACCCACCAGAGCTGTCCCAAGACCAGCCTGCCTGAGGGAGCAATGCGGCAACCCACCAGAGCTGTCCCAGGACCAGCCTGCCTGAGTGAGCAATGCGGCAACCCACCAGAGCTGTCCCAGGGCCAGCCTGCCTGAGGGGGCTATGTGACAACCCACCAGAGGACACTCCGCACTTCAAGACAGTCAGCAAGGTGATATTCATTTTTGCCTGTTGTGACCCAATGCACCCACAACACCTACTGATCGCCCCGCTGACGAGCCGTGGAGTAAGCGTCCCCCGCCGGAGGGGATACTGGAGAGAGAGAGAGAGAGAGAGAGAGAGAGAGAGAGAGAGAGAGAGAGAGAGAGAGAGAGAGAGAGCGGGGATGGGGGTGGGGATTTCCTTCTATATTCCTGTATTCGAAGTAGATCCTTTCCGTTTAAGATCAAGGTCACTTTCGTCCCCATCACACGTCACGCCCTGCATCTGCGCCCCAGGGTGCCCATTTATGTCGCACCTTGGATCCGTAACCCCCTCCCCTCCCCAGTCCGCCCACCCATGTCACGCCCTACATCCGTTCTTTTCTCACCACCCACCTCCGTGCGCCTACCCACGTCATGCTCTGCTTGTGCTACCCCCTTTACTCCTCCCTCCCGTACACCAACACCTGTCACACCCCAGTGTGCCACCCCCTTTACTCCTCCATCCCGTACACCAACACCTGTCACACCCAGTGTGCCACCCCCTTTACTCCTCCATCCCGTACACCAACACCTGTCACACCCCAGTGTGCTACCCCCTTTACTCCTCCATCCCGTACACCAACACCTGTCACACCCCAGTGTGCTACCCCCTTTACTCCTCCATCCCGTACACCAACACCTGTCACGCCCCATATGCGCATCCCCCTCCTCCATGCTCCCCCCCCCCTCCGATTCGCTTATCCATTATGCCCACCCATGTGCATCAACGCCCCCCCCCCCCCACCTCACCCCTACATTTCACATACTGCATCTGCTCCACCCTATCCCCTCCAGTTTGCTATCCATGTCACGCCCTTCATCCGCGCCCCATCTGTCCAATATGCCCACCCACGTCACGCTGTTCGTCCACCTCCTCTGCCCCAATATGCCCCTCACGTCACACACGCCCTGCATGCATTTCCCCTTTTCCCCCCATCCATGACACACCCTTTATCCGCTCCCCCGACCTAGTCCCACCCATGTCACGCCCTGAAACTGTCCCACTTCTTCCCTGTACCTCTATCATCTGAAATTCGCGCCCCCTGTCCACACACACGTGATGCCCCCGAATCTGCACTCCCACCATTGTCACAGTCTGCATCTGCGCCCCCTCCATCCCCCCACCCATGTCATACCTTGTGTTTGCACCTCCCCATCCCTCCAACCATGCCGTCCCCCCACCCATGTCATACCTTGTGTTTGCACCTCCCCATCCCCGTCCCTCCAACCATGCCAGGCTGTGCATCGGCGACCTCTGCACCACAGCCGAAGTCGCATGCTGTATTCGCGTGTTCCGCACCTGCAGCCATGTCATACACTGCACCTGTGCACCATTACCCTCCCTCCCACCCCCCTCATATGCCCATACATGTCTCGCCTTACGTACGCTGCATTCACGTGTTCCAGACCCGTCACCATGTCGTACACTGCACCTGTGCGCCATTACCCCCATCCATGTCACACCCTGCATCCACGTCCCCCGAACCCCCACACAGCACACCCTGCCTTCGTTCGCGTCTAATCCCTCTCCCTCGTATGCCCATACATGTCGCGCCCTACGTACGTGCCTCTCCTCTCCTCACCACCCCGTCCCCCCCCCCCCCCCCCTTTCGCCCCAACTTATCCACGGCCCATTATGCATTCGACGTCCCACCCACCCACCCCCCACCCCCCTCCCTCCTGTACACGCACTCATGTCACGCCCTGTGTACATGATCCCTCCGACCCATTACGCCCATCCCTGTGCATCCACGCTTTCCTCCCCCTACCCCGCCTTCCTTACGCCCATCCATTGCACGTGCTGCGTCCACCCCCCCCCCCCCCCCCCCCGCTTTTCCTCCATCCAGTTTGCTTAGCCATGGCACGCCCTGCATCAGTGCCCCAATACGCCCACCATGTCACGCCCTGCATCAGTGCCCAATACGCCCACCATGTCACGCCCTGCATCAGTGCCCCAATACGCCCACCATGTCACGCCCTGCATCAGTGCCCCTATGCCACAATACACCCACCATGTCAGGCCCTTCATCAGTGCCCCAATACGCCAACCACGTCACGCCCTGCATCAGTGCCCCAATACGCCCACCACGTCACGCCCTGCATCAGTGCCCCAATACGCCCACCATCTCACGCCCTGCATCAGTGCCCCAATACACCCACCATGTCACGCCCTGCATCAGTGCCCCAATACGCCCACCATGTCACACCCTGCATCAGTGCCCCAATACGCCCACCATGTCACGCCCTGCATCAGTGCCCCTATGCCACAATACAACCACCATGTCACGCCCTGCATCAGTGCCCCAATACGCCAACCACGTCACGCCCTGCATCAGTGCCCCAATACGCCCACCATGTCATGCCCTGCATCAGTGCCCCAATACGCCCACCATGTCACGCCCTGCATAAGTGCCCCAATACGCCCACCACGTCACGCCCTGCATCAGTGCCCCAATACACCCACGCCCACGCCCCTATGCCACAATACGCCCACCATGTCAAGCCTTGCATTAGTGCCCCAATACGCCCACCACGTCACGCCCTGCATCAGTGCCCCTATGCCACAATACGCCAACCATGTCACGCCCTGCATCAGTGCCCCAATACGCCCACCATGTAACGCCCTGCATCAGTGCCCCAATACGCTCACCACATCACACCCAGCATCA
>CM031597.1:5264303-5265899 GCA_018398815.1 Conus ventricosus
CATTGCTTGCTCGGACTCTCGCACAAGAAGGTTGTGTTTTGACTGCGCTCTGGTGTGACACTGTGTTTTAATTGTGTATTTTAAAATGGCTAAAACGTTACTGAAGAACAGGTTTGTGATATTCGAGACCATAAGTTTTACTTTAACTGCATGTTAGAGTATTTGTTGAAAGAATTAGGCGAAGCATGTTGTGAAACCGGAGAGATTGTTTTTCTAGAAAACGAAAAAAAGTGAACTAATGCTTTAGAAATGAACGACTATCTTAAAGGTTTGTTGGTTCAAGGAAATGAAACAAGATGTAGCCAGTTTTAATACGTGTTTGACTATTGATGAGATGGTTCCTTATCTAATAAATGGCGCTACATTGTTGAAAGTCGGCCGAAGCAAAACAAACCATCGCGCGTTGATTGTTGGGAGCTGGCTTGAGACAGCTAAAGCCATGTTTAAAAAACATGGCGTTCATTTTCTTAAGGCGGAGGTAAACACGGCTTGCCACAGAAGCCTAAAGAGCTTGAGCAATTGTTAAAAGAAAAGAAAGGAGACAAAAAAAAAGGAGAACAGATCTTTCAACGCCACAAGAATTACATAACTATCTTATGGCAAATCAGGCTGACATTCAATCAGCTATTTCTAGAGAAGCTTTTGCCGATCAGATATTTTCTAAAACAACAAATGAAGCTGAAATTGTAGAAAGACTACAAAAAGGGATGAGAAATTTAAGGAGGCAAGATGCACAGTCCTTGTTAATTTACATTCAGTTTGGTAACTTCTTGATTTTGTGTAAACAATGGCAGGAAAATGAAAGGAAAGAAGGGAGAACGAAGGAAACTTGGGCCGTTTGGTTGAAAGCAAAAAACGGGTATTCTGACGTTCACGTACGAAAATTACGTGCCGTTGCAAGTGTTCTTTATGGATACACAGGGTTTTATGCTGTAGGCTTCCCTTTCGTTTCATTTCTGGCAAGCTGAATGAAATTAAAGCCATGCTGCAAGTGCCGGAATTTGCACAGTACTGGAAACAAGATCCTCACATAGCAATTACAGGCGAGCTCCAGCAATCCCAGTAACCGCTCCGCGTGAACGGTGGAAGTTAACTGCTGAATCACAGCCTAAATAGTTGGCAAGTAGGCCAACCGCTCACAGCGTGAACGGTGGCCTACTTGCTGGACTCCTGCCTTGGCTGCTTTAACGTTTACCTATTCACCTGCTACCTATTTACCTGCTGAATCACAGCCTAAATAGAACCCCCCACAGCGTGAACGGTTGGCCTACTTGCTGGCATTCTCACTCCTGCCCATGCCTTTTGCTGTTGTGGTTTGGCTGCTTCAACGTTCGCCTATTCGCCTACTTCAACGTTTCACCTATTCGCCTGCTTAAAGGCTGTCTCAGACGGCCGCTAGGTGTACTTTATACAATTGTCTTGTTTTATTCAATCAAGCTTTTGTTAAATGCACTGGTGGCTGCTTTGAACTTGCAACAAAAGAGCCAAGAATTCACAAAAACGCAAGCACCGGCTTGCACCAAGTGGTGTTACACATGACAAATAATAAAGCTCTGTGTACACCACACACTCCTACCCAGTCCCAGTCTTAATTAG
>CM031597.1:5265999-5301813 GCA_018398815.1 Conus ventricosus
ATGACGTCCCTAAAAAAGGGAATTAATATTAGCTGGCAAAACTTAGACGTTTAAACGCCTTAACGTTACCATCGTCGTTCTTCACAATGGTGGGGATATTAAGATCATAACAACAAGCAACAAAATCAATGTTGACTTAAATAGAAACAATCTTACAGAACTGAATTGGATTAATCTTACACATTTAGGCCTCGTAGGGTTTTATTATACTGAACAAGTTTTGACGGAGAGTATGATAAAAATAATAACTGGATTAGATTAAATTCTGTTATAAAACTATGGAGCAGTTTAAACTTTATGATAAAATCCCCTCATTGTTCAATGATTTGTGGGCAGACTGGTTGTGGAAAAACAATATTTGTCCTAGACTTATTACAAACAGTTTATCGCTATAATTTTGATCATATTGTGATTTCTGTCCAACACTTAAATGGAACAAAGCATATCATGATAGAAGGTTTATATGGACAGATGATGAAATATATTTAGTTGATCCTAGCAATAAACTGAGTGAGTGTTTAGAACAGTTTTATAGATTGTTTGAAGGAACGCAACACTATTTATTATAGATGACTGTTCAGCAGAAAGAGACATAGTTAAAAAGAGAACACTTTGTCAAAACTAGCTTTCAGTGGAAGGCATGCTAGGATAAGTGTGTGGATTTTATGCCAAAAATATAACTCAGTTTTAAAAGACTTTAGAGAACAGTTAAAGACTGTAGTGTTATTTCACATGAAAGACAAAGACTCATTTGAAGAATGTTTGCGCGAAAATGATGTTATTGAAAATGATCAGGAAAAACACAGGATTAAACAAAAATTAAAGTCTGAAAAGTTTAGTAATTAGTATTAAAAACGGATAACCCTACACAGTATGTTTGTTTGTAGGGTCGTTATTTTTGGTTATTGAAGTCTTACTTGTCAGAGAACAGGAAAAGGCGGCTTTTAGGCCACTTTCGCCCAAAAACTTGGTGGAGGAGCAAGTGGGGTAGAACAGACATTTATCTGTTCTCTAGTGCCCTTATGCCACAATACATCCACCATGTCACACCCTACATCAGTGCCCCTATGTCACAATACACCCATCACGTCACGGCCTGCATCAGTGCCCCCATGTCACAATACGCCCACCATATCACACCCTACATCAGTGCCCCTATGTCACAATACGCCCACCATATCACACCCTACATCAGTGCTCCTATGCCACAATACACCCACCATGTCACACTCTACATCAGTGCCCCTATGTCACAATACGCCCACCATATCACACCCTACATCAGTGCCTCTATGTCACAATACACCCACCACGTCACACCCTGCATCAGTGCCCCCATGTCACAATACCCCCACCACGTCACACACCTGCATCAGTGCCCCTATGCCACAATACCCCCACCACGTCACACCCTACATCAGTGCCCCTATGCCACAATACGCCCACCACGTCACACCCTGCATCAGTGCCCCTATGCCACAATACGCCCACCACGTCACACCCTACATCAGTGCCCCTATGCCACAATACGCCCACCCTGTCATGCCCTTCATCCATGGTCCCTCAGCCCCAATGACACACCCACATCACGCCCTTTATCCATCCCCTCCGTCTCAAATTGCACCCATGTCACGCCCTTTATCCGATCCCTCCATCTCATAATGCCCCCATGTCACGTCCTTTATCTCAAAATGCCCCCCCCCCCCCCCCCCCGCATGTCCCGCCCTTATCCGCTCACTCCATCTCAAAATGCCCCCCCCCCCCCTCCACCGCCCTTTATCCGCTCTCTTCATCTCAATATGCCCCCTATGTCACTTCCTTTACCCGCCCCCTCCATCTCAAAATGCCCCCATGTCACGCCCTTTATTCGCCCCCTCCGTCTCAAAATGCCCAACACATCACCTCCTTTGTCTGCTCCCTCCGTCTCAAAATGCCCCTCCATGTCACGTCCTTTATCTGCCCACCTCGGTCTCAAAATGCCCAACACGTCACGTCCCTTATTCGCTCCCTCCGTCTCAAAATACCCGACACATCACGCACTTTATCCGCCCCATCCGTCTCAAAATGGCCAACACGACACGCCCTTTATCCACCCTCTCTGTCTCAAAATGCCCCCCCCCCCCCCCCATGTCACGTCCTTTATCCACCCTTCCATCTCAAAATGCCCCCCATGTCACATCCTTTATCCGCTCCCTCCATCTCAAAATGCTCCCATGTCACGCCCTCCATCTGTTCCCTCCGTCTCAAAATGCCCCCCATGTCACGCCCTTTATCCGCTCCCTCAGTCTCAAAATGCCCAACACGTCACGTCCTTTATCCGCTAACTCCATCTCAAAATGCCACCCTTGTCACGCCCTTTATCCGCCACCTCCGTCCCAAAATGGCCCCCCATGTCACGTGCTTTATGCGCCCCCTCCATCTCAAAATGCTCCCTATGTCACGCCCTTTATCTGCCCACCTCGGTCTCAAAATGCCCAACACATCACGTCCCTTATCCGCTCCCTCCGTCTCAAAATGCCCAACACGACACGCCCTTTATCCGCCCTCTCTGTCCCAAAATGCCCCCCCCTCCACGCCCTTTATCCGCTCCCTCCATCTCAAAATGCTCCCTATGTCACTTCCTTTACCCGCCCCCTCCATCTCAAAATGCTCAACACGTCACGCCCGTTATGCGCCCCCTCCGTCTCAAAATGCCCCCCCCCCCCCCATGTCACGTCCCTTATCCGCTCCCTCAATTTCAAAATGCCCCCCCCCCCCATGTCACGCCCATTATCCGCCCCCTCCGTCTCAAAATGCCCCCCATGTCACGCCCTTCATCCGCTCCCTCCATCTCAAAATGCCCCTATGTCACGCCCTTTATTCGCCCTCTCCGTCTCAAAATGCCCAACACATCCTCCTTTATCTGCTCCCTCTGTCTCAAAATGCCCCTATGTCACGTCCTTTATCCGCTCCCTCCATCTCAAAATGCCCCCATGTCACGCCCTTTATCCGCTCCCTCCATCTCAAAATACCCGACACATCACGCACTTTATCCGCCCCATCCGTCTCAAAATGGCCAACACGACACGCCCTTTATCCACCCTCTCCGTCTCAGAATGCCCCCCATGTCACATCCTTTATCCGCTCCCTCCATCTCAAAATGCCCCCATGTCACGCCCTTCATCCGCCCCCTCCGTCTCAAAACGCCCCCATGTCACGCCCTTTATCTGCCCCCCCTCGGTCTCAAAATGGCCCCACGTCACGCCCTTTATCCGCCCCCTCCGTCTAAAAATGCCCCCATGTCACGCCCTTTACCCGACCCCCTTGTCTCAAAATGCCCACCATGTCAAGTCCTTTATCCGCCCCGTGTCAAAATGCTCCCATGTCACGCCCTTTATCTGCTCCCTCCGTCTCAAAATGCCCCCCCCCCCCCCCCCATGTCACGCCCTTTATTCGCAACACATCACCTCCTTTATCTGCTCCCTCCGTCTCAAAATGCCCCCCATGTCACGCATTTTATCCGCCCCCTCCGTCTCAAAATGACCCCCATGTCACGTCCTTTATCCGCTCCCTCCATCTCAAAATGCCCCCATGTCACACCCTTTACCCGCCCCCCTCTGTCTCAAAAGGCCCCCATTTCACCCCTTTGTCCCCCTCGGTCTCAAAATGCCCCCATGTCACGTCCCTTATCCGCTCCCTCCGTCTCAAAATGCCCCCACGTCACGCCCTTCATCTGCACCCCCTGTGCCCGAATACACCCATTCACGTACACCTTTCATCTGCACCCCCTCTGCCCCAAAACGCCCACCCACATCGCGCCGTTTAACCATGTCCCCTCTGCCCCAAAACGCCCACCCACATCGCGCCGTTTAACCATGTCCCCTCTGCCCCAAAACGCCCACCCACGTCATGCCCTTTATTCGCGACCCCATACCCAGAGCACACCCTGCAGTCACGTCTTCCGAAACCCCACACATCATGGCTTTCATCGACTTCTTCCCCTCTTCTCCCACGTACACCCATTCACGTCACGCCCCGCGAAAGCGCTTTTTCCCTCCGCCCCCATCCCTCCTTCCGTGTGTCCATCCACGTCACGCCATGCTTACGCCCGCCCTCCTCCCCATTACGCCCCAAAGTCAATCCCTTTGTCCGCCACCTCCTCCCCATTATGTCCACCCATGTCAGTCCCTTCATCACCGCCCCCTCTGTCCCAGTACGCCCACCATGTGACACTCTTCATCCGCGCCTTTCTGCCCAATAACCCAAACGCCCATCATGTCAAGCCCGCCGACTCAATGACTGAAAAACGGACTGCACGGATGAATGACTGAACGACCGATTAACAGACTGAACGAATGACTGAACGACCGATTAACAGACTGAACGAATGACTGAACGACCGATTAACAGACTGAACGAATGACTGAACGACCGATTAACAGACTGAACGAATGACTGAACGACCGATTAACAGACTGAACGAATGACTGAACGACCGATTAACAGACTGAACGAATGACTGAACGACCGATTAACAGACTGAACGAATGACTGAACGACCGATTAACAGACTGAACGAATGACTGAACGACCGATTAACAGACTGAACGAATGACTGAACGACCGATTAACAGACTGAACGAATGACTGAAAGACCAACTGACCGACTCGACGAATGAATGACTGAACGATCGACTGACTGATTGAAGGACTGAATGAATGAAGGATCGACTGACTGACCGACCGAGTGAATGAACGAACGATCGATTGACCGAGTGAACGAACGAACGATGGACTGACCGAGTGAACGAACGAACGATGGACTGACCGAGTGAACGATGGACTGAACGAACGATGGACTGACCGAGTGAACGATGGACTGACCGAGTGAACGAACGAACGATGGACTGACTGAGTAAACGAATGAATGAATGAAAGATCGACTGACCGAGTAAACGAATGAATGAATGAAAGATCGACTGACTGAGTAAACGAATGAATGAATGAAAGATCGACTGACTGAGTAAACGAATGAATGAATGAAAGATCGACTGACCGAGTGAACGAATGAATGAATGAAAGATCGACTGACCGAGTGAACGAATGAATGAATGAAAGATCGACTGACCGAGTGAACGAATGAATGAATGAAAGATCGACTGACTGAGTAAACGAATGAATGAATGAAAGATCGACTGACTGAGTAAACGAATGAATGAATGAAAGATCGACTGACTGAGTAAACGAATGAATGAATGAAAGATCGACTGACTGAGTAAACGAATGAATGAATGAAAGATCGACTGACTGAGTAAACGAATGAATGAATGAAAGATCGACTGACTGAGTAAACGAATGAATGAATGAAAGATCGACTGACTGAGTAAACGAATGAATGAATGAAAGATCGACTGACCGAGTGAACGAATGAATGAATGAAAGATCGACTGACCGAGTGAACGAATGAATGAATGAAAGATCGACTGACTGAGTAAACGAATGAATGAATGAAAGATCGACTGACTGAGTAAACGAATGAATGAATGAAAGATCGACTGACCGAGTGAACGAAGGATCGACTGACCGAGTGAACGAAGGAATGAACGAACGATGGACTGACAGAGTGAACGCACGAACAATCGAATGACCGAGTGAACGAACAAATGAACAAACGACGGACTGACCGAATGAACTTACGAACGACTGACTGAGTGAACGAACCGAATGAACTTACGAACGACTGACTGAGTGAACGAATGAATGAACGGTCTACCGACTTGAGTAAACGAATGAACGAACAACCGACCGAGTGAACGGACGAACGATGGACTGACCGAGTGAACGAACGAACAATCGAATGACTGGGTGAACGAACAAATGAACAAACGACGGACTGACCGAATGAACGTACGAATGACCGAGTGAAAGAATATATGAACGAACGATTGACTGACCAAGTGAACAAATGAAAGATCGAGTGTCCGAGTGAACGAATGAATGATCGATCGACTGACCGAGTGAACGAATGAATGAACGAACGAACGACTGACTGAGTAAACGAATGAACGATCCACTGACTGAGTAATCGAATGAACGACCGACCGACCGAGTGAACGAACGAACGATCGACTGACCGAATGAATGAACGATGTGCTGACCGAGTGAACAAATGAATGAACGAACAATCGAATGACCGAGTGAACGAACAAATGAACAATCGATCGACTGACCGAATGAAGGAACGATGTGCTGACCGAGTGAACAAACGAATGAACGAACAATCGAATGACCGAGTGAACGAACAAATGAACAATCGATGGACTGACCGAATGAACGACCGAGTGAACGAATGAATGAACGAACGAACGACTGACCAAGTGAACAAACGAAAGGTCGAGTGTCCGAGTGCACGAATGAATTCAATGAACGATCGACTGAACGAATGAATGAACAAATGGACTGACCGAGAGAACGAACGAATGAACGACTGAATGAACAAACGATGGACTGACCGAGTGAATGAACGAACGATGGACTGACCGAGTGAACAAACGAACGACTGACTGAGTGAACGAATGAATGAACGAACGATCCACTGACTGAGTAAACGAATGAACGACCGACCGACCGACCGAGTGAACGAATGAAAGAACGATGGACTGACCGAGCGAACGAATGAACGAACGAATGATGGACTGACCGAGTGAACGAATGATTGAACAATGGACTGATCGAGTGAAAATGATTGAACGAACGATGGACTGATCGAGTGAACAAATGAATGGATGAACGATCGACTGACCGAGTGAACGAATGAATGGATGAACGATCGACTGACTGACTGACTGCACGAATGAATGACTGAACGACCGACTGAACAAATGAAAGACTAAATGATCGATAACCGACTGAACGAATGAATGACTGAACGACCAGCCGACCGACTAAACGAATGCATAAACGACCAGTTGACCGAGTGATCGAACGAGTGAATGAACGACCGGTTAACGGACTGAACAAATGAATGAATGAACGACCGAATGAATGAATGATCGACCGCTTGATCAACACAACGAATGAACGTCTGAACGACCGAGTGAACGAAAGAATGACTGACCGATCGATTGAACGAATGAATGGCTGTATGACTGAAATAGTGAATGACAAAACGACCGACTGAACGAATGACCGACTGAACGAATAACTGAATGAACGATCGACTGATCGAGTGAATGATTGAACGATCGACTGAAAAAAGTGACTGACTGACCGACTGTACAACTGAACAAAACGAATGTATGGCTAAGTGAACGATTGACCGAACAAATCTTCGAACGAATGACAGAACGACCGAACGAACGAATGTACGCACGAATGACTGAACGACCGACTGAACGAATGAATGTCTGATCGACTGGTTAATCTACTGAACGAATGAATGTCTGATCGACCGATTGATCTACTGAACGAATGAATGTCTGATCGACTGATTGATCTACTGAACAAATGAATGTCTGATCGACTGATTGATCTACTGAACGAATGAATGTCTGATCGACTGGTTAATCTACTGAACAAATGAATGTCTGATCGACTGATTGATCTACTGAACGAATGAATGTCTGATCGACCGATTGATCTACTGAACAAATGAATGACGATGAGTGACCGAACGAACAAATGTACGCACGAATGACTGAACGACCGACTGACCGAATAAATGTTTGAACGACTGACTGAACGAAAGAATGACTGAATGAGCGACCGATCGACCGAACAAAGGCGCGAAAAAACAAAACAAGACAATGAACGACCGATCGACCGAACAAAGGCGCGAAAAAACAAAACAAGACAATGAACGAAGGAACAAACGATTCAACGAAAGGAAGGAATGAAGAAAGATAACCAGACGAAAAAAATCATAAATACTGTAAGAAAGAAAGAAAAGAATATAAACGACGATAGAACAAACTCGTCAAACCATAGAGGGGAGAGGGGGAGGGGGAAAGAGTTGGGGGGGGGGGGGGGGACAGAAAGAAAAGAATATAAACGACGATAGAACAAACTCGTCTAAAACCATAGAGGGGAGAGGGGGGAGGGGGAAAGAGTTGGGGGGGGGGGGGGGGACAGAAAGAAAAGAATATAAACGATGATAGAACAAACTCGTCTAAAACCATAGAGGGGAGAGAGGGGGGAGGGGGAAAGAGTTGGGGGGGGGGGGGGGGACAGAAAAACAAACACCTGCTACTATGTTATTTTTCCTGAAGTGTGCCAGTTCGGATAAAAGTTTTCTTCTAATGAATAATAAGTATATATGAACAGCTCTCCCTCATTCTCTCTCTCACACACACACATACACACACACAGACAGACACACACGCGCACACACACACACACACACACACACGAAAATGTAACTTGCTAACTTACTGTCTTTATGACAAAGAGTCTTGCTTGGTATGAATTTGAAGTGTCTACTTGTATTATAAAGTGAGATGTAGAGAAGTGTTTATTGCCGACTTTAATGGTAGACCGAAAGAGTGTGAGCGAGTGCGAGTGAGTGAGTGAGTGAGTGAGTGAGTGAGTGTGTGTGTGTGTGTGTGTGTGTGTGTGTGTGTGTGTGTGTGTGTGTGTGTGTGTGTGTGTGTGTGTGTGCGCGTGTGTGTGTGCGTTGTGTGTGCGTGCGCAAATACAGGTCCAATACTTGAAAGTGGTATTTTATTTGATTATGAGTGCATCTATTTATTTGATATTATTGTTAATATAATATCTTCAGTAGTAACATTTGAAACACACACACACACACACACACACACACACACACACACACACACACACACACACACACACAGGTAAATCGACAGCTTCAATTTCTTAGATAATCAATTGCTAAACCTCGACTTGTTAGAAGTATAGTCCAGATGATAATTCCAACACGCATACGTTCGTGCGTGCGTGCGTGCGTGTGTGCGTGTGCGTGCGTGTATGCGTGTGCGTGTGTGTGCCGTGTATGTGCATGTATGTGGGTGCATATGCCTGTATACATGTAGTTATTTCAATTTAAAGGCTGACGAGTCATAACTGATGACAATTAAAGTAAAACACCTTTAAATGAAATAAACAAGACAAAAAGTAAAACAAATAATAGAAAATAAGACAAAAATCGGCTGAATTGTATATCTAATCATTGGAATGTTTAAGATGATCCGCTATCGTATGCGTGCATGTGTATAGGTGTGCGTATGAGGAGGGGAGGGGGGAGAGTTGGAGGTGGGTGGGGGGAGGAGCGAAGGAGGGAGGAAGCTGTCGGAATTAGTTGTGGAAAGGGGGGGGGGGGGGGGGGGGGCGGGAGGGAGAAGGGAGGGGTGTGATGAGCTACGGATTTCACCGAGCTACGGTCAAACCTCTTGTCTGAAGGGCATATTTGCTGAATGGACAACTAATTGTTTGCAATGTCATTGTCTTCCTCTTAGATTCTCTGTCTGTCTGTCTCTCTCTCTGAGAGAGTAAGCAAGAGACGGAGATGATGATGATGATGATGAGGGGAGGAGGAGGAGGAGGAGGAGGAGGAGGAACGAGACTGAGAGGAAGACACCTCGAGAATAAAAAATGATAGGCGAAATGGCATTAGCAAAACGTGAGGAGAATGAATGATAGACAGGAACGGATGTGCAAAACGTAAAACCGATGAACGGTGGACTGGAGAAGAAGAAAAGAAAAGAACGTGGCAATGAATGATGACGCTCGACAGGAGACGACGAGAACGACTGGAGAAGGATCAGTGATAGACCGGAAGGGAAGAGAACGCCAGAACGAAAAGGAATGATGGGCTGGGGACATAAAGAAAAGATCGTGAGACTGATGACTAATTTAGAGAACTCAAGAATGATTAACGGCGGAACTTTATGCATGATAAATGACGGACGAAACAAGAACAGGAAAACGTGGTGACTGAATGGCAGACGGGAAAAAAAGCAGAACGCAAGTGTGATGAATGACGAGAAGGAACGAGGAGTGGAAATGTGATGAAAATGAACGATGGACGGAATGAGGAGATAAGAGCCTGGTCATGGTGAATATTAGAAGGGATGAAAAATGTGAGTGTGACAACTTTGAGAAATACCTGGATAACAAAGGCACAAAAAAAACTCATGGTGAATGTTAGACGGGATGAAAAAGAGTGACAACTTTGAGAAACACCTGGATAACAAAGGCACAAAAAGCCCTGTGAAAATTTGACCAAAGCAAATTAAACTCAGCACCACTAAAGACAAAGACAATTAACCGTCTCATACAGAAAGAACACATCACAAGAAGACTGAAGAACTTTGCTTTGAGCTCTACAACAAACGGAGCAAAAGAGATGTAAGTATAAAGACACTTCAGGATTCATCAAATGGTGATGACTTTCCAACACTGTCCAAGAAGTCATAGTAGCAGTAAAGTCGTTGAAACATGGCAAGGCTGCAAGCAAAGACAACATCCCTACAGAACACTTGAATAAGACAGAAAGGCGGTAACTGATATATTAACTACCATCTGCAATAAAATCTGGCACACTAGCGAGTGGCTGACGCAAAAGTAACTCGATCAATAATCGCCGCACTCCGAAAGACAGGAAATCCTCAACACCACCAGAACACCGCAAGATGAGTTAGATCAGCAATGTAAGCAACGTAATGTTCAATAGACTACGGTTGCAGACTGACACTGCTGTATCTGAAAGGCGGAAGTATCATCGAACAGATCTTTAACCATTCGCGCAAAACATCTGCAACACCAGGAGGAGCTTTATAGTGTCTTCACAGACTTCAAAGAGGCATTTGACTGGATTTGTCTAGCGATGCCATTGACCGCTATGAAGAAATGTGATGTCGAGACAAAGTTAATCAACATCCAGCAAGTAAACGCAAACTGTAATGCAGTACTCAGAAAGGCGCGACCAGAAAGCGGTCACACGTGTCAGTTAGGATTTGTCACGACCCCTTTACTGTCCACTACTTTTCAACCTAGTCCTGGAATGCATCATGAAGGGCCCCTTCAAAAACATGTAACACTATCAGCACGGGGGGAGACTACCTGTCACGAACCCTTTCACTTGCAGTTTAATCCCGTCACAAAACTTTCCCAAGCAGAAAAACTACCTGTCACAAACCTTTCCCTTTGCAGAAAAATTCATGCCCACAAACCTTCACTCTGCAGATAACTTCTGCCAAACCTTCACTCTCCCAAGATAATACCTGTCACGCCCTTCCTCGCGAAAACCTCCCTTTTCCAAACCCTTACTCTCCCTTTAAAATCCTGTCCCGAACCTTACCTGCAGTAATACCGTCACGAACCCCCAATCTGCAGATAACTCCCTTTCACAACCCTTCCCTAGCAAAATAATTTCGGTCCCTGGGGGGGAAATGAACGGGACACTCTATTACAAAACGGGGGGGACCACCCACCACCCTGTAGGGTTCAGCCCCGAGAACAAACGGGCCGACCCCTCCACCAGGAAAAAGAAATGGCCCTAAGCCCCGGGACCAACAGGGGGACGACCATCCCCCCGGCATGTTGGCCCACCCGCCCCGAAAAAAACAGGGGAAAGACCCATCCCCCCAGCATGGTATGGACATCAGAAACCGGGGAACATCACGGGAGGGAACATCCACCAGGCTTGGTAGGGACACCCGCCCCGGGGCCCAACCCGGGCCGCCCCCCACCCCCCCGGATTGTTGGACATCGGCACGGGAAAAACAGGGCGAAACATCCCCCCCGGCCCATAGTTGGACATCGCCAGAGAACCCCCGGGGGCCGCCCCCCCGGCATAGTATGGAAACAACCCCGAGAAAAACACTGGCCCAAAAATCTGACGCATTGTGTGGACATAAAACCCCGGGGAACAAAAGTAAGGGGCCAGCCCCCCCCAAACCTCCAGTGCTGGTACCAAAATGGATCAAAAGTTAGGAATGAAAAACAGTTCCCTTTTTGGGGAAATTTAAATTTTCCCAGCTGGAACCCTTTAAAAACTTTTTTAAAGTCTGGGTCTGTTTTCCCGGAGGGGGAAATTTCCCAACCCCCCAACATCCTTAAAGGCAGCAAGGCCCGGGTTCGGGTCCACCCCGGGAACCCTGCATAAAAAAGGGCCCAAGAAAAACTGGGTTTAATGAAACCCCCAAGCTGGCCCCTGCCCACGGGGGCACTTCTTTTCCTGTTTTCCAGACGCAACGGGGCCCCGGGAAAGAAAGCCCCAGCCCCCGAAATGAGACCCCCTTGCAAAAAACTAACCAGACATATGATCCACCCCCAAACAAAAAACAGGTGGCTGATACTGAAACCTCAGATTTACTGATCACATCCCCATGAAAGGTGCGCTGTTATGTACATCAGATATAGGGACCCATTCTTGAACAGTGCGCTAGAAAATATACTGGAAAATTTTAATGATCACTTTTATAGTAAAACAAGGCCCCCGACATCCAAAAGCACATCGGACCATACGAAATTTGCTGACACCAGCAAAGCCCCCGATTTGGGCCCCTTTCCCAAAAAGATAAACGGCCCCCCCCCAAAAAAACAGTTTTCCCCGGACAGTGCTGAAGGGCGGGGCCGGGGGGGGAAGACAGCCAAAGAAGTTGACAGCATTTGCAGAGTGGACATTAAAACCCGGGCTGTGGAACCCATGGCCTGGGCAAAAAACCCCCGCTTTCCCAAAAGGGGCCCTTTAAAACCCCGTTCTTTAAAGCCCATGGCCCCGGGCCACAAAAACCCCAGCATTCCCACCCATGGACTTTTAAAACCCGTTTTTTAAAGCCATGGCCCCCGGGCACAAAAAACCAAACGCTTTTGGCGGGCGGACGGGGGGAAAACCGTCTGTATACCCTGGGGGGCCACACAACCCCAGCTTTGGGGAATGGACTTTAAAAACCGCCCTGTAAAAGCCCATGGGGGGCGGCACAAACCCCACAGCATTGCGGGAATGGCCCCTTGAAACCGTCTGTTTAACCCCCAGGGCCCCGGGCCCCAACCCCCGCATTCCCAAATTGGAAACAAAAAAAACCCGTCTGTAAAGCCAGGGCCCCGGGCACACAACCCCCCCTTTGCAAGAATGGACGGGAAACCCCGTCTGTCGAGCCAGGGCCCGGGACCCAACCCCAGCATTGCGAATGGAAGGGAAAGTTTTTGACCATGGGGAAACCCCCGGGCGAAGTGGAGGAGTTGGTAAACCCGTTTTTCCTCCCAATGCCCGTCACTTTCAAAGCCCCTAGGAAAAGAAGTGGATACCCAAAAATTGGTTTTTTTTGGTTTTTTAAATTTTTTTTTTTTAAATTTCCGGAAAACCGTTGCCTAGGTCTGGGACTGACCCATCGTTTTTTTAAAAAACAAAAAACTTGGATACAGGGGCTTTAATAAATTATGTTCGGAGTCTTGGGAAATAAAATGTTTCGTTATAAAACTTTGTCAGATAAAACCCAATGTTTATGTTTTAAATGCTTTAGGGAAATAAAATAAATTTCCCCAATGTGAACTGTCGGTTCTGTGAGGCATGAAATAAAATCTTATCGTGTGATTTGGGTCGGTTCTTCTGTGAGGCATGAAAAAAATTTTTTAAAATTTGTGCCCTGGGGGGTTTGTTTTTGACCCAAAAAAAATAAAATTCATTATAAATGTGACCTGTGGGTTTTTTGTAAAGGCATGAAATAAAAACCCATTTTTCAAGGGGGCCCGAGGTTTTCTCTGCGGGGTTTAAAAAAATTAATATTATCGAGGGTGAATGTGGGGTTCTCGTAAAGGCCCCTGAAAATACCCCCGGCCAAAATTTAACCCCCGGCCCTTAAATTCGGGCAGTTTTCCCGGTATGTTTTTTTTCATCCCAAAACCACCGCGGACCAAAAAAATGGTCAACTTGGGTTTTCCCAAAGCCTTTCCCCTGCTCCCCACGTCCCTGGACCATTTTTGAAAGAATTGAAGCCCAGCAAAAAAACGTTTTTAGGGGCAGTAAAAAGGTTTGTAAAAAACCCCCGGATTTTTTTTGGCCCCCTTTGTCAAATTTAGCGGGAAGAACAGTATTGCGTGGTTTTTTGGCCATTTTTGCCGGAGAAAACCCCATGGTATACTGAAACTTCCCCAACAAAAGTTGCACGGAAAGGGGGTTTTAGGGGCGCCCAAACCAGAGCTCGGGAATTAAGCAGGGCCTCCAAAAAACGAAAGAAAAAACAGTGGAGAAAATGGGCGCTGGGTGGTCCCGGCCCGGCCCTTTTTCCCGGCAGGAATTTTCCCGACGGCTAGGTTTTTAGCCATTTGTTATTCAGCGTTCCCCGACTCCCGGATAGTACCTGGGGGCCTCGGTCTGGGGGGCCCAAGTGTAAAGATCAAAGAGACGATCGTACCCCGGTCTTGGTCTACTTTAAATCAAAACCATCACCCGCGGGGACGTTGAAAAGAAACCCTCAGGGCCGCTACCAACGTCCCCAAAGTCGCATGCGGTGACCCGTCGTTGCGTGGGTTTTGGCCCCTGAAATAAAGGGGGAACTGTCGCCCGTTGTGCCCCCCACACCACGCCCTCCCCGGGGCCCAGGCTGGCGTTTTTTCCCAAAACCATCGACTTTGGCCCAACCCCGTGGGGCGGGTTTACTCTTTCAGACGAGCCCCGGTTTCCCTGTTTTCCCTGTGTCCCCGCATCGGCTTGGAGCCGTTCAGGTAAACGTTTCATGGGACGCCGGGGTCCAGGAAACCCCCGGTCCGGGGGGGGTTTCCCGTTTGGTGTGGGCGGGTTCATCTGCAGGGAGGACCCCATTGTTCCCGTATTCGAGGAAAATCTTACGGCTTTGGGGGTTTTACAGGGGTTGAATCGGACGCCTTGATCCCCCCTACACTGAAAAGCCTTTGGGTGGGGGCGTATACCCCAAAGACGATAACGCGCCCCTCATCGCGCAAGGGTGGCCCAAAGTGTTTTTGAAAGCGTCAGCAGAAGTAAGGATGAAATGGCCAGCCCAAACCCCCATTGGGCCCCCAAAAGAAAAAACTCGGGGAATTCTTTGGGCGGGGGTGGGGGCAATCTTGATTTTTCCAAATTTGGCCCCCTGAAGTCGCCCCAGTTTTGGGTTTCCCTGCAGCGGGAAAGTGGTGGAACTCAAAACCCCAGTGCCCCAGACCCATGTGCCCCCCAATGCGCCCCGGATCGGTGAATCCCTTGCACCCCGGGGGTGGGCACACCTTTCCTGAACTTGCCCAAAACTGAAAAAACTTTTTTTGCAGCTTTTAAAAAGGGGGGGGGGGGAAATTTCCCGACGGTTTGCTGGCGAATAAAATTTTTTTTTTGGTGATTTTGTTTACATGAATCGAAAGGTTCCCTGCCCGTTTTAATCTTTTCCCAAGAGTTTAAAGGGGTGTTGTTTATTTTTGGGGTTAGGAGATGTTTTCTTCTTCGGGCCCTTTAAAACTTTAGTTCGGCAGTAAACCCTTAAATCGCCGGGGACCTGTCGGTTCTTCTTTTGGGGCCCTAAAATATAATATTATCAACGTACTTGTCGGTTCTTTTTGTGGGGCCCTGAAATTTTATCTTTAAACGGGGGCCCTGTCGGTTCTCTTGGCCTAAATTTTTAAAACCCTTATGGGCCCGGCCCTGTGGGTTTCCCTCGGCGAGGGCCTGAATAAAATTTCATTATCGTTTTAAAGGGCCCGACCCTGGGGGTTTGGGCCCTGCGGGTCGGTCTAGGGGGGAGTGAAAGGGAAGGGCTGACCTCCACGCCCGCAAGAGAACCACAAAAAAAAGTTTTCGTTTACCCCCCCTTTATTCACACCAACACCCAGTCATTTTAAGCATTCAACACAAAAAAAATGCCCCAAAAAAATCAACCCATTTCCCCAACCCAATATACAAAATTAAAAATAAAACATTTCCGGCATCCACCCCTTCCCACACCCCTGGCCTCCCCCAAAGGTTACTGGGGGACCCGTCATAGGTCCCCAAAAACCGGGGGGGTTTCTTAAAAGGGGGAGTCGGTTAAAGGCCCGCCCCCGGAACGAAAAGCAGCCCGAAAAAGAGCGGCCCCGGGGGGGGGGGGGGGGGGGGGGGGGGGGGAAAACGTGGGTTTTTTACTGGGGGTTTCCTGGCGGGGATCGGGGCCGGGGCCCAGTCAAGCGGGGGGCCTTTCACCAGTCCGCGGCCCCCGGGACCAGAGCGTGGCCCTAAAACCAGCGCGCCCCCAAAACCCAGTCCGGGGGTCCCCCCGAGCGTGGCCTAACCCACCCACGGGGGCCCCAAACCCCGTCCGCGGGTCCCCCAGAGCGGGGCCCCAACCCAGGCTTTGGAAAAAAACCCAGCCCAGACCCCGGGTTGAACCCCCCGGGAGGGGGGAAAAACTGTGGAAGGACGAGAAGAAAAGGGAGGGGGGAAAGAAAAAAGGGAAAACCCGGGCCGTCTTTCCAATTTTACCCATGCGGGTAAAATCCCCCCCAGCCACTGCATGAGGGCGAGGGGGAGGTTCTAAATACCCCCACAACCCCGCTAAACCCCGGGCCTGAGACCCCCACAGAAAAACCCAATAAAATTTCAGGAATTTTTGTTAAAGTCTTCTCACCCCGGGGAGGAAAAAGGGGACTGCATTAAATCAAACAGGCTATAAAACCCCAAATTTAAAAAATTATTTTCCCACCCCCTTCCTAACTAAATGCTTAACATTTCCTTTTTAGGAAATAATCCAACCCGCGCCCAAACGCTTTTTAACTACCCCCACTTTTGCAAATAAAAATTTTCCAATGGCCTAATTTTTTAAAACTTTTTATGCCCATTTCAAAAAAACCAAAAATCCCCAAACCCACGCCCCCGAACGACAAATCATGAAAAACGCCGCCGCAAAAATAAAATCGTTTTTGGGCCACACACAAAAGGGTTTGGCCAAAGGTTTAAGATTTCCGGTGAATCCCCCGGGGGGGGACGAGCGCGCCCAAGAAAAAGTAAAACCCCTAAATCACCAGGTTCTCCCCCAACCCCCCGCTACCCCCACCCGAGTTTGCATAAAGGAGAAAGAATTTTGGTTTAAAATTTTAAAGGAGGGCCCGGTTTTAAGACTAAATTTAAAACCGGGAAAAAAGGTTTCTCAAAAAATATTTTTTTTAAAAATTTTAAAAACCCAAAAAAAAAATTGCGCAAAAGGAAAAACCCGGGGCCCTAAAAACCCAACCCCCCCCCCCCCCCCCAAAACCCAACCCGAAACCAGCTTCCCATTTGGGTGACCCGAAGAGGGGGTTTTAAACCGATCTCTCTCCCCCTCTGCCCAGTCGAGGGGGCCCGAGCCCCAAAATGGGGAAAAACCCGAAGTAAAATCCCCCTTTCTCCTACGGCCAAATGTGGGTTTGAAGAACCGCCCTGTCCCCTTCGACGATAGGGTGAAGCCCCCAACCGGAGAAAACCCGCTCCCGAGAAAATTTTTCCGCTCGAGGCAAAAAGCTAACCCCCCCTCAGCGAGGGGGGCCAACATGCCACGCTACGTCCCGGTGAGCATATTTCCCCAAACTAAAAAAAAATGAAGCCCGTCGGCGGGTTTAAAAAAGAAGGGGGAAGAGGCCGTAGACACCCAAAGTAAAAAGAAAAGATACCCCCACCCGAAAACCCCTGAGGAAAATTTGCCGGGCGAAAAATTTAGAGAGAGAGAGAGAGAGAAAGTAAACCAAACCGAACAAAAACCACCCCAAAGGGTGCAACCCAAACCCAAAACCCCAAATTTTAAGGGGACAGATAAGGGCAACAACGACGAAAATAAAAAAATAAAATTTTTCCCCCCCCCCAGTTGGGCCCAAACGTCGTTGGGCCTCGTGAAAAAACTCGGGGCCCAAAACCCCCTTCAAAAAAGCATCTGTTTCTCTGAGATACCGGGCTCCTTTTTAAACCCCTTGGACGCATGTGCAAAATTCAAAAAACAAGGGCCCAAACCCAACCCTCTGTGATCGACAGGTACGAAAAAACCCAAAAACAAAAATTCTACGATAGAATACCGGGAAATCCCAAAATTACTACATTTTTTCAAATAACTCCCGGAAAACCCTTCCAACCATAAAAAGTAACAACCGAACCATTGGTGATTCATCCCGTCCCTCATAAAGTAAAAAAGTCCCTACCCCTGATACAGAGACCAAAAGGGGAAAAAACCCCTGGTTGAGGGGAAAGTGCCCCCTCGATTTTTTTTTTAAAAATGTGTGACTACAGGCTCGGTAAATAGTCAGCCGTATTACAGGAACCCTTGTATGACGGAAAGTAAACCGCATGACTTCCCGTTCCACGCCAAAATCTTTGGTCAAACCGCCCTGACGGGCCCCGGACCCCGGCCCAAGGCACGGGAAAAAGGGTTTGATGATCTTCCCCAGTAAAAATTTCCGGCCGTATTTTTCTTGGGCACCCCCGTGCGGCCCCAAAATCTGCCAAAAGAGTTCAGCTCCAGTAGGGGGCCATAGTTTTAAGGGGACGCCTCTGGGTACCGAGTCGGTTGTTCCGCTCCCAAAAATGTACGGTGCCCGCGTCGGGGTGGTTGTTGGGCCCCCCCGGTCGCCCCCCCCCCCTTGGGGAGGGCCCCCCCAAACGGGGAAAGCCCTTGGGGGGAAAACAGTTTTCAAGGCCCCTTAGGCGTTGTCCGTTGGAAGACTCGCAACTGCGGGCGCCTGCCTACTGGGGAAGTTCACCCTTTGGCCAGAAAAAAACCCTTTTAAAAACCGCTCGAGAGTTCGTTTTGACCCCATTGCCCTGCCATGGGGGCTCAGGGGCCCTGGGGTGGGACCGATTCTCTAAAGCTTTGGGGGCCCAAATAGCGTTTGGGCCCTACCCGATTTGCCGGAAAAAACCCTAAAGAGGCCCCTTGGGAGTTTTAAAGCTCCCCTTGGGGGGGTTTTGGGGCCCAGACTAAAGGGGAAACCGTTTTACAGTTGTCGCGGGGCTTTGGGGAATTCAGCCCCGGGCCCTAAAACCCCCCAAAAAGGAACCCGGATGGCCCTTACCCAAGGCCTCGCCCGGAGTGGTGAAAAAAGGGAACGCAACCCGGTTCCCGCTTTTTAGCTTTGGCGCGTGTGGTCCCTCCCCCACACGCCTGTGGGGGGGCAGTTTCCGTGACCCCCCCTGAAGGGGTCCGTTGCAAAAGGTGTTGATTCCCTATGAAAAAGGGGAAAAACAGAGGCCCTTTTCCCCCGCGGGGGCCCCATATTCCCCACAGAGTGGGGGTTTGGAGATAGGAAGAGTCGAAGGCGGGGGGAAAGGTTTCCCCCCCCTCCAACCCGAACATCGAAAACGGGGCCCCCCCGGGCCCTTGGGGGGAAATAAATCCTTATCCCCAAAGAGTGTTGTGCTCCCAAATCCCTGATGGTGGAAAAGGATGCCCCCCCCCCAGAAAAAACACGGGCATCTGCCCCAGAAGGGGAAAGGGAAAAACCCCCGTTCGAAAACGAGGACGGGGCCCTGAAAAGGCTACCCCCTGACTACGCCGGTTTTCGGCCCAATTTTTCCTAATTTTGGCCAGGCCCCCCCCCCAAAAAAAAAACCCCCAGTCGGGGTGCTGAACCCCCCGATAAACCTCCCTGCCTTTTTTACCCGCTAGCAGTTGTTCGGCGCCTTTTTGGGCCACTAAATCCTGTGGGGGTTTCCCTTTCCCCGTTTTTTGGGCGAACCCCTAAGCCCTGGGGCCTTCAGAAAACCCCTCAGCGGTTGTACCCCAGCCGCAAAATTCTGAGGTTGCTTTTCTCCCCCTTTTCCGGTTCCCCCAACTCTGGGGGCCCCGGTTGGTGGGGCTGTTAAACGGGGATCAGATCCCCCGCCCCAACTCGCCAACGGGCCCCCAGCCCTGCGTTTTGCCCCCGGTTCCCCAAAAATGCACAAAAGGTCCCCGTCGTTTTTTCTTTTTCCATGGCCTTGAATTTTTTCCGGGTACTTTCTTTTGGGGAAGGGGGGGAAACGCTTACGCAGAGAAAACCTGCATGTTGCAAAAGCCGGCCTTTTTTTTAGAGTAAACCCAAAACACTCCTTTGCGCAAAAAGTTTACCCCAAAAAAAAGGGTTTGATCCCCTTTTTGTTCTCAGCCCAATTGGTATGAATTTGGAAACCTTGTAAAAATGCTTTTAAGCCCCATATCAATGACCCCCACTAGGCCCCCTGAATTTCTGGAAAGTTTTTCCCTTTGGGGCCTCTAATCTATCGCTTCCCGGGGCGATCAACCCCTGATTACAGTGGGGAAAACCCCCGGAAAAGAATTTGGGGGGGGGGTTCCATTCCCCCCTAGCAGACCCTTTCCACCCTGTTCTTTTTCCCCCCTTTCGGAGGGTTTCCCTTTTCCGCAGCCTTTTCCCCTTCCCCCAAACCCCTCCTGTTGGGGGGCCCTCCTTTACGCGGAGCACCCTCTTCCCTCCGCTGATCCCCCAGTCGGGCCCGCCTCCTCCTTTTCCCGCTGAGCAGCCTTTTCCCCTCGCGGGGGTTTCCGGGCTAGCAGTCCCCCTCTCTGGCAGGCCCCCTTTTTCTGGCAGCCCCCCTCTCGGGCCAGAGCCCCCTGTCTGGCAGCCCTCCTCCCTCGCTTTCTTACGGAGGGCCCCCCTCCCCCCGTCCTGTCGTTCCAAAACATCAGGACGGGGGTGACCCCCCCCGGGTTTTGACCCTTTCCCTTGGGTCTCGCCCTTCCCATGAGGAAAGTCCCCGGGGGCATACTCCTTACGAGGGGAAGAGGAGAAAAAGGGGGGGTTTCGGTTTCTGGGGACTCAACCACCCAAAAGTTTTTTCCCTATACTTGGTTTTCCGCGCGCCGTCGGGGTTTCAGCAAAAAGACCCCCTAGTGAAGAATTTGGTAAAAAGTACTCAGGGGACTTGGGTACAGCACGGAAATAAGGGGAAAGTCACCGTGGGTCGAAGGGGGTTCCTAATGTGGGAAAAATTTTTTGAATACCTTTCTTCTTCGAGGCACGCGTCGCCACACCACCGGGCCCCGGACGTTGCCATGAAAACCCAAAAATCCTGGGTTTTTTCCAAAAGGGGAAAAGACCGATCCAAGGGGAAAAAAAAAATATTTTAGGGGGGTGTGTATATGGTGTTGTGTGTGTGTGTGTGTGTGTGCGGACAATTTCCCGGCTGCCCCCCACTCTGGAAACACCCGCCCCAAGCACGAAAAACAGTGCGGTGGGGCTCCCCGAAAAAAAAAAAAAAAAAAAACGTATGCCCGGGCCCCCCCCACTCTGGCCCCCCGCGCTCCCAGCCCGAGAAACCCAGTCGGTGGGGGTGGGGAAAAAAAAAAAACTGGCGGGAGGGAAAACCCGGGGAGGGGGGAAAAAAAAAAGACATTTAAATTTCCCGATAAAAACCCCTGTCCCCCAATAACCGGTAAAAAAACCCAAAAAAAAAAATTGGCAAACTACAAAACAGGAATGGCAGCCCGGCGGAAAACCAAAAAGGGCAAGATTTACGGCCCAAGCCCTGGTAAGGCCCCCGGCGGAAGGGGGAAAGGTTTGGTGCGGTCAAACCCCCCTGGTCCCCCTCCCCCCCAAAGTCACCCCGGATTTTCCCTGGGGCCCAAAAAAAAGCCCCCTTTCCCGATAGGTCACCCACCCAACCCACCCCCCCCGAAAACTGACTAAAAATATACAAAACGAAAAAATTAAACGGGTTTAATTTTTCCCCCGAACCGAAGGAGGCAGTAAAGGGGCCCTTAACATCCCGGACGACCCCCCAAAATTGCCCAAGACCGGGGGCCTGGGGGTTCCCCCGGGGACAGGATCGGTTTCTAGATGGGAGTAAAGGGGAAAGATGACCTCACCCGCCTGCAAGGGGCCCACACAAAAAAAGTTCGTTTACAACCCCCCCTTTATTACCCCAAAACCACCCACAGTCATAAAAAAACCCCTTTCCCAACCCACACAACATGCAAAATCACAACCCCAACCCTTTAAACCCCGGGCTATCCCAACAATTAAAAAATTTAAACTTTTCCCAGCACCCATCCCTTCCCACCCCCCGCCTCCCCCAAGTCTACTGGGAGCCCCCTGTCGCACTGGGTGCTCCCAAACCCGGGGCGGGTTCTTGAGGAGTCGTCCAAGGCCCACCCTTGACCCCCAACAAGCGGCCAGTAAAAGGGCGCGCCGGGGGGGGGGGGGAAAGTGGCGTTGTTACTGGAGGTCCTGGAGGGGGTTCAGGGCCGGGCCAGTCAAGCCGGCGGGTTTTTTAAACCAGTCCCGGTCCCGACCAGAGCTTTGGCCTCAACCGGGCCCCGTGGGGCACCAACCAGTCCGCGGCCCCAAACCCAGACTTTTGGCCCCTAACCCAGAAACGGGGCAAACCAAACGTCCCCCGGGCCCAAAACCCGAGCGTGGCCCCCCAGAGCGTGGCCCCCAACCCCAGCCCGACCCCGGGGTTGAAACCCCGGGAGGGGGGAAACGTGCGGGAAAGGAGAGAAAAAAGGGGGGGAAAGGAAAGAAGAACCAGGGAAACCCCGCCGTCGTAAAAACCCTTTTTTTTGAATTTTGCGCCCAAACCCTACCCGCCATGCATGATGGGCGAGGGGGAGGTTTTACTAAATACCCCAAACCCAAAACCAGTAACAAAAGCCCTGAGTAAAACAAAAACCCAATCAAATCAGGAATGTTTTTTTAAAAAGTCTTCTCACACGAACCCGGTTTAAAAGCCTGCTTAAAAAAAACGGCTTAAAACAAATATGAATTATCCTTCTCCTTCCTAAACTCATGTTAAATTTCCTTTTTTTAGGAAAAAAACCCAACACAGCGCCATCGTTTTAAAAACTACCCCCCCTTTGAAAATAATAATTAAAAGGCATAATTTTTCTTTTTTTAAATAGCCCATTTCAAAAAAAACAAAAAATCTCCAAAAACCAATCCGAACGACAAATCATGCGTACGCACGCTGCAAAAAAAAACTCGTTCTCCTTGCACCCCAAAAAACGGGACGGGGGCCCCAAAAGGGAAAGAGTGGGGGTTTGGACGGGGGCGGCGAGCGACCCCCAAGAAAGGTACCAACCCTAAATCCCCGGTTCTTCCCCCCCCCCCGACTACCGCACCCCGGATGCAAAAACCCGGGGAAAGTTTTTGGGAAATATAATTTGGGAAAATGGCCGGGTTTAAAGACTGAATTAACCAGAAAAAAGGTCTCAAACAATATTTCTTTTACAATTTTGAAAACAAAAGAAAATTGCGCAAAAGAGAAGAATAAGCTGGCTAACAACAACAAACCAAAACAAACAAACCACGAAACTGATGCTTACCAGCTACCCGTGGGTGACCCCGAAGAGGCGGGTCAAACGACTCTCTCTGCCCTCTGTCCAGTCGAGAGGACAGAAGCGCAGATGCGGAAAAAGAAGAAGTGATGTCCCTCTCCTACAGGCCGACTGTAGGAATTGAAGATACCGACTGTACCTTCGACGATAGGGTGAAGAACCAAGACCGGAGCAAGCGCTCCCAGAGACATCTTCCGCTCGAGTGAAGAGCTAACCTCCCTCAGCGATGGCGGCCAACATGCCACGCTACGTCACAGAGTGAGCATACTTCAAACTAAAAGAAATGAAGCACGTGCGACAGGTAAAAAGACAGGCGAGAGGCCGATAGACAGCCAGTACAAGAAAAAGATACCCGCCACCCGTGAACCTGCAGGATGAATGCACGGCAGTGGAATTAGAGAGAGAGAGAGAGAAAGTAAACCTAACCTGAACTAAACCACACCAAAGGTGCAACCACACCACAAGCCACATTAAGGGACAGATATACGACAACAACGACGACAATAAACAAATGAATAATTCCCCCACCCCAGTTGGGTCAAACGCCGTAGGCCTCGTGACAAAAATCGTGACAATCGACGTGACCTGTCGGTTCTCTGCGAGGCCTGAAATATAATCATTATCGACGTGACCTGTCGGTTCTCTGCGAGGCCTGAAATATAATCATTATCGACGTGACCTTTCGGTTCTCTGCGAGGCCTGAAATATAATCATTATCGACGTGACCCGTCGGTTCTCTGTGAGGCCTAAAATATGATCATTATCGACGTGACCTGTCGGTTCTCTGCGAGGCCTGAAATATGATCATTATCGACGTGACCTGTCGGTTCTCTGTGAGGCCTGAAATATAATCATTATCGACGTGACCTGTCGGTTCTCTGCGAGGCCTGAAATATAATCATTATCAACGTGACCTGTCGGTTCTCTGAGGCCTGAAATATAATCATTATCGACGTGACCTGTCGGTTCTCTGCGAGGCCTGAGATATAATCATTATCGACGTGACCTGTCGGTTCTCTGCGAGGCCTGAAATATAATCATTATCGACGTGACCTGTCGGTTCTCTGCGAGGCATGAAATATAATCATTATCGACGTGACCTGTCGGTTCTCTGCGAGCATGAAATATAATCATTATCGACGTGACCTGTCGGTTCTCTGTGAGGCCTGAAATACAATCATTATCGACGTGACCTGTCGGTTCTCTGCGAGGCCTGAAATATAATCATTATCGACGTGACCTGTCGGTTCTCTGTGAGGCCTGAAATATAATCATTATCGACGTGACCTGTCGGTTCTCTGTGAGGCCTGAAATATAATCATTATCGACGTGACCTGTCGGTTCTCTGTGAGGCCTGAAATATAATCATTATCGACGTGACCTGTCGGTTTTCTGTGAGGCCTGAAATATAATCATTGTCGACGTGACCTGTCGGTTCTCTGCGAGGCCTGAAATATAATCATCATCGACGTGACCTGTCGGTTCTTTGTGAGGCCTGAAATCTAATCATCATCGACGTGACCTGTCGGTTCTCTGTGAGGCCTGAAATATAATCATTATCGACGTGACCTGTCGGTTCTCTGTGAGGCCTGAAATATAATCATTATCAATGTGACCTACGTGACCTGTCGGTTCTGTGAGGCCTAAAATATAATCATTATCAATGTGACCTGTCGGTTCTCTGTGAGGCCTGAAATATATTCATTATCGACGTGACCTGTCGGTTCTCTGCGAGGCCTGAAATATATATCATTTTCGACGTGACCTGTCGGTTCTCTGCGAGGCCTGAAAAATAATCATTATCGACGTGACCTGTCGGTTCTCTGTGAGGCCTGAAATATAATCATTATCGACGTGACCTGTCGTTCTTTGTGAGGGCCTGAAATATAATCATTATTGATGTGACCTGTCGGTTCTCTGTGAGGCCTGAAATATAATCATTATCGACGTGACCTGTCGGTTCTCTGCGAGGCCTGAAATATAATCATTATCGACGTGACCTGTCGGTTCTCTGTGAGGCCTGAAATATAATCATTATCGACGTGACCTGTCGGTTCTCTGTGAGGCCTGAAATATAATAATTATCGACGTGACCTGTCGGTTCTCTGTGAGGCCTGAAATATAATCATTATCGACGTGACCTGTCGGTTCTCTGCGAGGCCTGAAATATAATCATTATCGACATGACTGTCGGTTCTCTGTGAGGCCTGAAATATAATCATTATCGACGTGTCGGTTCTCTGCGAGGCCTGAATATAATCATTATCGACGTGACCTGTCGGTTCTCTGTGAGGCCTGAAATATAATCATTATGGACGTGACCTGTCGGTTCTCTGCGAGGCCTGAAATATAATCATTATCGACGTGACCTGTCGGTTCTCTGTGAGGCCTGAAGTATAATCATTATCGACGTGACATGTCGGTTCTCTGTGAGGCCTGAAATATAATCATTATCGACGTGACCTGTCGGTTCTCTGTGAGGCCTGAAATATAATCATTATCGACGTGACCTGTCGGTTCTCTGCGAGGCCTGAAATATAATCATTATCGACGTGACCTGTCGGTTCTCTGTGAGGCCTGAAATATAATCATTATCGACGTGACCTGTCGGTTCTCTGTGAGGCCTGAAATATAATCATTATCGACGTGACCTGTCGGTTCTCTGCGAGGCCTGAAATATAATCATTATCGACGTGACATGTCGGGTCTCTGTGAGGCCTGAAATATAATCATTATCGACGTGACCTGTCGGTTCTCTGTGAGGCCTGAAATATAATCATTATCGACGTGACCTGTCGGTTCTCTGCGAGGCCTGAAATATAATCATTATCGACGTGACCTGTCGGTTCTCTGTGAGGCCTGAAATATAATCATTATCGACGTGACCTGTCGGTTCTCTGTGAGGCCTGAAATATAATCATTATCAATGTGACCTGTCGGTTCTCTGTGAGGCCTGAAATATAATCATTATCGACGTGACCTGTCGGTTCTTCTGCAGGCCTGAAATATAATCATTATCGACGTGACCTGTCGGTTCTCTGTGAGGCCTGAAATATAATCATTATCGACGTGACCTGTCGGTTCTCTGTGAGGCCTGAAATATAATCATTATCGACGTGACCTGTCGTTCTCTGTGAGGCCTGAAATATAATCATTATCGACGTGACCTGTCGGTTCTCTGTGAGGCCTGAATATAATCATTATCGACGTGACCTGTCGGTTCTCTGTGAGGCCTGAAATATAATCATTATCGACGTGACCTGTCGGTTCTCTGTGAGGCATGTCTGACACTGATAGACCTGACTAAACGGACGAAAAAATAAAATGGTTTTTTTTTTGTAAAGTTCGTTTGTACTATTTCAAACTGGCTGGAGAGAGACAACATGTGTCTGGGTCTTTTTATATACTAGTTGCCAGAGTTTAAGAATCTTTTCTTTGTTTCTGTATTCAAGTCAAGAAGAATTCGAATGAAAACGATTAGCCTTGACAACTTACCTCATTCTGAAAGACATAAGCCAGCTCCATGGAAGGAATTCAATATATTTGCAGGTACCAGATTGCCAAGAGCTGATTTAATAGCTCCACTGTCAGTAGACTGTCTTGTATCTAGCGAGCTGTGCAGGGTTGATAAACGAACTTACTTTGTATTCATAAATCAATTGTAATCGAACGAAGCTGGTGACCGTGGTAACAGGGGTTTATTTTTGTTATTTTTATCTTGATCCCATGGTTAAGTATCAATTGCTATCGAAAGGTTGGACCTCTCCCTTGCTGTCACTATCAAATTCTCAGTATGAAATTGCCAGTGGAATTACTTGTCAAGTGAATATCCAAAACCTTCGTCTTATGAATGTTGTAAGGGTTTTTTTTCCAATGTAATACTTGCTGTGGTATAAATGATGTCGGATTCTCCCTGTTAAAAAAATCGTTATCACCGTTTTTCTCTCCAGAACATGCAGGCCCATTTCAATTCACGTTCATTTTAACACATCTACCTGCAGGCCCATTTCAATTCACGTTCATTTTAACACATCTATCTGCAGGCCCATTTCAATTCACGTTCATTTTAACATCTATCTGCAGGCCCATTTCAATTCACGTTCATTTTAAACACATCTATCTGCAGGCCCATTTCAATTCACGTTCATTTTAAACACATCTATCTGCAGGCCCATTCAATTCACGTTCATTTTTAACACATCTATCTCTTACTGATAAATATTTTGTGCACGATTTATTACCCTAATGTTCTTAGATTTGCATTTATCTAGATGGAAATATCGTCTGAATATACCATATGCGTATCTTTTGATGGTAACTTAAGTAGGTCATACGTAGGAGTAGCACAAACAACAGAAGTAATAAATAATGACACACTGAAGGGTACAGATATTCTCAAAATATGACTAGACTTTGCCGACGTTTACATATTCAGACTCTCCAGATCAAACAAAACAGATGATACAAAACTTTACTTATTATATCAGTTGTCATATTTCAGAGCACTTTTGAAAGTTATTTGTTATTGTCAGCTTTTAATGATAAATACGACAATGTATTTCTATAGCACAACAGAAAGTAGTTAAAGCAAGCTATGTGACCCTTGCAGTCAATGCCTTAAAACATGAAAGCATCAATGAAGAATAGCAAAACAAAAGAGAAGGATAAAAGTACAGAGAGGAGAGAGAGAGAAGAGAGAGAGAGAGAGAGAGAGAGAGAGAGAGAGAGAGAGAGAGAGAGAGAAGAGAGAGAGAGAAGAGAGAAGAGAGAGTACCGCAACTGGCCCCAAGTTACGCTGTATTCCCTGCATTATGCAAACAACTAAAAGAAAAATTGTGGTTAAACCATGTTTGGTTAGGTCATTCAAAACCAACACAATTCGTTAAAACAACAGAAACGTATTTCATTTGAACACTTACACATGCTCTCCCCGTCCTCTTCTCGATCCCTCTCCATCCCCACCTTTCCCCCTATCCCCTAACCCTCTTCTCTCCATCCCTCTCCATCCCCACCTTTCCCCTATCCCCTAACCCTCTCACTCGTCCACAAACACATCCATTTAAATGGTTACGCGACAGTGCCGACTCATGCACCCCTCCCCCCCCCCTCATCCCCCCCCCCCCACACACACACACAGATCGCGTGCACGCACACACAAACACCCACAAGTAAGCAAACAAGCGCGGCGCGCGTGCGTGCGTGCGTGCGTGCGTGGTGTGTGTGTGTGTGTGTGTGTGTGTGTGTGTGTGTGCGAGAGAGAGAGAGAGAGAGAGAGAGAGAGAGAGAGAGAGAGAGAGAGAGAGAGAGAGAGAGAGAGAAGAGAGAGAGAGAGAGAGGGGAGAGAGAGAGAGAGAGAGAGAGAGAGAGAGAGAGAGAACACACACGCACACAACGCGCGCAGACACAAAAACACACACATCCCAACACATACACACGAGCGCAAGCGTGCGCACGCATATGTGGATATATACAACAATGTGCATACACAAGCACTAGTATACTTCTGTACAACCATGCGCTTGCGCACAACACACACACACACACACACACACACACACACACACACACACACACACACACACTCATGCACATGTCGTCACTGGAAGCCGGTACAGAGTGTTAAAGGGGTTCTCACCCATTTTTACAAATCTATTTTGACCAAATACACGGTTTTGGTATGTGGTCGTATTGCGAAACCCAGCCCCGAATCAGCCGCCTGTGCTCTCATCTTGCAGTGAGAGCAGCATTTCCTGCGGACTGGGAAAGCGAGAGGCTGAAACAGGAGCGAGAGCCTCGATTTCGATAAAAGGGGGGTTTCCCGATTGATGACGTAGAAAAGCCAAGTCGCTCTTCGTGTTCGGCTGAAGTGAGATGGGGCGAATGTGTGCTGTGTCTGGTTGCGGAATTTTGTCAGGAAATAAGCAAAGAGTAAGCGTTCATGCTTTTTCAGGTGCCTCCAGCGAGGTTAGGCGATTGTGGATAAATTTTGTCACCACAACGAGGAAAGATTTTTCTTCGGGGCAGTCACCATGGCATTTGCGGTCGTCACTCCGGAGAGCACAGTTTCCAAGACAAACATATCTGGAAGGTAAAGGTGGAAGCTGGAATTAGGGTCCGAAGACAGCTGAAAGAGGATGCTGTGCTAACTATTATAACAGAAAAATGTATTAAAGCACTCTCTGTTCATTCGCCAGCTGCAAGTGCAAGCCTCAAACGCAACAGTGACACCGATCCTGTCAGGAGCAAGAGAGCCAAACTCAGAGACGTAAAGAAGGTAAGGTTTGTGGAATGGGTGGTTGATCTTTTTGTTTTTCATTTTATTTTCAGTGTATGGTTGGCTGTAAAGATAGTTGTTGGTTTTTGTCGAGTGCTGGCATCAAACTGAAAGAAACATACAGATCTCTAAACGAACGTTTTAAAGAACATAGACAGCATCCTCACAGGAAAAGACACTCCTGTGGCAAACCACTTCAATTCGGATCATCACCATCTCTCCCACATCAGAGTGGCAGCCCTTTGGAGAAATGGTCTTCAAGAAGGGAACTACAGAAAATACATGGAAAGCCCGTTAATACAGCGCCTTGGCACCTTGAGCCCCCATGGGCTCAACGTCAGGGAATGATACCTCACCTCAAACCATCAGCCCTCTCTTTCTCCCCCCCCCCTCCCTTCCCCCCCTCCCTTCCTTTGTCGCTCCTTTGCTGTCCATTGACACTCCCCATTTCTGTTGTGAATCATGATCACCCCTACATTCAGTATTGCCCACCACTCCCACCCCTGCCCTTTGTCGCTCCTTTGCTGCCATTGACACTCCCCATTTTCTGTTGTGAATCATGATCACCCCTACATTCAGTATTGCCCACCACTCCCACCCCTGCCCTTTGTCGCTCCTTTGCTGTCCATTGACACTCCCATTTCTGTTGTGAATCATGATCACCCCTACATTCAGTATTGCCCACCACTCCCACCCCTGCCCTTTGTCGCTCCTTTGCTGTCCATTGACACTCCCCATTTCTGTTGTGAATCATGATACCCCTACATTCAGTATTGCCCACCACTCCCACCCCTGCCCTTTGTCGCTCCTTTGCTGTCCATTGACACTCCCCATTTCTGTTGTGAATCATGATCACCCCTACATTCAGTATTGCCCACCACTCCCACCCCTGCCTTTGTCTTTTGCTGTCCATTGACACTCCCATAATTTTTGTTGTGAATCATGATCACCCTACATTTCAGTATTGCCCACCACTCCCACCCCTGCCTTTGTCGCTCTTTGCTGTCCATTGACACTCCCATTAAATTTTCTGTTGTGAATCATGATCACCCCTACATTCTGTATTGCCCACCACTCCCACCCTGCCCTTTGTCGCTCCTTTGCTGTCCATTGACACTCCCCATTTCTGTTAGTGAATCATGATCACCCTACATTCGTATTGCCCACCACTCCCACCCCTGCCCTTGTCGCTACTTTGCTGTCCATTGACACTCCCCATTTCTGTTGTGAATCATGATCACCCCTACATTCAGTATTGCCCACCACTCCACCCTGCCCTTTGTCGCTCCTTTGCTGTCCATTGACACTCACCCATTTCTGTTGTGAATCATGATCACCCCTACATTCAGTATTGCCCACCACTCACCCCTGCCCTTTGTCGCTCCTTTGCTGTCCATTGACACTCCCATTTCTGTTGTGAATCATGATCACCCCTACATTCAGTATTGCCCACCACTCCCACCCCTGCCCTTTGTCGCTCCTTTGCTGTCCATTGACACTCCCCATTTCTGTTGTGAATCATGATCACCCTACATTCAGTATTGCCCACCACTCCCACCCTGCCCTTTGTCGCTCTTTGCTGTCCATTGACACTCCCCATTTCGTTGTGAATCATGATCACCCCTACATTCAGTATTGCCCACCACTCCCACCCCTGCCCTTTGTCGCTCCTTTGCTGTCCATTGACACTCCCCATTAATTTTCTGTTGTGAATCATGATCACCCCTACATTCAGTATTGCCCACCACTCCCACCCCTGCCCTTTGTCGCTCCTTTGCTGTCCATTGACACTCCCCATTAAATTTTCTGTTGTGAATCATGATCACCCCTACATTCAGTATTGCCCACCACTCCCACCCCTGCCCTTTGTCGCTCCTTTGCTGTCCATTGACACTCCCCATTTCTGTAGTGAATCATGATCACCCCTACATTCAGTATTGCCCACCACTCCCACCCCTGCCCTTTGCGCTCCTTTGCTGTCCATTGACACTCCCCATTTCTGTTGTGAATCATGATCACCCCTACATTCAGTATTGCCCACCACTCCCACCCTGCCCTTTGTCGCTCACTTTGCTGTCCATTGACACTCCCCATTTCTGTTGTGAATCATGAATCACCCCTACATTCAGTATTGCCCACCACTCCCACCCCTGCCCTTTCGGTCGCTCCTTTGCTGTCCATTGACATCCCCATTTCTGTTGTGAATCATGATCACCCTACATTCAGTATTGCCCACCACTCCCACCCCTGCCTTTGTCGCTCCTTTGCTGTCCATTGACACTCCCATTGCTGGTTGTGAATCATAATCACCCTACATTCAGTATTGCCCACACTCCCACCCTGCCCTTTGTCGCTCCTTTGCTGTCCATTGACCTCCCATTTCTGTTGTGAATCATGATCACCCCTACATTCAGTATTGCCACCACTCCCACCCCTGCCTTTGTCGCTCCTTTGCTGTCCATTGACACTCCCCATTTCTGTTGTGAATCATGATCACCCCTACATTCAGTATTGCCCACCACTCCACCCCTGCCCTTTGTCGCTCCTTTGCTGTCCATGAACTCCCCATTTCTGTTGTGAATCATGATCACCCCTACATTCAGTATTGCCCACCACTCCCCCCCTGCCCTTTGTCGCTCCTTTGCTGTCCATTGACACTCCCCATTTCTGTGTGAATCATGATCACCCCTACATTCAGTATTGCCCACCACTCCACCCCTGCCCTTTGTCGCTCCTTTGCTGTCCATTGACACTCCCCATTTCTGTTGTGAATCATGATCACCCCTACATTCAGTTATTGCCCACCACTCCCACCCTGCCCTTTGTCGCTCCTTTGCGTCCATTGAAACTCCCCATTTCTGTTGTGAATCATGATCACCCCTACATTCAGTATTGCCCACCACTCCCACCCTGCCCTTTGTCGCTCCTTTGCTGTCCATTGACACTCCCCATTTCTGTTGTGAATCATGATCACCCTACATTCAGTATTGCCCACCACTCCACCCCTGCCCTTTGTCGCTCCTTTGCTGTCCATTGACACTCCCCATTTCTGTTGTGAATCATGATCACCCCTACATTCAGTATTGCCCCCACTCCCACCCCTGCCCTTTGTCGCTCCTTTGCTGTCCATTGACACTCCCCATTTCTGTTGTGAATCATGATCACCCCTACATTCAGTATTGCCCACCACTCCCACCCCTGCCCTTTCCACCCCTTCAAACCATGAACTGCGCTCAGTGACCCAAGTCAACCCCCATCAACATCTTCCCTCTGCTGCCATTCCCTGTTGAAGTGTCTACGACACGAAACGTCGGTCATCCCTTCTCCAGGTAATCTTTTGTCACCTTTTCCTTTACTTATTTGAATGAGTACAGCAGTCACTACTATATTTTTCTGTGAAAGATACATTGTTACTGTCATAGTGGCAGTCAGTCAGTCACACTGCCTGCTGCCACTGAAACTGTTGCATGTTTGTGATTGATTTTTGCAACCTGCTGTTACTGTTTCCAACAAAACTGAAGTCACGATTCTTATTAACAAGAAAGTGTCCATGTCCACAAATAACTTGTTGGACTCCAGTGAATAATAGTTTGGGTTTTTATTTTTCAGGACATTGCTGAACATCAGGCACCCCTGCAAGTTCAAGTTTCTGCCCAACAACAATATACTTTAGTAAGCGAGTTATTTATCAGTATTTGGATACAGGATGGCGACAGTGTGCATTTTAAGATATATGCAGGTGTGGTGTGTCTGTATGCTATAAACTGCCCTGGTGAGTAAGAGAATAATGAGCTTAGATCTGCAGCTTAGATCTGATGTACGGCACGTCACGCATCAGTTTTTAAAATAACAGCCAGAATCTTTGACTGCAATATATTGTAAAAGACCCCTCCGATTCTTATTGTCATTGTGGAACTTCAGAATGTAAGTGGAGAGAGTGAGATTGAAAATGAGGAACGTAAAAAAAAGGTGTGTGTTTGGGAGGGGGGGGGGGGGGGGGGGGGGGCTGAAACTGAACAGCAATTGAAAAGATTTCTATAGCAGGGAAGAGAATTAGTGTGATGATGCAGTAGCTGACAAACTCCTGTTCAAAGGAAAAGGCATTATCTGATAGATCTAAACTGAAGGGAAATGTGGTTTATCACAATTATTTTAAAGTTATTTACATACTGCGGTAATTGTGTGTGTGTGTGTGTGTGTGTGTGTGTGTGTGTGTGTGTGTGTGGTGTGTGTGTGTGTGTGTGTGTGCGTGTGCGAACAGATGTATGTATGTGCATGTGTATATCATGTACTATCTGTGTCGTGCGTATGTGTGTACATATACATAATATGGTCAAGCTGTAAAAATAATGTCGAACTGCCTGGAAATAAACACTAGCGTCTGAGCGAGGGAGGTGGTACTGTACAAGGAGCTGTAGGTTCAAACTGGTACGGCTGAACTCCATACACTTCAGTGAAAATTTCACGTTCGATGTCCTCTTCGTTCGAACTTGACTCGTAGCTGAGAGCATCTGCCATTATCGCCGGAAAATAGTTGAGTTTTACGTCCTCATAGCGAAAGCTTTTAGGGTCTTGGCATTTATACTTCACTTGCGGGGTCCCCGACTCTCGTCTCTTTCCGTACTGTGCTCGGCAATCTCCGTGGCGAGTCACGATTTGGCTACTTGCACGACCCGAAACACGGATAGCAGTGAGTTCCAGAAGAAAAGTAACACGTACATCGAAACACGCTCGATCATACAGTTGAACAACCCAAACATGCTATTTATGGGCGAGGACCCCTTTAATCAGCTCACTGTCTCATGACCGCTCGTTTTTTTTTTTTTTTTTTTACTGAAGTCTCGCAGCATGCCTTTGAATTGATTGGACATCATATAGTCATAAACAAAACATATTTCCAACCTACCACAGAGCTTAGTATCTTGCGTAAAAAAGAAAAACCCTACAGTGTAGACCACCCCCAGCAATGACGCAGTGAATCAGCGGGCACTTATAATGGCAGCCTGTCTCTTGACCTACGGTGCAGAGAGCTAAACGGAGGTTACACTTTAAGCAAAACTATCAGGCAAGAAGAGAAAGCATATGAAACGTAGAACGGAGAAAACGTCAGGAAACTCTGTGTGTGTGTGTGTGTGTGCGTGTGCGTGTGTGCGTGCGTGCGTGCGTGCGTGCGTGAGTGATGAATTTCAGTTTAAGAGGAAAGTGTCTTTTGCAATTATTAAACAACAGCTCCAGACATCATCGGACTTTGGACGGCTGGACGCAAACAGAGGATGTCTCATCAGACCGTGCTCGTAGGGATATGTGGCGACAAACAGCACGTGCTTGGCATACCGGCTCCACAATCACCAAGCGAAGAATGTCGCTGCTTTGAGGAGAAATAAATTGCTCAAAGCTGAACGCATGATCAGAAACAAAACTTAAATGGCAGTATCGGTGATGGGCACGGACAATGATGGGCATGGACAATATGTCTCTTTCAGTACAGGTCAAACAGACCACAGAGAGCATGTTCAGGGCTGTCAACACGTACCAACACACACACACACACACACACACACACACACACACACACACACACACACACCACACACACACACACACCAAACGCAAGCGAACAAACAAGCAAAACACAAGCACATAATCAAACAGCAAAGCCAGCAAGTCACTCATGCCAAGGGGAACTCAGATTTACATATGGTTTGCAGGTACACCTATTCTAAACATCAATCTCCATGTTGCAGTCCTTCACTCGGATGCAACTAAGCCATGCTAGGTGAACCAACCACTCTGATCAGTTGGCAGACATTTTTCTTAAAAAACCCGATGAAAACAAATCCTTGTGAGAAAACCCCAATGTAACAAAGACATTAACAGTAGTAAGGTTAGGCAGGTTTCACCCCCAAAACCGGAGGAGGCAAAATGAGGAGGGAACAAGACAGCGCCTTAGGACGAATCACATGATCGAGGATGCTCGGTGATAAAATCGAACGATCCATGTGACGTTCCTATTCATAGACCCTACGGGCGATTGCATCACGCTGATACAATCAGATGAAAAAACAAACAAACGTAAGACTGGTTATAGCGACTCGTGTTGTTTTGTTTTTGTTTAGGCCGTCTCTCAAGGGTCACATCACATGATGAAAAAGACAGTCAGTTCCCTTGAAAGGCCCGAACTGTACCTATTGAACCCATACTAGCTGAGCATGATTGACTCTTTAAACCGGTTTAATACCAGTTAAAGAATGAGATTTGGGGGTTAATAGGTGTCTTGTTTGTTTATTTATTTATTTACACCGTCTCCAAGGGTGACACACATAAACA
>CM031597.1:5307813-5312813 GCA_018398815.1 Conus ventricosus
TGACCTGAATGCCTTCAAAGGGACACCTCTATATGCCCCCGTCCCTATATGCCCCCGGGGGCATATAGAGACGGGGGCATATAGAGACGGGGGCATATAACGGTCGGGTGGGCATATAGAGACGGGGGCATATAGAGACGGGGGCATATAGAGACGGGGGGCATATAGAGACGGGGGGCATAACGGTCGGGGGGCATATAGAGACGGGGGCATATAGAGACGGGGGCATTCTGTATTGAACTCGCGTTGCACGGTTCAAACACAGGATCCGCCATTGTTGTCACAGGGACGGCTGGCTTCAGACGAAGAACGACGACGGTGTTGCTGCCTTCACCGGTAATTTTCCAGCTTGACACGGTGTTCATATTCAGCAGGGCGTTCACAGCTGTTTCCGCAGTCGCTGGAAGTCCAGTAACTGGCATTTTGAAGAAATAACGAAGATATTTTCACAGCTGAAATAAATGGCGCCCTGTCGCTTCGTGTCAAACCCGTGACACCTAGAGAGAGAGAGAGAGAGAGAGAGAGAGAGAGAGAGAGAGAGAGAGATGAGAGAGAGAAGAGGAGAGATGAGAGAGAGAGGAGTTGGGGGTGGAGATGATAATGTCATTAAAGATCATTGCGTGGTTCTTAATCACATCAGCTTCTGGCGCTACGGACACGCTATTTTGATTATTTCATTCATTATTTTCCCGTGTCATCCATTCAATGTCGTTCACTTAATTTTTTTTTTTTTTTAGCTTCATTCTTTCAATTTTTTCACTCAGAGTGCATGCTATGTGTAGCGTGTCATTCATACCAACGGCCAAAACAGGCCTTCTCTTCCAAAAGTTGATCACTGGATTTAAACGTGCGTGCAAGACGTTATGTGTGCTTTCACACACCCGTTTGTAGTCTCATTCGAAGGACTTTTTGGGAAATGGAGTCAGAACCAATGTTACCTCCGAGGGAAACTGCACCCCCACCCCCACCTCACCCCCCACTGTTCCGAAATGGCCCGGCTGAGATTCGAACTCGAACCGCGATCCAGGATCACCAAGATTACGAGTCCGGCGCTCTACCAACTGAACTATTCCGGCCCATCATTTTGATCATCATTATTGATGTTATCATCATAATCAGCAGCAACAGTAACAGTACTCGTCTTTTCTATATAGTATTTTTGGTGCTCCGTCTATTACCCGCTGACGCCATCCAAGCCCGATTCTTTATTCCACATGGACTGTGCAACAATTAAAACGAATGTGCTGAGGAATAGGAGTATTAACTTTTTTTCCTCTTTTGTTGTTGTTGGTCGGGTGCAATTAGATGCAGGACACCGTCATGGTTGTGAGAACACGCTGACGTGGCTTTCGTTGCTGATGGAAATAATGCCACAACGATCAACAATTTTCGACCACACGACCTGCACTCTACACACGTTTGCACCTCAAAAGAAACTTTTGAATCAAATTATCTCCAATCCCATCCCAACGCACCACCCCATCCCTAACCTGCCCCCCCCCCCCCCCCCCCCCCCCCTCCACTACATCCCATTCTCGTTGCACGCGAAAACTCATTTGTCGCCTATACCGACCTCTTCTCAAGCGAGCGTGACCAGGACCACAGCCGGAAAAAAAAGATGTTAACAAAAAATTGAATGTTTGGCCGTTCATCAAACTTTAAAGTATATCTGAAGCACGGGACGGGGGGGAAAGCGGGATGAGGTTGTAGGATGGGGGGGGGGGGGGGGGGGGGGGGGGGGGTGAAGAGGGAGTGGCTTTATAGCTATTGGATTGTATACAGACTAAATGGAAGTGGAGCGAGGGGAGGAGAAGCAAGTAGCGGAGAAAAATGTTTCTCTGATTAGTCATCGGCAACTGCAGGTCTTGATTGTGTGTGTGTGTGTGTGTGTGTGTGTGTGTGTGCGCGCGCGCGAATGAGTGAGTGAGTGAGTGAGTGGTGAGTGAGTGAGTGAGTGAGTGAGTGAGTGAGTGAGTGTGTGTGTGTGTGTGTGTGTGTGTGTGTGTGTGTGTGTGTGTGTGTGTGTGTGTGTGTGTGTGTGTGTGGTGTGTGTGTGTGTGTGTGTTTTGTTGTTGTTCTTCTTCTTCGAATTTAACGTCTTTTCACTTTAAAGTGATATTAGACAGGAAGTGAACGTTTACTCGTATATAATTTTATGTGTATGTGTGTGTAGTAATGCGTGCTTGCATGTGTGTGTGCGTGCGTGCGTGCGTGCGTGTGCGCGCGCGCGCGCGCGAGTGTGTGTGTGCGCGCGTGACACACGTGCGTTCATGTGTGTGTGTGTGTGTGTGTGTGTGTGTGTGTGTGTGTGTGGTGTGTGTGCGTGTGTGCGTGTGTGCGTGAGTGCGTGCGTGCGTGTGTATGTGTGTTGTAGTTGTTGTTGTTTTGTTTTACGTCTTTCCACATTACGTGATATTAGACGGGGAAAAAAAAGAAAGAAAAGAAAAAAGAATCGGGGCTGGGAAAAAAGGTTAACACAACGAGTCAAAGAATTAACTTATCTACAACTATAGCACAAAAACAGAATATCCACTCAATCAAAAAAAGAAAAAAAAAGAAAAAGAAGAATCAAACATATAACTCTTCTGTCTCGTCTCACCACTGATTGTTATCGATTATAAGTATTTACCAATTGGACTTTTAGCTAAGTGCAAAAAGAAAAAGATATGTTTCACTTGCTAACAGGAAAACATTTTGAATAGGCTGTACAGACGTATTTGGAATGAATTTTTTCATTAAGTTACACACAAGAATGTGATCAGTTGAAATGCTATGACCACATGTACAATGTATATTTTTGACTACTTTGTTTTTAAACAATCCAATTTCCATCTACAGATCAAGGAACTTATCTGTCGTCTACGATAAATGTTTTGATCGTACTTACTTAACTTTTCATGCATATTTTTCATTTCATCGTGTAAACCTAAACACTGCAGTTTCTCTTTCTATCAAATGAAAATGAGAAAATTGTACTTTTTCTGCCAAAGTATAGCACTCTTGCACTGACATAGAGAAGTTTAAAAAATGCGAATCTGATGATCGTTTTGCTCCTCTCTTGCTAGAACATCAACCTTTTCGTTATAATATAACCCACAGTGTGGAGGGCACCCAAAGAAATGTTAGTTCGGTGTCTGTGACTGAGACGAAATGTACTAAATTATTTATTTCAGTGATCATCTCAGGTCGAACTTTTAATTTAAAATTCTTCATTGCAGTAAGACTTACTTGGAATCTACACATAAAAAACTTTAGATAAATTTTGAGGGTAATCAACAACAAACTTTAAAGCCATAATTATAGCAAATAACTCAGCCGTGAATATAGATTTGTTTTTTTTTCGAGATAACTAGACTTTTCTTTAAGGCCTGGGATAATGTATGCTGCACCTGCATGTTCATTGATTAATGATCCATCAGTGTATATCTTAAAATGGTTGGAATAGTGATCATGCAAATGCATTTTGATATTGGATAACAATAAATTAGTATTTTCAGCCTTTGTTAAATCTGTATGCTCAATATCAAAATATGCTCGTATTAGTTTCCAGGGAGGGACAGGAGACACAATAGATCTTTTTGCAATAGATGTTAGTTCAATATCTGAGGATTCTAAAATCGAGGAAGTATATGTTCTAAGAATCGTTTGAGATATGATTTTAGCCCGTTTGGGAAAATCAGTGTCCGATTTAATATTTATTCAGGGCCTAAATTATTGTCAATAGAACTTCTTATAACAAATTTGGTGCAGGCAGGATTCCTATATTCTTCCAGTGGTAATATCCCAGCAGCACTGTATGCTTTTGTACAAGAGGCATGGACTGGTAGTCCCATGGCTATCTTATATGCTTTGGATCAATACTTTGAAGTTTTTCAGTAAGTATCTGGGTGCACTGAAGAACACCTCTTGTGCATACGTTAATTTTGATCTAACCAGTGCGGTAGAAAGGTGCAAAAGAGTAATTGTGTCCTGAGCCCAAACATGCTTGCTAATAATCTTTAATAGATTTAATTTTAAAGTTTTTCGAGCTTTTGTTAGAATATGCTCTATATGAAAATCCATGACAACTTTGATGTTAAATTTACTCCAAGGAATTTCACATTTTTGTATATTTAATGGGTATGCGTTGACTTGAAATAAAGGCATAGTAACTGGATCAGATCCAGTGTTAAATAACATAATAATCATGTGTTTTTTCAGTTGATATTTGCAAACCATTTTCAGTCATGTAAGCAGAAAGGGTATTTAATTCTTTTTAATATAACTTTTTGATATAGTTTTGTGATCTGACAGGTGTACTTTTTTTTTAATGTCACTTTCATCCATGTGCATATGTCATCTGCATATTGGACTAGTTCAATGTTTTTAGTAATTTTTGTGGGTAAATCGTACATCAGAATATTAAAAAGTACAGGGGCAATAACAGACCCCTGAGGAATGCCCATGTGTAATTTTCTTCTTGTAGAGTAAGAGTTCCCTACCTTTGTTCTAATAAATCTATTTTCTAAGAAGTCTTTAAGAAAATCATAAATGTTTCCTGATAATCCAATCTCTTTAAGTTTATGAAGCAATCGAGAGTGCCATACTTGATCATAAGCTTTAGTGATATCAAAAAAGGTTGCTAGTAAGCATTTTCTCCTGGAAAACTGATGTTTAATTTGAGTGGTAAGTTTGACCAAATGTTCAATAGCACTTCTACCTTTCGAAAACCTGCTTGGTTTGTTGGGATAACTTTGTTCTTTTCACAAAAGTAGTTCAGTCAATTCAAAACAATTGTTTCATAAAGTTTGCAGACATGAGATGTTAATGAACTAGGTCTGTAACTTTCAGTTTACCTTCCTTGTGAATCGGTACTACTGCCGATTCTTTCCATATTTGTGGCAAATGACCTGAGCTCCAGCATTTTGCAAATATTCTAAGTAAAATGCTTATCCATTTGTCTGGAAAATGTTTAATCATTTCATTAGATATGTGTGTGTTGTGTGTGTGTGTGTGTGTGT
>CM031597.1:5320313-5322813 GCA_018398815.1 Conus ventricosus
TGATGATCTCAATGGGCAATATTTCAATTAACTACATCAACTGATAAAGAAAACAAAGGCACAGACTATGGAAAGCAGACTGGGATCAAATAACTGGAGGTGCTGTTCAAACCACCCAAACCAAACAACACAGAGAGGGAGAAAGCAACTGTAATGCCAGAGTTGAAATTCAGGATGATTTATGGCACAATCAAGCGGCTGACCCACTCAGCATGGCTCAGTTCTATCAGTTCTAAGATGCCAGTCGTCTGACCCACTCAGCATGGCTCAGTTCTGTCAGTCCTAAGATGCCAGTCGTCTGACCCACTCAGCATGGCTCAGTTTTGTCAGTCCTAAGATGCCAGTCGTCTGACCCACTCAGCATGGCTCAGTTCTGTCAGTCCTAAGATGCCAATCGTCTGACCCACTCAGCATGGCTCAGTTCTGTCAGTCCTAAGATGCCAGTCGTCTGACCCACTCAGCATGGCTCAGTTCTATCAGTCCTAAGATGCCAGTCGTCTACCTTGCATTATAACAAGCATTCGTTTATATGACTAGAGTCTATATTATGAACGTATTCCATTTTCTTGTGGCTCTCCCTTTCTCTCTCTGTATGTGTGCGAGCATGCGTGCGTTCGCGCCTGTGTGTGTGTGTGTGTGTGTGTGTGTGTGTGTGTGTGTGTGTGTGTGTGTGTGTGTGTGTGTGTGTGTGCGTGCGTGCGTGCGTGCGTGCGTGTGCATGTGTGTGTGTGTGTGTGTGTGTGTACTGACAGAACTTCCTCTGCGTGGTGACAGCCCTGAAATGGCTCCAGGTGGTCTGCTGAATTACAATAAACAGAGTGACTGAATCATCATTACAGACAGCTGGCTTTTTTCAATCAAGGACGAACGTAACACAGTGTCAGGCGTAGGATGAATATAACATAGTGTCAGGCGTACACCAAGTACCCTACACCTTACGGCGAAAGTAAGTGCCAGGTGTGGACTGGTTATATCATACACTTTACGGCGAAAGTAACAGTGCCAGGTGTGGACTGGTTATATCCTACACTTTACGGCGAAAGTAACAGTGCCAGGTGTGAAGTGGTTATATCCTACACTTTACGGCGAAAGTAACAGTCCCAGGTGTGAAGTGGTTATATCCTACACTTTACGGCGAAAGTAACAGTGCCAGGTGTGGACTGGTTATATCCTACACTTTACGGCGAAAGTAACATTATGTGGCACGGACATTACGGATTATGTAATTTGTTGCAAGGAGTACACGGATGTTGTACGTCTTACGGTGAAAGTACCATGGATGTCAGCTTACACTTTAGGAGAAAAAACATGGTGCTAATTGTGCACGGGTAGTGTACATGTTACGCAGAAATTAACATGGTGCCGGGTGTGAACGGATAGCCTACACCCTACGGAGTACGTAACATGATGCCAAATGTGAACGGTTATCCAACACCAAAAAATAATATGGTGCCAGATATGAACGGATATCCTACACCAAAAACAACATGGTGCCAGATATGAACGGATATCCTACACCGAAAACAACATGGCGCCAGATCCTACAACGAAAATAACATGGTGCCAGATATGAATGTATATCTTACACCGAACATAACACGATGCCAGATATGAAAGGATATCCTACATCGAAAAGAACAAGCTGAGAGGAATGAACGGATATCCTATACCAAAAAATAAGACAGTGCCAGATATAAACGGGTATCCTACATCGAAAATAACATGGTGCCAGTTATGAATGGATAGTCTACACCAAACATAACATGGTGCCAGGTATGAACGGGTATCCTACATCTAAAATAACACGCCAGTTATGAATAGATATTCTACACCAAAAATAACATGGTGCCAGGTATGAACGGGTATCCTACATCTAAAATAACATGGTGACAGGTATGAACGGATATGCTACATCGAAAATAACACGCCAGTTATGAATAGATATTCTACACCAAAAATAACATGGTGCCAGGTATAAACGGATATCCTCCACCGAAAATACCATGGTGCCTGATATGAACGGATATCCTACACCGAAAATACCATGGTACCTTGGTTGACCCAGCAGTGATGCGATGTGTTCGCTGTTTGAAGTTCCAGCCGACATAAAATTTGTCATTTCCACAGCTCATTCTAATGCGCTATTCTCCAGTGGCGTGCTCCATCTTCCTCGCCCACACACATGCAATCTGAAATGGTCATTCTTATCTGTCACTGAAGTTATGGTGCATGTGGGCATCCACCTGAATGTACCTATCCAAACAAGTGTAAGTATACCGCCCTGATATGGCCAATGCATTTATCTCAACAACCATCGCGTGTGTGTATGTGTGAGGGTGGGAAGGGGGGGGGGGGGGGTCGTCATTCGATTGAACACACACAAAAGTTAGAACACACACAGACATAAACTGACCGTTTGAAAATGAAAAAAAAAGATGCGAAGCATATAAACGTACTCCCAGTTTTCCAAACCGCTTATAAATCGGCCAAGTGCTTTATG
>CM031597.1:5327813-5340313 GCA_018398815.1 Conus ventricosus
ATGTACAGTGTAAACCCTCTACAACATACACATTATAGTGGTCAATGTATAGACAGATGTGTACTGAGCACGATTTGTTTCTGGAGATGTAGGCGATCATCACTTCACACTGATTATCTCATTAGAATCATCGTCAAAAAGAGGTACACACAGACAAATGGTCACAGTTTTTGCGTGTTGAGACGACGCTCGAGGGTCCGAGTTACTCGTGGATTTGGACTTTTTCGGCTTAAAAACGCTCTCCATCCGCCCAGCAGAAAATGTACACCTGGTTCAGTTCATACACGGTTTAAAGATGAGAGGGATGGGCCCTGCCTCCCAAACTGACGTGCCCAGACACCATGAGCCTCTGTCCTTACGGCCATTCGGCAATGGGATCCTAGCCTAAGGCTTTCAACTACCACCACCAGCATAACGACAATGGGATTCTAGCCTAAGGCTTTCAACTACCACCACCAGCATAACGGCAATGGGATTCTAGCCTACGGCTTTCAACTACCACCACCAGCATAACGACAATGGGATTCTAGCCTAAGGCTTTCAGCTACCACCACCAGCATAACGGCAATGGGATTCTAGCCTAAGCCTTTCAACTACCACCACCAGCATAACGACAATGGGATCCTAGCCTAAGGCTTTCAACTACCATCACCAGCATAACGGCAATGGGATTCTAGCCTAAGCCTTTCAACTACCACCACCAGCATAACGGCAATGGGATCCTAGCCTAAGGCTTTCAACTACCACCACCAGGAGCATAAAGAAGGAGAAATGGAAGATCCAATCCCCGGCCGTTTCCCACGTGTATGTATGTCCACGGCCGAAATGTACGCCATCTCTCTCTCTCTCTCTCTCTCTCTCTCTCTCTCTCTCTCTCTCTCTCTCTCTCTCTCTCTCTCTCTCTCTCTCTCTCTCTCTCTCTCTCTCTCTCTGAGCTTTTGTCTGAAACTTAAATGTTCACGTGTTTACCATAGAGTCTTATGCATGCACCATATACTCTTTCGTGTGCAAGTATGTTTGTAAACATCTATTTTAAAAAGGCAAACAAAGAAAATGAAATGATATTATAAAGTCAGGTACCAAAGTATGGAAACAAAGGGTGTAGACTGAAGAAAAGGTGAACGGGAGTAATGAGATTAAAAAAAGAGTAAACAATAAACTTGGAAGAGATTGCAATTTAAGTGACTAAAAAAAACAAGGCGAACATTATACATACAGAAGGCTAAGTAACAGTTTCGTAATACACAATAGCTAACAGACAAGTAAATCTTTGACAAATGTGTCGTCTCCAAATGTCACAAACAAAAGGCACGAACAATACATAAATCAATACTCGCTAGATAGCGGCCAGAGTGAGATAGAAAGAACAATCAGGAAGGAAAAGAGGGCCGGATGGAAGGAAGGAAGGAAGGAAGGAAGGAAGGAAGGAAGGAAAAGAAGCAGTGCTTTAAGGACAAGAGGGCGGACGGAGGAAATATCCTGCTCAAATTAGGCAGACACCTATCACAGCACACAGGGCACCCTGATGACTGCAGAATGCCAGGGAAGGTGGTGCACACAGGGCACCCTGATGACTGCAGAATGCCAGGGAAGGTGGTGCACACAGGGCACCCTGATGACTGCAGCCTTCCACAATGCCAGGGAAGGTGGTGCACACAGGGTACCCTGATGACTGCCCACAATGCCAGGGAAGGTGGTGCACACAGGGCACCCTGATGACTGCCCACAATGCCAGGGAAGGTGGTGCACACAGGGCACCCTGATGACTGCAGAATGCCAGGGAAGGTGGTGCACACAGGGCACCCTGATGACTGCAGAATGCCATGGAAGGTGGTGCACACAGGGCACCCTGATGACTGCAGAATGCCAGGGAAGGTGGCGCACACAGGGCACCCTGATGACTGCAGAATGCCAGGGAAGGTGGTGCTCACAGGGCACGCTGATGACTGCAGAATGCCAGGGAAGGTGGTGCACACAGGGCACCTGATGACTGCAGAATGCCAGGAAAGGTGGTGCACACAGGGCACCCTGATGACTGCACAATGCTAGGGAAGGTGGTGCACACAGCGGACCCTGATGACTGCAGAATGCCAGGGAAGGTGGTGCACACAGGGCACCCTGATGACTGCAGCCTTCCACAATGCCAGGGAAGGTAGCACCGTTACATTTCCTGCCCATCAATGTTCAGCACTGAGTTCTGCGTCATCACCTGCCCCTGTATCCTGCGCTTACTGCGTCCAGAGGAGCGTGCAGTGCGCTCTACGTCTCCCTGCACACTTTTTTAAATACCGTTTCCTTCCCCATGGCTACTGCCCCTGCCATGGCCCAATTTCCTAATTGTCGTAGTTTTCTCTTGTGTTTCCAACGTGTTCATACGTTTATACACATTTGCCCTTTCTTTTCCGTACACTCTTTTAATTTTCACTGTTTTCATTTTAGTCCGACATTTTCTTGGTAGTTCAGGTAATGACCCTGATGAATTGAGGTGTAAAATATCGTCTGAAGTATATGATATACACAATACTATTGTGTTGTTGTTCAGTGGCATGAATACTTCAAACACTTATTTAAAAAGAGTCACTGAAAATAAGGTTAAAGCGGAAAACCTTAATCAGTGGAGAACTGCAGATGAAAGCAGTTTTTTGTGATTTTTTTCTGAAAGAGCACTGAAATAACATTCCAGATCTGTTGGACGTGACAGCCAATGTAGAGAAAATCTTCCAAAGGCCTGGTAGACATCGCCTGTTTCTTGTTAAAAGTTTCGGTGCTCCTTTTGACAGGGAAATGTATTTCAGGAATGGATGGATCAACCATAGTCTCTTTTAGGCTAAGGATTTAGAACGGTAATGTTAACGATCATATCAGTTATATGAGTGTCTGACTTTGTAATTTCGGAAGCAAGTATTATGAATAGATATAGGTAGAATAGTATAAACCTACCTGTCATTGTTAAGATAGTTTAGATACAATATTTCTACAATGGATCACATGTTTAGATTACTTCGAATTTTTTCAGATACAGATTTCATTAAGTCGTACATGTCAATTGTATACCTATTAATTTTGAAATGTCATTTGATACCATTCCTGGGAAAGCACTCTGGCCTGTTCTTAACCAGAATGGCGTTGCGTTAAAGGGAATGTTTTTTGTGTGTTAAATGTATATATTCTAATTGGTTAAGCAAAAGTAGGATTCGACAACGAATTAACACATTGTTTCATGTATATATTTTTATTGTTTAAGCAAAACTAGGGTTTGACAACGAATTAACACGTTGTTTCATGTACTCACGGGCAGTTTCACAGGGTGATGCTGATAGCTCTGCACTTTCGCCTTACTGCCAAAAGAATTGGCTTTAGACATCATCAGAAATGTGTCACATTCTGCAATAGCGTCTTTTGAAAATCGTTCTTTCCTTCTCTTGCTGTTAGCTTGAGACGCTGGTGTGTTTTCAGAATCTGTAGACTCCAAAGCAAACTGAGCAACCTTTACAATGCAACTCCTGAGCAACCTTTACAATACAGCTCCTGAGCAACCTTTACAATACAACTCCTGAGCAACAATACTCCTGAGCAACCTATACAACTCCTGAACAACCTTTACAATACAATTCCTGAGCAACCTTTACAATACAACTCCTGAGCAACCTTTACAATACAGCTCCTGAGCAACCTTTACAATACAATCCTGAGCAACCTTTACAATACAACTCCTGAGCAACAATACTCCTGAGCAACCTATACAACTCCTGAACAACCTTTACAATACAACTCTGAGCAACCTTTACAATACAGCTCCTGAGCAACCTTTACAATACAGCTCCTGAGCAACCTTTACAATACAGCTCCTGAGCAACGTCTGCAAAAAAAAAAACTCCTGAGCAACCTTTACAATACAACTCTGAGCAACAATACTCCTGAGCAACCTATACAACTCCTGAGCAACCTTTACAATACAACTCCTGAGCAACCTTTACAATACAACTCCTGAGCAACCTTTACAATACAGCTCCTGAGCAACCTTTACAATACAACTCCTGAGCAACCTTTACAATACAACTCCTGAGCAACAATACTCCTCAGCAACCTATACAATTCCTGAGCAACCTTTACAATACAGCTCCTGAGCAACCTTTACAATACAACTCCTGAGCAACCTTTACAATACAACTCTGAGCAACCTTTACAATACAGCTCCTGAGCAACCTTTACAATACAACTGCTGAGCAACCTTTACAATACAGCTCCTGAGCAACCTTTACATTACAGCTCCTGAGCAACCTTTACAATACAGCTCCTGAGCAACATTTACAATACAACTCCTGAGCAACCTTTACAATACAACTCCTCAGCAACCTTTACAATACAGCTCCTGAGCAACCTTTACAATACAGCTCCTGAGCAACCTTTACAATACAACTCCTGAGCAACCTCTACAATACAACTCCTGAGCAACAATACTCCTGAGCAACGTTTACAATACATCTCCTGAGCAACGTTTACAATACAACTCCTGAGCAACCATTACAATACAACTGCTGAGCAACCTTTTCCATGCAGCTCCTGAGCAACCTTTACAATACAACTCCTGAGCAACCTTTACAATACAACTCCTGAGCAACCTTTACAATACAACTCCTGAGCAACCTTTACAATACAACTACTGAGCAACAATACTCTGAGCAACCTTTACAATACAGCTCCTGAGCCACCTTTACAATACAGCTCCTGAGCAACCTTTACAATACAACTCCTGAGCAACCTTTACAATACAACCTGAGCAACCTTTACAATACAGCTCCTGAGCAACCTTTACAATACAACTCCTGAGCAACCTTTACAATACAACTCCTGAGCAACAATACTTCTGAGCAACCTTTACAATACAACTCCTGAGCAACGTTTACAATACAACTCCTGAGCAACCTTTACAATACAGCTCCTGAGCAACCTTTACAATACAACTCCTGAGCAACCTTTACAATACAGCTCTAAGCAACCTTTACAATACAGCTCCTGAGCAACCTTTACAATACAGCTCCTGAGCAACCTTTACAATACAACTCTGAGCAACGTTTACAATACAACTCCTGAGCAAACCTTTTCAATACAACTCCTGAGCAACGTTTACAATACAGCTCCTAAGCAACCTTTACATACAGCTCCTGAGCAACCTTTTCAATACAGCTCCTGAGCAACGTTTACAATACAACTCCTGAGCAACGTTTACAATACAACTCCTGAGCAACCTTTACAATACAGCTCCTGAGCAACCTTTACAATACAACTCCTGAGCAACCTTTACAATAAGCTCTGAGCAACCTTTACAATACAACTCCTGAGCACCTTTACAATGCAGCTCCTGAGCAACCTTTACAATACAACTCCTGAGCAACAATACTCCTGAGCAACCGTTACAATACAACTTCTGAGCAACCTTTACAATACAACTGCTGAGCAACCTTTACAATACAACCTCTGAGCAACCTTTACAATGCAGCTCCTTTGCAACCTTTACAATACAGCTCCTGAGCAACCTTTACAATGCATCCCCTGAGCAACATTTACAATACAACTCCTGAGCAACCTTTACATATCAACTCCTGAGCAACCTTTACAATACAGCTCCTGAGCAACCTTTACAATACAACTCCTGAGCAACCTTTACAATACAACTCCTGAGCAACCTTTACAATACAGCTCCTGAGCAACCTTTACAATACAGCTCAGACTCAATACAGGACAGACTGGTTTGATGTGTTAGGTTGAACGCATAGGATTCTGTTAAGGTAAAACGTATAAACCTTTTATGGTCTCTCTTTTTAGATAACAGCTTGTTCCAGATCCGACGAATCAGCTCCAAACAGAGAGACTGGTTGAACCTAAGCATCAAAAAGTTCGAGGAATATTTATATTAATGGATGATGCTCAGCACACATGCATGTCTCAATATACATGATAAAGTATGTTTTGTTCTTCTACTATGGCTCTGCCAAACCTCAGAAAAAGTAAGACAACTAGTGGAACCCGTGCAGCCATGACGGCAGTGACGCTAGTAGAACCAGTACAGCCATGACGGCAGTGACGCTAGTAGAACCGGTACAGCCATGACAGCAGAGACGCTAGTGGAACCGGTAAAGCCATGACAGCTATGACGCTAGTGGAACCGGTACAGCCATGACAGCAGAGACGCTAGTGGAACCGGTACAGCCATGACAGCAGAGACACTAGAGGAACTGGTACAGCCATGACACATGTGACGCTAGTAGAACCGGTACAGCCATGACAACAGTGACGCTAGTGGAACCGGTACAGCCATGACAGCAGTGACGCTAGTGGAACCGGTACAGCCATGACAGCAGAGACGCTAGAGGAACCGGTACAGCCATGACAACAGTGACGCTAGTAGAACCGGTACAGCCATGGCAACAGTGACACTAGTAGAACCAGTACAGCCATGACAGCAGTGACGCTAGTGGAACCGGTACAGCCATGACGGCAGCGAAGCTAGTGGAACCGGTACAGCCATGACAACAGTGACACTAGTGGAACCGGCACAGCCATGACGGCAGTGACGCCAGTGGAACCGGAACAGCCATGACAACAGTGACGCTAGTGGAACCGGTACAGCCATGACAGCAGTGACGCTAGTGGAACCGGTACAGCCATGACAACAGTGACGCTAGTGGAACAGGTGCAGCCATGACAGCTATGACGCTAGTGGAACCAGTACAGCCATGACAGCAGAGACGCTAGTGGAACCGGTACAGCCATGACAGCAGAGACGCTAGTGGAACTGGTACAGCCATGACAACAGTGACGCTAGTGGAACCGGTACAGCCATGACAGCTATGACGCTAGTGGAACCGGTACAGCCATGACAGCTATGACGCTAGTGGAACCGGTACAGCCATGACAGCAGAGACGCTAGTGGAACCGGTACAGCCATGACAGCAGTGACGCTAGTGGAACCGGTACAGCCATGACAGCTATGACGCTAGTGGAACCGGTACAGCCATAACAACAGTGACGCTAGTGGAACCGGTACAGCCATGACGGCAGTGACACTTGTGGAACCGGTACAGCAATGACAACAGTGACGCTAGTGGAACCGGCACAGCCATGACAGCTATGACGCTAGTGGAACCGGTACAGCCATGACAGCTATGACGCTAGTGGAACCGGTACAGCCATGACAACAGTGACGCTAGTGGAACCGGTACAGCCATGAGAGCTATGACGCTAGTGGAACCGGTACAGCCATGACAACGTGATGCTTGTGGAACGGGTACAGCCATGACAGCTATGACGCTAGTGGAACCGGTTACAGCCATGACAACAGTGACGCTAGTGGAACCGGTACAGCCATGACAACAGTGACGCTAGTGGAACCGGTACAGCCATGACAGCTATGACGCTAGTGGAACCGGTACAGCCATGACAGCTATGACGCTTGTGGAACCGGTACAGCCATGACAACAGTGACGCCAGTGGAACCGGACAGCCATGACAGCTATGACGCTAGTGGAACCGGTACAGCCATGACAGCAGAGACGCTAGTGGAACCGGTACAGCCATGACAGCAGAGACGCTAGTGGAACCGGTACAGCCATGACAACAGTGACACTAGTAGAACCGGTACAGCCATGACAACAGTGACGCTAGTGGAACCGGTACAGCCATGACAGCAGAGACGCTAGTGGAACCGGTACAGCCATGACAGCAGTGACGCTAATGGAACCGGTACAGCCATGACGGCAGTGACGCTAGTGGAAAAGGTACAGCGCGCGGGCGCGCGCGCACGCGCGCGTGTGTGTGTGTGTGTGTGTGTGTGTGTGTGTGTGTGTGTGTGTGTGTGTGTGTGTGTGCGGGCGCATACTGCACGATTTGTAATAGACTGAAAAGACCCGAGACATTAGTGCTGAAAAAGTGTTTCGTGTCCTTGGCCTGAAACAAACTAACAGACAACTGCACATCATGGACCCCTATAAGACTGACAATTGACAGAAGAAGGACATCGTTACATACAACACCCTGTTTTCATGAGCACTTCAGGCGCAAACTATGGAAGCACGTTGACGTCAATCAGTAATCATTACAATCAAGTTGCGTGCGTCAGAGGACTTTTGATGTGATCAGCAGACCACTGATTGCCGGTCTCGGTCAGAGTTTAGTTTCTGATGACGTCAAGGAAATTACCTGTTACCGAACCTAATTAATCTTTGTCTTGACTTCGGCCCAGCTGACTTCGGCCCAGCTGACTTCGGCCCAGCTGACTTCGGCCCAGCTGACTTCGGCCCAGCTGACTTGGGCCCAGCTGACTTGGGCCCAGCTGACTTGGGCCCAGCTCAGAGGATTTCGTGTCAACCGTTTGTTTGTCCTCGGCGCGCACACTAAATGAATAGTATGGCAATGCGGTAACCTGGTTTGATCGTGTGGTCTTGGTGCTTTTCAACGTATCTGTTCAAACGCCAGTTGCAGGACACCACCGTAAGTATTACTAAATTACTGTCACTTGAACACTTTGCTCGTGTACAAATGAGCTGTTCACCGGTTAAAAAGTGTGTTTATGTATGCAACATTATGTTCCAGTGTGTGTGTGTGTGTGTGTGTGTGTGTGTGTGTGTGTGTGTGTGGTGTGTGCGTGCGTGTGTGTGCGTGTGCGTGTGTGTGTGTGTGTGTGTGTGTGTGAGTGTGTGTGTGTGCGCGTGTGTGTCTGTGTGTGTATGTGTGTGCGGGCGCGAGTGAGCTCTGTGTGTGGAAGGAATTCTGTTTTACGTCTCGTCACACATATAGGTGATTGCAGACGTCTAAATAACATATTGTTTACAATTTTAGACTATTATCATAAAAGAAAAGAGGACGATGTGGTTACATGGAACAAAAATAAAGCATAGATGAATTGTAGGACAGTAACTATAAAAAATTAGATAAAAATAACTAAAATAATCTAACTTACGATTATGATTATAAAATGTTCCTTAATGGACTTCCCAAAAGGTTACTCGTTAATTTAACAAGAGAAACAACTGGCAACGAATCTAAAAAGTCAAACACATTAACATGCCCAGTGTCAGCACTTGGTATAACACCATTCAAAAAGGGTTTCGTTAGTTCACAATCAAAAATCACATGTTGAACTGAAAGATCCCCACGACATACGCACTTAACAGTCTGGCAATACTTGGTTCGTAGGGAATTACATAAAAGTCTAAAAGTCAGGCTAGAAACCGGTCGGCTAATTGACACAAAGTTTGACAGAGTTTGCTGACGAGGTTTTGATGAGGAACTGTATTGACTCCAGAAATCCCTCTCGATTATATGATTAATTTCCTTGTATGATAAAGGACAATCAACCTTAATACTACCAAATATATTCTTTGCTCCCCTTTTTGCTGCTCTATCTGCTTGATCATTAAAAACGAAGGAGGTGTGCGATGGAACCCAAGAAAATACAACATTAGTACCTTTCATGTAAAGACAGTGCAACATGTACTTAATCTCAAATAATAATTCCTCTTTTTGTGATTTTCAAAACAATACAAACTTTTTAATACTGACTGTGAATCAACACAAAACAGGATATTAAATATTGAGACTGGCAAGGAAATTAAATAATTTAATGCCATCAGGACAGCAACTAGTTCAGCTGTAAATATGGAATGACCCTTACCTAAATAATATGATTTTTCAGCTTTGCAATCTGGAATTACAAAGCCAGATCCCGCACTACCATCATCAAGAACTGAGCCGTCAGTGTATACTTTCAAATAGTTAGTAAACTTTTCTTCCATGTCAATTTTGACAGATGCTGCTAACACATGCGGCGAAATCGCTTTATTTAGATCAGAAGAAAAAATGTTAACTGTTACTTCCGTTAGTTCCCAAGGGGTACCGGCGGAACCAGTACGCGAGGCGCTACCTCGTATGGGTCAATCTTTGATGAATTAAAAAACGTCTGAAACATATGAACGAAGCGTCTCTAAATTTGAATTTTTCTGTGCATTTTTCGAAAAATCAATGTCGGATCGTGTATTTAACTCTTCAAGGTCATCCACCGCAATCCGTCTCACTACATATTTTACAGAACTTATTTTCCTTTCTTCATCAAGTGGCAAAAGGCTGCTATCTTATAAGCTTCAGAGGACTTAGTGTGCACAGGTACATCCAGGGCCAACTTTACAGCTTTACTGTCAATTCTTTGAAGTTTCTTTAAATGCGATCGCGAAGCAGAAAAGAATACTTCCTGTCCGTAAGTCAATCTTTGATCGTACAAGACTGGTTGCTAAATGCAACAAAACTTAGGATCCTGTCCCCATGGAGAATGACTGACAATTTTTAGAAAATTCAAACTTTTAACTGCTTTAGTAACAATTGAGTCAATATGTTTTTTCCAGTTTAGTTTTGGTGTAAGTAGGACACCTAAAAATGTTACTTCAAGTTTATAAAAAATTTCCCGTCCTCCCAGAAAGAATATAGGCAGGTTACTTGGGTTATATCCATTGTTAAAGAGAACCAAATGTGTCTTTTCAACAGAGAATTGAAAGCCATTCAAATGCATAATAACTATTTAATTTATCCAGCTCGTGCTGAAAGAGCTTCTGAATATAATTTATGTGACGTAAATTTGTTCTTTTCTTTAAAGATACATTAATCCATATTGCAATGTCATCAGCATATTGAGCTACCTTGGTATATGATGAAAAACATGTATATAAGTCATATAGCATTACATTGAATAACAATGGGGAGATTATAGAACCTTGTGGAATTCCCATATTTATAGATCTTGAGGATGATAAAGTCACACCAACTTTGGTCATTATGTGTCTCCCACTGTGTGTGTGTGTGTGTGTGTGTGTGTGTGTGTGTGTGTGTGTGTGTGTGTGTGTGTGTGTGTGGTGTGTGTGTCGCGCGCGCGCGTGTGTATGTGTGTGCGGGCGCGAGTGAGCTCTGTGTGTGTGTGTGTGTGTGTGTGTGTGTGTGTGTGTGTGTGTGTGTGTGTGCGTGTGTGTGTGTGTGTGTGTGTTGTGTGTGTGTGTGTGTGTGTGTGTGTGTGTTTATGACTCGTGAACGCAGAATTGAGTGTGTGTATGTGTGTGTGTGTGTGTGTGTGTGTGTGTGTGTGTGTGTGTGTGTGTGTGTGTGTGTGTGTGTTTCTGCTTATAATTTGTAGATGTTGAATTGCTAAAACTTGTAAAGTGCGTTGTAGCCTACGTTGTTAGGATGGGCGCAATAGAAATTGTCCTCATTATCATTATTATTATTATTATATTATTATTATTATATACAGTTCAATTTTCAACTTTCTGCAGCCCTCATGTAGGCTCTGTGATTTGCTCGTCATTAAACGTCATGACCTGTCTTCTTTTTAAGGTGATTCAGAGCTTAGTACGAGAGGTCCAGTACGCATCGTTTATTTATAAGGGAGTTTGTCCATTCTGATGGAGTCCTGTCTCTAGGAGTCTAGACAGATCAGTAGCACAAGCAGCAGCTGGCTTTGAATCAGGCGCACGTAACGGTTACACAACGGAAGCGAAAAGTACATTAATTTTCTTGTCAAGTGTTTACTGTTAGTGTCTCCCCATCTCACATACACTCGGGATTAGCATTAATATGTTCAGTGTAAGAGATAAAAATAGTGCGACAACACAAAAAGGATCTGCATTGATTTGAACAGTACAAAAAAGAGGGGGAGGGGGGGGGCAATGTCTAAAAGGAAAACATCTCCAAACTGAAGATCAATATGTGTGCATTGTGAAGTGTAATAATGTGTGACAACACCAACAGGATCAATATCAATGAGGACGGCTCAAGAGGAAATGTCTGATAACACTCAGAGATTTGTATTGATGTGCACGATACGAGCGAGGGGAATGTCTGACCATACAAATAATTATAATCTATGATTCGTATTAATGTGTAAGGTAAAAATTACAGGAAAAGTTTAGTGACACAAGGAAGATCAATATGAATATACATACTACAAAGAGTGAAAATTTACAACGAAGTTATACCACCCTCCACTTTAATGAAACAATTAATACTGAATTAGGCAACGATACACCTTTATGCTACACTGCAGTATAGGACATGACACGATACGACAAAATGCAATACAACACAACACTACATTACACTGCATTGGACTATACTGCACCACACTTTTGATTCAGATCAATATCAGTGTTGCTGCCACTTGATCTGAGTGCTGCATTCAACACAACAGAGTATTACATCTTGCAGGCAGGTCTGCAGCACGTCTCTAGAATTCAAGGAACAGCACTTTGATTTATCGAATCATACATGAACGGAAAAGAGCAGTACGTTTCCATTCCTGGGTGTGAATTGCAGCCATCTCCCTTTTCATATGGAGTCATTCCTGGGTGTGAATTGCAGCCATCTCCCTTTTCATATGGAGTCATTCATTCCTGGGTGTGAATTGCAGCCATCTCCCTTTTCACATGGAGTCATTCATTCCTGGGTGTGAATTGCAGCCA